>JAWDHB010000344.1:600000-1132379 GCA_033439405.1 Fusarium sp. NFCCI 5145
TGTCAAGTGTCAGCGAGGTTGTCCCTGTTTCTTTCAGCGCCACCCGAGTCAATGCAAGCAAGCCACTCTTTATCAAGGGTCGCATTGATGAATTGACGTATGAGCCGTGTTTCGCGTCCTCCAAGCAACTCGTTGATATATCCTATGGCGTTGGTTTGCTTTAACAGATTTCATTTACCGCCTTTCATACCGGCATTTGGATCCAGCTTCACTTCACGTAATCCAGTGGACTGTTGATTGAGTTCCCTTCAAAACGCCGTCCTTGATTGTGTGCCCTACATAATCCAATAAATTACACAAAACCCCAGACAAATCCTCCACTTGCACCTACTATGCCGCCCAAGACTTCAGCATCTAACATCCAAGAGCAATGGCGTTGGCAAACAAAGCGTACGTGTCGGCATGGTTGATGTTCTGATCAGCAGACAGACTCTGGATGAAGTTGTATCCGTAACCACCAAAGTCAGAGGTACCCTTGATCTGAGTGAGATGGGTCATCTCGTGCAAGTTGGTGTTACCCTGGTCCTGGCCATGGCATTGCTGGGTCGTGGCAGGAAGACGCTCAAAGTACAGGTCGCAGTACGCCATGTAGTTTCCGGTGGGAACAGTGTACGCGAGAACACCATTCTGGCAAGCGCCGTAGACATCGGTACAGTAGTATCGAGTTCCTTGGTCGGTCGATCCACACTCAGCAGCAACCTTGGAGAAGACGTCGGAAACAGTTGATCGAGTCTGGGCGTCGGAAGACTTAAAGTATTCCTCCATCTTGTCGGCGGGACCGTTGGAGGCAGCCTCCTGAGCAGCAGAAGCCTGTCGGGCGCAGTCGGACAGGGCGTTCTGGGTAACCTGGAGCTTATTGCCAGAGCAGTCACTCTGAACCTGGGCTCGCTTCTGGTGGAAAGCGGTGCGGACAGAGAAGGCCTGGGGACCATCCACCTCAGCCTCGAGGCGGTTGGAGTAGAAGGGCACGGAGCCGATCAGATCGGTCGAGTTCTCTTCGGCGAAGGACAGGGCACCTGATGAGAGAACGCTGAACTTGCCGCCGGCGGAAAGATCGTGGAACTCAGCGATGTCGAATTCAACCTCGTGGGTCTTGCCAGAGGGGATGCTCTGGAAAGCGGTATCATCAAGCCGGGTGGTGTCGAGGGCGATACGAACACCGTCAAAGGGGACGGTCTTTTTCTCTGTTTGAGGTTAGTAAGTGTACAGTTCTTGAAGAAACATGGTCGAGGCGAGTTGACTGCATCGGGGAACTGCATCAGACAACGTTCCCCTACCACGCTGCTGAGGTTCCAAGTCTCATGATCAAACTCGTCCCTCAACAACACCCAGGCAGGGTTCTCATTCAGATAAGATGACTTCGTCTACTCATGCCTCTTCCATCTCCGCGTCGGAATTCTTACCAGCAGAGAAGACTTGAGCCCTCTCAACAGGAGCGGTATCAAGGAATGTTCCAACCTTGAGAAGCTTCAAGTTGCTCTTCCCGTTGTTGGTGATGATAGCCTTGACCTTGGAGTTGCCCTCCATCTTCAACTCAACATTCAAGGGAGTAGGAGCGCGCTTATCCGCCAGGGGCGCAGCAAGAGCCATGGAGGCGAGAGCAAGACCAGCAAGCAGCTTCATTTTGAACGATAAACCAGATCGAACGAATGTGTGTTATAAAAGTGGTGTTGGTAAGGAGTGAATAGAAAGAAATGAATGAATGAAAGGCAAGTAACGACGATTGTGAAGTGGATGAGACATGGTGAAGTGCTGGCGATGCCGTGAATACTTATACGAATATGAGTTGAAACCACCAGGACTCATCTGAAGACGGGAGCAGGGGACATGCGACGATGGTGATCCGTCTTGGAGTGGACCGTGATCAGGGATTGTTTCGGGCATATCAATATATTCAACACAGCCATTTCCGCGATTCTTGGCGATCCTCGAATTAATTATCCGAAAATTCGAGGTTGGTGTTGGCCCAAGCAACACCATCACTACACTATTTTTGCTTCTTCAAAGTATATTGTTCAATTAACTTTACTTTGACTCTGTACGATGTAACAAAATCTACGATCTATCACCGAAAACAAAATTATATAAAAGGATCAAAGTCGGGTCCGGGCGTCATGCTAAATAACCCGGTCTCGAAACACACCATGTAGCATCGTCAGCCAGGATCGGAGGCTCCACACGATATAACTTGAGTTTAGCGATAATCGAATCGAGAGATCGTCATAAATTCAAGGTTAAATATTATATGACAGCTGCCGGAGATTGGAAGGGTTACGGACTCGCACGAGGGTAAGGTATTAAAACATGGTCACTCCCCGTTTGTCAGTTGTCAACCCAAAACGGCTTTTGCGCGGTTAAGGAAGGAGATTTTGTTTGCTTGTTTTATGGGCTGTATAGGAGCGTTTTTGTTACTTGTTTCTTGGACGTTAGTGGTTCGAAGGATTGTTTACGGATTTGAGAAAATTGCATGGCGTATCAGGTTGCTGACGGCATGTGATTGTAACATCGTAATAGTAGTTTCGCAGAGTGCTATGGTCAATCACTGTTAGCCGCCGAGAATAGTATTCTATACATTCTCTTATTGTATCCATAGACGTAAGTATTCAAAGTCTTGGCAGCCGTTGGCATTTTCCCTCGTTTATCTATCGGCCTCTTTCGCCTACGCAAGACTACCACTTAAGCTTACACGTCAACCTCGGATCATTTCCGTTCTCATCCTCTACAGGATGAAAACTCCACAAGGATGAAGGGTTCATCTCCGTGCGCAGCAGATCCATTATTCTGGGAAAATAACGTACGAAGATCAGCACGGAGCAATTGCCTTGGAACAATCAGAGCAGGTGCTAAATCTAAGTCAAACAAGCTTGCTTGGACCAGTTTGAGAACCGGACTTGGGCGGTGCCGCTAAAGGATTTTATTGGTAAATGTCCGTTGTCTTCTTGAAGCATCGCATAGTCCGTTGAATATGTGCTTTTGTTTGGCGATGGTTTGCCGCGTTTGACGGGAGTTAGGAAGGATTAGACTATGCTATCAAGAGGTGAGAGCATGTGATAACACCTTGGCGAGCTGGACTTGATGCACGACGTGTTTCTTGAGGTATTGCATATATGTTTGGGTAGGCAGTGATATTGGCGCATGACAAACAAGAAGTGTTTGGAGTCTGGGAAACTCAACGTTTGATGACATGCATATAACACATGGAAACAAAATATTCCACTACCCATACTGGTGGGACTTATACTGTAACGTCTTCTGAGGCAGCGGCTCATTCAAGCGCTCATGTTGGCTTGCTTAGACGCACCAGCTACCCATCACTGTTTCTATCAACGACTCAATCCTCTACTCTGTAGTCTTGTCCAATTATTCGCTGCGAAAGTCATTCTGAAGGCTACTTCTTCGACTAGCACTGTTTCTTGAAAGCACATGTGTTGCAACACACCGCGAAGATGTCTCATCTATACAGAGCTAAGCGACTTAGAGAAGGTCAACATTTTTCACAAGCTCGTTCAGCTGTCGTGCCCTTACTCGATATCCTGAATGCACGGATGGCCTTCTGCTTGTTTGCTTGATGTCTCAGGCGCTTGACTGCCATTACGTGGACGTTCTGTTAGTCCTGGGCTACATGACCGTTCAGTTCTCTTGAACAGCAGCTATGGCAACCAGGATAGTGTTGGTCAACCTCAGATTATAAGTTTTGTTGGCTGTGGGTGCTGTTAAACGTTAAGAACTGCAGTTGCAAACCGTCTGCAGAGTGTTGCCTCAATGCGTTGGCTTGCTGACTATCGTGCCAATCCGATGATTAATAGCGGGTTTATTCTGAGTCAGGAGGGGCTCAACTATAAATACCTGCGTGGAGATTGCTACCTGAGACTGTTGGCGATCAATTGAGTTGCTGCAGTCAACAAAAAGACAATCAATTGACTGGTTGAAAGGCCCCAAATTGTCAAAAAGAATGATCACGCTGGGGATCGAACCCAGAATCTTCTGATTCGTAGTCAGACGCCTTGCCATTGGGCCACGCGACCTATTCTTGTTAGTGATTTGTAGTTCCAGAATTTGCCTTAGGGATGGATCCCGCAACCAAGTTCGTCAAGCTGAAGGGAGGATTCAGGACTCATCAATGCGCTCCACTCAACAAACAATAAGAGCATCACGGATAAAAACTTGTGTTACCCGGTATCTCGGAGAATAACGTGAGGTATTCCACATCTGAGAGAGTTCGATAATTCAGATTCATTGGAACTTGAGCATCTTATAATAACGGAGCTGAATCTGCTTCCCCTATCTATAAGGGAGGATTTGCGGCACAGCACAGAGAACGGAATGCACGTGAGATATTGAGCCCCTGGATTATGCGTTAGAGCTTCTCGCGTACCTGGTCTAACGAAACATTAATCACTTTACTAACCCTTACATGCGGCTAGGACCGCCACCTTAACTTATGGGACGTTGACTTCTAATACTTAATTCCCTGGTCTTCACTACGCACATTCGTTCATTCATTCTCTCATTCACTCGCTGTCGTTTATGCCATTGTATACTTGAGACGGGAACTGAAACAATCCCTTGTTCTTTGACGTCAATCAGCTCCTACGGATACCCATTTCATTTTCGTCATTTTCTCTCTATAAACTCATGCCATGGCCATCTTCGCGTCGTCAGCTGTGCGCCTTCTCATCGGCTTGACCATCGCACTCTGCTTCATCGCCTTCTTCACACCCACAGATTCCGTCACTGAAGCCGCAATAGCCTTCAGAATGCCCACTGCTCTGAAAAACATCGACGTTGAGATCTCTCAGATCGAGAAGGATCCCGTCCTGCTTCGTGCCACTGTCAAAAACAACAACGACGGGCCTGTCACCATTCTCACCTACGGCTCACCCCTGGATCCGTTGGGTCTCTCACTCGGCATTCTCTACATCACGCCAAAGGGTGAGACCGAGCCTCTTGAGATCATGACGATTGAAGCATCGAGACTTTGGCCTCCCGCCGATGATGCTCTAATTGAGCTTGCCCCTGGCAAGACTGCCATTTGGGACACCACCCTCCAGGAGCCTGTTGTTCCCATGGACAGGGTGTTTGAGGGCGCGACGGTTCAGCTCAAGGGAAAGTGGAACGCCGTGTGGACAAAGGAGAAGAAGGACGTTGATTACGGGTCCTTTGAGGAGGGAACACCTGCGAATGAGACCCTAACAGGTCCTTTCAAGTCTAATGTTATTGATATTGAGGTCGCTTAGACATGATTTTGTATTACTACTGGCGTTTATGGCATCATCAATTGGTTCAACAGCTACGGATACAGCTGAGATGACCAGAGGGTCTAATGGGAAGCGACTGAAAGGAGGCAAGGGATGAAAATATTTTACAATACATTAAATTACATACGATCATCAGAACATTCTTTGTCTCCCTGATCATACACGTACGTTCAGCCAGCCACCAACCATTTCTTGGCAAGCCACATACACTGAACCGGACCAACGGCCAGCTGACTACTAACCTAAGCAAGGGGGCCTTTATAAAAAAAGCCCCATAAGTGCATTTAACCACTTCTCATATGAATGAATTAATGGGATCAAATGAGCGCCGTTGTCAATTCTTGAAAGCTGAGCACTGAATGGCTGTAGCCTGTAGCCACAGAACTGAATCCATCAACTCCATTTGACGAAAAATCGAAAAGTTTGTATCCACTGGGCTAACAAAGAGACTATCAGTCTATAGTAAACGATAGTTCTTAAATTAGACCCATATAACCCCAAGATTATCGAGACTGGCGAGTCATTCAATTTAAACTTGGGGGAATTATTCTAGACTTCAAGACTTCAAGACAGAGTATAAAGAGGCAAAAAGAGATGTACTCTGATTTATATTTATGATACCGGGCCCAATCATGGAATACCATTAAACTAAGAACAAATGATCACAACGGTTAACACTATTATACTCAGTATGAATGATATAAATAATGATCAAAATCCATTTTAACTTGCTGCCGCCAATCTAACTCTACTCCATATTTTCCCCAGTATCTACTCCCGAACAAACATCCCAGCCATACCCATACCCGTACCAACACACATACTCACAACACCAACCTCACCCCCATCCCTCTTAAGCCCATGCAGAAGCGTACTCGTCATCCTCGCTCCCGTAGCTCCAAGCGGATGTCCCAGCGCAATAGCACCTCCATCAGGGTTGACCTTCTCCTTCGCCCACGCATCCTCGAGACCCAGCGCCCGCACGCAGTGCAGCGCCTGGCTCGCAAACGCCTCGTTGATCTCCCACCGCGATACATCCTCCTTGGTGAGACCGACCTGGTTGAGGAGCTTGGGGATCGCCAGCGCCGGGCCGATGCCCATCTCGTCTGGGTCGCAGCCGACTGTAACGGCGGAGACGAACTTTCCGATGATGCGGTCTTGGAGACCGAGGGCTGTGGCGGTGCTTCGTCGCATGAGGAGTGTTGCGGCTGCGCCGTCTGATACTTGACTTGAGTTACCGGCCGTTGAAGCACCGTCGGGCTTGAAAGCGGGCTTGAGCTTAGCCAGAGCCTCAATGGTGACGTTCTCGCGGATACCATCGTCAGCAGTAACAGTGATACGCTGCTCCTCGCCAATCTTGTTTCCCTGCTTATCAACCTCCTGGAAGCGCGTCTCGACGGGTACGATCTCCTCCACAAAGCGGCCTTCGCTTCTGGCACGGGCAGCTCGACGGTGGGACTCAACAGCCATAGCGTCCTGGTCGGCTCTGGACACGTTGTATCGCGAAGCGACGTTCTCCGATGTCAAACCCATAGGCATAATACAATCTTGCGCATGGTGGTTAGGCGACTCCTTAAGTTCTGGCCAGACATCCACAGGAATAGCCTTTGATCCGTAATTCCTCGTCATGCTCTCCATACCCGCCGCGATACCAGTATCAATCATACCCGTTTGGATCTGCCCCGACACCGCAGCGATAGCCTGCAACGAACTAGAGCACGCACGATTCACAGTATACAAGCTGGTAGTGTTCTTAAAACCGACGTGGTTGAGAGCCATGCGCGCAGCCTTTGAGCCGCCGAGCTCGGAAAGCACAACACCAACAGCGACATCATCAACAGGAGCTTCGGGGTGCGCTTTAAGAGTAGCTTTAAGAACGCTGGCTAGCAACTCCTCGGGGTATGCGTCCTTGAGCTTGCCACGGTAGGAGCGGCAAACCGGCGTGCGGACAGCGGAGAGGATGACGGTGTCGGAAGGGGATTTGGCGAGGACGCCTGAAAGGCCTTTGTGGAGACGGACCGACATTGTGTGTATTCTGGGGTATAACCTGGGGTGTGCAGGGTATCAGTTGATGATATGAAGGAGAGAAGAAGAGCTTAAGAGTTCATGATGAGATGTAAGAGATGTTGATCAAGGGCCGGGTAAGTGAATATCCAAATACAATCACCCTCCACCCCCGCCGAGAGCCGGAACGCTGCCGTGCCGTGTCCATGAGCCGAAAGTGGATCCCCAGGACCCGGCTCCAGACGTCGGCTATTGTGGTGGCAGTGGCTTGAAGCTGTCGGACACGTCGGCTAAGATCCCGACAAGTGGCTCATGAGGCGGTGCACTTCACTCATCATGAGACATTCATATCTTACTTGATCTTTGCATTTATACACGAGGTTGGTGATGGCATTCTACTCCACCAGTCCAACATGAGGAATACAGACTTGACAAGGTAAAGCAATCCACCAACGCCCTCCGTGCCGTATGCCGTCGTGAAATATCGTATGGTAAACCGCCCCAAACTCCGATTTGCAATCTGCTTCTTTACTTAACACAAGTGGGCGGGCATTCTACTGCCTATACTGTATTCCCAGCCCTAACTTTTCATGACCATCGGTCGTCGGCTCAACCACTCTAGACTTCTTCGCTGGACTCCCTTGATCTCGTCGCGTCTCCTGACTCGTCGTATAGTTTTCGCTAAACTTGCGCTTGTCTCCGTCTCCATTCCGATGAGATAGTAGTCTTTCCTGCATGCGTACTGATTTCTCCATTGGTCCTGGTGGAGTGTTTCGCGCCTCAGCCACCTCGAAGCTCTGCCGCGGATCTCGCCGCAGCAGCGCTGCAGCAACCTGACTGGCATGACTATCAAAGATCTCTCCATCCTGGCCATTGCGGTTCCGTGACTGCGACACTTGCGATGTGAATGACTGAGCTGCAGCTACCGACTCCAGCGCTTGCCTGGCCAGCTCTTCATTATCGTCTGCTGAAATAGTGCTCTCTCGACTCCTACGGCGGCGGTCAGTCTTGGCCACAGGAGTCGTAGGAATGAACTGTCTCTGGGTGTATCGATGAGGCTCCGTTTGAGGTACCAGATCCACCGATGGAAGAAGCCCAACATTTGTACCCACCGACCGGTTCAAAGGCGTCGTGGGCAGGGACGACATGGATTGCGAGTTGCGGTTGTGTTTTCCAACGTGGCGTGGGGCAGGGCGGTGGGAATGCATCGGGGTCGAGGGTGCGCTGTTGTTATCCTGGCTCATAGCCTGTAATAATGCCGACAGACCATGCTCGCCTTCCCTATCGCGTGCCTGTGATCTAGATACCTGCTGTTGTTGAGAGTGCCGGTGCCCTTGGGAGTTCGACACAACAGCGACTTTCTGCCTGGGTGTCAAAACCGCATGAAATATACCCCCAGGACTACAGAGCATCTGCATATGCTCTCGGTTCTCACGTATTCTTCTTAACAACATATCTCGTTCCTCGACAAGGGCAGTGCACTCATCCTCGCTTTGCTTAATGACATTCTTAGCAGTCTTGAGCCGGCGGTGAAGAACTACGTTCTCTTGCAGTGCAGCATCATGCTCCATCTTCATCTGTAAGTATTTTGTTTGTAGTGCTGAATCAGACGGCTTATCCAGGTCCTTCCTAGCTAGTCGTATGTGCTCAGCATTGCGTAGCGCGTCTACTTCGCGACGCATCATCTCGTGTTCCACGGCAGCTCGCTTAGCATCGTCGTCGGCCTGGATAGATAATAAGTGGTATTGTAGCTTGTGGTGAGCTGCCTCCATCTTGAGCTTTTGCTGTTCTGCAAGAGTCGATTGGAGCATGACACGCAGCTCGTCGGCGGACGCCTCGAGGACTTGGTGCGGGGCGGGAGGAAGGAATTCCGATGTCGCAGGGCGGTCGCGTACGTTGTTGAGAATCGTCGCTGGTGGGGAGAAGAGTGTGGACTGCTGAGAGCCAGAGAACTTTCGTTTGGAGGGGCCAGGCTGGGTGCTGTTGACCTGGGTTGAGGGAGGCGGTGTAAGTGAGGAGGGAATGACAGTAAGTGCTGGGCGATCTTCGTTGACTTGAGTTGTGAAGGATGCGTTTGGATCGATGGGCGAGTTGGGAATCTCGGTCGAAGGCAGTGTCACCTGGGCTGGATCTTGAGGTCCTATTTCTTCAGGTGTCGTGGGTTGGGACACTCTCCCACGAGGATGTCTAACAATAATAGTATCGGCTGCCAACGGCTTCTGAGCCTGTAGTTCGGTAGGAGAAGCCATGGTGAAGCAATCGGGTGCGGCTGTCGAATGAATCGTGCAGAATCCAAGTCGCGTCAACAGCTATGGCTGGATCAATTCGGGAGCTGAGGAAGATAGGCCTTGGACAGTTGTGAATATATATCGCCAATACCTTCCAGTCTGTACATATACTTTATGTAGCGCGCACTTATTGCCTTTCAAAACAAAACAAAGTCCATGCGTGGTCGTGCAGCGCAATCATACGCACGCACAACGCGCCGCGAGTCAGGCCCACAATAACAGCGATTGCGACAGCAAATAAACAATCGATGGCAAAGTTTGAATGAATGGAAGAGAAATGAGAGACAAACAGCACAATAAAAGTAAAAAAGGGAGGCACAAGCGATAAAAGCTTTTGCTTGTGATGCTGTCGTTTTTGGTTGCTTCCAAGACGAGAAGCTAGCTAGCTTGGATGAAGACGAATGGTTGACCTTAGGAACAAGGGTTTTTCCGTCACGCGTGTGTTGGTTAGGTACAGTAGGTAGGTAGGTTGGGCCGGGTCGGATCTTTCCAGTGGCTGGGCCCAGGGTTTGGGGACCATGATGCTTGTTTTTAGCACTAAACCTGAAGAGGCTCAAGGTGTGGATGCGGTGAAACAACCTGTTCACAAGTCAACTGAACTGCATCTGCATTGATCCACAGGCGTTATCTGTCACCGAGACAGAGACAAACAATAAGTAGATATTGAAACGAATGAATGAACCAAACCCTGCAGCCAACTAAAATGAAGGTCAAACAAATATTCCAATCCTTGCAAATCCTGTAACACCAACACACCAAACACCTGTTCGTGATATAATCTTCAGACAACAACAACCTCCTGCTCATCCTCGTCCTTCTTCTTCCTGATGCACTTCAAAAACAAGTTCCGAATCGCTCTCCCCGAAACAGTGATCAGATAAACCACCCAGATAATCGGCCAAAACAGAATCACACAAATCCACCATCCTGCAACCGCCATCTTTGCCTTCTTTTTGCCTTCGGTGTCGAGATACCACTCTGGAACCCATCGGCCCCATTTTCCGTGCCCGTTGATACAGAGGCCGCTTATCAAGCCGAAGACGATCCAGCCGAGTGTCCACATTGCTGCCACGATCCTTATTGTCTTGTGAGAGCTTAGGGTTCTGTCTGTGAGGACGTTGTCATGCTCTCCGCGGGGCATCAGGGCGAGGGCTTCTATGAATGGAGAATCCATGGTGGCTGGAACTGTAGGTGTGTATTTTCTTGTAATGTGACGGTATCGTGAAGTGTCGCTTGCGCTGAGTGTTTGTGGTTGTCTTGTAGTTTTCGCGCGCAAGTGTCGACGACGTGATTGAGAGATACTGGAAGAATGATCCACGAAGGTAATGGTTGGTGATAAAGATCTCCCTCCTCAGGTGGCAACTCTGCTTTCTTTTATACTTGTTGACGATAAAGTTCGATGTTGGTCTTGCCAGAGTTAGTTCTGAGTAAATTGAACCTTCACGGTGCAGACCCCCTTCCTCCCAAAAGAAACAAGAGTGTGCCTTCCATATCCCGAAAGGAACTCCAAAACTTTCTATATTGACTCATTTAGGAACACATCTACGATTTACAGAGGGAGCAGTCCATGTTTTGCACGGCTTTAACGAAAAGTGGTGATAGTGGGTGCATGTGACTGACCCTGGAGGTTTCCAACAGAAACTTAGGATGAGAGAAGTGACTTTTTAGGGTCATGAGAACAGATACCTACAGTTTGGTAAATAGACTAAGCCTCAAACTCTTGGATGGCTTAAGAGAACCTCATCATACTCGCTTGCTGGAACGTTTACCAGGTCAAATATTGGAGTGGGAGTGGCAGCTAAGATTTCTAGACACGTAAACAGATGCCACCTATGCAACCCCGTTGTATATGCAGCCACTGAAGCAAATATACCGTTTAGACGTATGGAGGCATCACCCAATAATCATGAGTTAATAGAAGGCATCACACCTCAGAGCACAGCTTGTATCAAGCAGAGTATATTAGCAAGAAAGCAAGATGGTATAAGGTCCCCAATAATACAACTAAAGTACGGCAAAGTATATACGAAGAAGAGAAAAACCCATGACAAGTGCCTAAGCTGCGCCAAGTCTACCATAATCCTTATACTCAATCCACCTCAGGCTCGTCATCGTCTCCATGCCATGAAGCCATATCAGCAACGGGTACGCGACCCCTAAGCCACCGCAGTGTGGCATCTGTGCCGCGCTCAATTACGTTCCAACGAGGAACCCTGAATCGGTTGCCTGCCACCTCGAATCTCTCGAGTCCGCCGACACCGCCGAGAAGGCCAATGCGGGGGTTCAGGTGAGAGATGTCGTTATTGCTCACGTCGACGATCTTGAGACCCTTGATCATGTCTGGCTCAAGATCTGCGATGTGATTGTTACCCGCCAGCAAGACGTTCAGAACAGGGAAGGTTTCCTTGAGACCTATCGGGAGGGCGTTGATGCGGTTCATCGACACATCGATCTTCTCCAGGCTTGGTGCGTGCAGGAACTGTGTGAGTGCGCCAAGACCAGTGATGTGGTTTGAAGCCAAGTTAAGTTCCCTCAGAGCCGGTAGGTCCAGCTCCTCAGTCAAGTAAGCCTCGCCAACCAACTGGTTGTGAGACATAGCCAGTGCTGTCAAAGTTTCGGCAAAAAAGCTAAGCGAGTTGGGCAGTGTAGCAAAGAGGTTGTTCTGGAGGAAGATTTGGCGGACACGGTGTTCGGCTGCGACCTTGGAGCAAACGACGGGGTGGAGTGATGAAGACTGGGTCTGGGATCGATCCAAGATACCACCGGGCTTGACGGGCCAAGACTGGTTCGACAGGGTGTGCGATCGAGAACGGTGACTTGATACAGTGTGAGATCGGGAACGATAAGGGCTTTGAGGAGGTGTAGCAAAATCATCATCTGACCTGTGATCTTCATCATCATCATCAAATCGTGCTGTATCAGGGTTCGCATTGGCGCCAGGGTTCTTCGCATCAGCCAGAATGTCCAGGATTCCAACTTGGCCGGCCGGTTCTTGGTAGGGAGGCGGGGGTTCCAGGCGGCCAGCAAGGACCTCCTTCAGATCTTCGGTGGTGATGGAGATGAACTTCTTGTCACGCAGGGGGTTTCCGCTGAGTCGGATCATGGTCAAGTTGTCCATTCTCGAGACCTCGGGAGGGATCACTCTGATGTCGTTGCTAGAGAAATCAGCATGGCGAAGCTTCTCGAGACCCATGAAACTGTTAGGAATTCCAGAGATGTTGTTCTCTTCAACCGATAGCGTCAAAAGGCTTGTCCAAGTTGTCATGTCCGGCAGTCCCTGCAATCGGTTCATAGACAGGGAAAGGGAATGCAGCACTGGCAAGTCGATCGAGGCACCCAAAGGCACCAGTCTTTCCAACTGGTTTGCTGACGCATCCAACGTATGAAGCTGGGGCAGGCTGCCAACTGGTTCCTCAATCAGAGTGCCCTTGAGCTTGTTCTTCCTGATGTTTAGCTCAGTGATGGGAAGGGTAGCAATGCCGTCAAAAGGCAGAGACTCGAAGCTGTTTTCGCTCAAGTTAAGAATACGAAGACGCGACATGTTCTCAATCTTGGGAGGGAGCGCAGAGATATTGTTACCATGCACGTCAAGAATCTCCAGCTCGCTCAGGCCCGAAAGAACAGGGTTGAGTGGGCCGTAGAACAGGTTGTTTGCAAGCTTCAAGTCGCGGAGAGAGCTGACTTGGGAGATTGTGTCCAAGCTGTTGTTTGTAAGACGATTCGACGACTAAGTGAAGTTAGCCAAGCGGATAAAGGGTGTGTATTGGGTTACGTACCAGGTTCAACGAGGTCAGGCAAGTCAACTGACGAAATCCCAGGGGGACGTTGACGAGAAGATTGCCATGCATATCCAAGGTCTCTAGACCAGCAAAGATGTTCCCTTGACTAGCCTGTTCATCATCAAATGATGCTGGGTTGGTGTCAGGGAAGACGAAGTCGCCCAGCTCTTCTAGCTCGTTATCTGCAGCAACAAAGCGGGTCAAGTCAACGCTCTCTGCCCAGCTTCCATCATAAGTGCCAATGCTCTCCAGATCGTACATCTTGAGAACCTCCACCGGGATTTCCTTCAGGTGCAGAGCAGCGATGTTAAGCCGCCCGGTTGTCCTTGCAGTATTAACCCGGTTCTGGAGAACCTTCTTTTTGGGGTCTTCGCCTTTGCGCAGGTTGAATGGGTCCTGGTCGACGCCAAAGTCGAAACCAGTATCTGAGGGAACAATGGGTGCCTCCTCGCCCTCTTGGTGCGTTGTCTCTGCTGCTTGCTTCATCTGCGCTCGCTTCGCTGCCTTGGCTTTGGCAATCTGGTCACGTAACGCAGCAGAAGATTTGCGAGCTGAGGGTGGTGATCCAGGCTCAGCCGATTCGGCTGTCAACGAGGTACTGTGAGAAGATCCTCCTGAAGGAATCGTGCCGTCCCAAGAAGCAGTCGAGGCAGAAGCAACTGATACACGCCGGGTGGATCCATTTAGTGAAGCCTTGCCCAATGCAGGAACTGATGGCTTCTTGAACAAGCCCTGCCCGGGAGCCCTCGACTTCGCGGGTCGCAAAGCTATGGACTGGGAGCCCGCCTTGGGAGGAGACATGGCAATCTTACCAGGGCTGGGGCTTCTCGCGTCAGAGAGAGGTGCTGGCTTTCCCAGAGTTCGACTGGGAGTTTTGTTCACGATAACCGACGACCTGTTCGGAGGGGTTCCATCAATGGGAGTCAAGGGCTTCCTGTAAGTTGTTGAAGCTCTCAAGTTGCCGAAGCCAAGATCAGTTTGGCTCGAACTCGAGCCCGGTCGGCTGTCTGGCCTGGAGGTAATCCTTACTGATACATCTGAAGCATAACTAGAAGAACCTGGCCTCGAACTACCACTATCTGCCCTCGATCGCGGTCGTGATCTTGATCGCCCCTGGTCAAAGAAGTTTGATGACTTCCTCAGAGCAGGTGAAGATGGAATGGAAGCAAGCGTCTCCATGGTTCTCTCGCTCAAAGAAGGTCTTGGCTTACTAGAACGAGCTCTGAGCGTGTCGGGTTTATCATCGTCGGTCGAGGCAGTCTGTGGTCTGTCTTGGCTTGGATCAAAGATGTTGTTGACTGGATCGTACAACGGCGAAGTTGCAAAGCTCTCCGAAGGTCTTCTTGTCAGAGTCAATTGACGAGGGAACATATTTCCGTCGAATTGAACCCCCATGGCTTCTCCTGGAGGATCGTATGGGGGTGTTGTAGATTGCTCCTCAATGATATCTTCTTGTCGCTCTATCGATCGATGAGGCGTGGAAGGGATTCGCTGGGTCATGGGCTTCGCCGGTGACAGATGTGTAGGTTTGGTGATGAGTGAAGTACGTCTACTTCCAGCATTGAGATGTTCTCTAGACACTGCAGGTCGTAGTCTTTGGGCCCGCTGTTGAAGATCTGGTTGACCAGTTCGTAGTTGGTCTCTCGACATTGAAGGTCGAAGCCGAGGATTCCGTAGCTCACCACCGCCCAAGCTCTCCCTTGAAGGCGAGGAGCGAATAACTGATGTCGGTCTGGGAAGAGCTGAGGCAGGTTTTGGAATTCCTGAAGTTGGTCGCGGTACAGGGAGCTTTGAGAGTCGCGGGATAGCGCTCTGGCGCTTCTGGGAAGAGTCCTCCATGATGAAGAGGTCTGTGGGAGTATCGCAGAGTATCTGTGTCGCAGCAAAACCAGCTGGCGTCGCTGTCTTTATAAGGAATGCGGTTGGCAAGATCGGCCGAGACAAAGAACGGACAGCTTTGTAAGGGGTCCAACCGTTCAAGGAGGGGATTAGATTGTTTACTGGGGCGTCCTAGCGTTGGCGGGTGGACAGCGGATGGCTTGCGGGACGGGAACTAAGGGCGATGAGGCGAACAGACAGATAATTAATATATACAAAACGAGTCAGTTGCAGAGTAACACGACAGGAAAGATTAAAGAAAGATTCAAGTTTGGAATTGGAACAAAAGTCTTGAAATTGAAAATGAAAAATCGAGAAGGTGACAGACAGTTCGCTTAACGTCGTAGCTAATGTAAATAAGAAATGATATCGCCAGGGGTTCAAAGCGAATGCCGTGCGTGAGGTGCCTTTGATCCCGTCCACTGGCACCTGGAGATTCTTCCCAGGCCCATGTCCCTGGTTGGGTTCCAGTGGGGACGGACCTGCGAACGCACTACTACGTAGTAGATTGAGCTAAAGTGCTGATGATGTTTAGTGGCTTACGGGGGAGTAGGGTCGGTCCGCCTTGGACACGCGTCTAATCTGAGCTTCATTTGCTGTGATACAGGATAAAATAAGAGGTAAAATCCAAGGGCCTTCTTGCAGCTGTACAACAGCTTGTCTCGTGTTATTTTCGCTCAGTTCTCGCAACATCCGAGTTCGTCGATCATGGTTTGTCGGTTGTCCCGTGCTTAAGTTGGGTGGCTAAAGCTTCCACCGTCCCGTCTTTCACAGACCCGTCAAGGCACAAGCGGATCCTTTCAGCGGTTGGCTAATCCTTGTCGGGATGCCCCTGAAGCTTTCTTTTTCTTTGTTCTCAGGCCTCATTTTTTACTTTTTGTACCAAGTAAACAAAGTTTCATTATTGACAATGACTGCTCAATGATGCGGATAAAATAATAATGAAACCCTGTTGTTCCTCCCAATAACGAATACGGTTTGTTGGGAAACCCAGGCTGCTCTTGTGCTCAATATTAACTAACATTAGCTGCGGTCACTCAGGTGGGTTACGAGAGAATCCACATCCATAGCAACGGGCAGAATCATACATGCTACATTATCGAGATCCCCGTCTCATAATACATCCTCAGATCTGTGCCGAGTATTGAGTGAAACGTTTAATGTGGGTTATCGCCTCCCTTGTCCCTTTATCGGTTGAAGGTGTGAAATGTTCCACCACGGGATTCATTTATCCAGTTGTATCATTTACGTCTCAAATGCATTCGTGCATGAGCGAATCAGTACCATAAATTATTCATAACAGAACCTTAGGTGCAATGTCTTTTGGGTGGCTCTTATAACACACTCGTGAAGGTATTAAAGGTTCCATTGTACAGGGTACCCTCCACAGAACCGCAGTGGACAGCATCTTTTATATGTAAATCCGACTTTATCTGGCAACCCATCTTCATGCTTTGAACTGAACATCCCCCTCTCATCTGTCCTAGCCCATACTTTTTTGTTTTTATTTTTAAAATTTAATTTTTACTTAGAGTATCATGGCCTCTTTACCAGCCAAGATTTATGGCGGATATCAACGAGTCAATGAAGCCAAATATGGAACCTTGTTCTCGCTGCGCGCATTTGTGAGAAGTAGTATATAAAAAGACCAGGAATCCTCCAACGATCTGTACCCCGTACCAAGAACCACAACTTCTAATCACCAACCATGGCCCCAGACTCCTTTCGCCGGTTTATGGACCTTCCAACGGAGCTTCGCCAAGAGATCTATCTTCTGGCCACACCCCCTCGCGTCGTCCACGTCAACGAGTCCGACGAATACCACAGCACCTTCATTGCGAGACATTACAAGTCCCCACAGCAGTTAGAGGTCCACCCGTCTATAAGTCATTTTGCCTGCAACTGGCGCAATGAAGTCCCAGTAGCCGACGACAAATCTGAGCTGCCTTTGCCTTGCCCAAGCTATTTGAAGAGACATCTGGACATAGCATGGAATTTTACCAAAGATGCATATCTATGGAGTAGCGCCCCGATCCCGGTGCTGCTACATACGTGTCGTGACTCTCGCACTTGGTTAATGCGCAGAGGCTACGAGCTTACCTTTCGGACACGATCCTTTGGGCCTAGGACGTGGTTCAATTTTGACAGAGACACCTTGTATCTTAAACAAGATTCTGGTAGTCATGACTCAAGAGGCATTGCATACTCTAATAGAGTACTTACCGGATGTGATTGGAATTTCAGCCAGTTTCACCCACGCGATATGGAACGAGTACGCAGAGTCGCCTTAGGACGCTCCCCCGAGAACTATTTCCCATGGCTTCCTTCGGACCCCCAGTTCTATCGTTACGATGGCCTCGAACCAGTGACACGGCTATTTGGAGGTCTTGACGAGATTTTGCTCGTAGAATGGACTGGGCAAGATCTTGGATATATGCGTGATGCAGATGGCCAGTATCTCAGGGAGTATCTCCCGGCACAAAGCAGATACGACACGCGCAATCTTTCTACCTGTTTTGAACTCTGCGAGATTGATGTCTTACTGCAAGCATTCCCTCCGCTCTCGTCTTGCCTACGTCCGCGTACATTGTATGCGGATGGGCTTCCTTTTCGATATCCCGGGCGCCTATCGGCGTTGACCATAGCTGGGCCGATGGGTACGTTCCCAATTCTACCTGACGAACTGAAACAGGAAGGGCTCAGCAGCCTCCAGGTTGTCCATGAAGCCATGGAGAAGCGTCTTGCGAGGATGCGAGATTGGACTATATCAGCCGACGATTCGGTCTCGAGGTGGAAGATACCAAAGGTCAAGTCAGCACATCTCATAACGCTCCTTGAGCATCAGTTGATTGAACGTGAACGACAAAAGGCTTTGGAGAGGTTTCACGAGAAGCGAAGACAATGGGCAAATTTTATCACTGAAGACAGAATCGGGACAGCACGGAATCGATTTGGCCCGGGCTATACTAAACGACGGAACCTTTACCTTGCAGAAACTACTGTCGCTCAAAGGGCGTGGCTTGAGAAAGCTGAGTCCCCATGGTAGGTTGGCCGGAAAATAACCAGCACACTGAGAGGACTTATAGTCTAGTATCTGGTAAAGAGTACCTAATGCGCATAGAAATTTAGATCAACTTTAGGTAGTTCTTATCTGATATAGTTAGATGAAGGAGGTGTAAAGTTTGCCGGTTATTAGGATGAAAGGTATTTGAATCAGAAGTCTCAAGGTGAGACAAAGAATTTCCCATTGAAGCTTCCGCGTTGGCAATTCATCTTATTGTATGAGGTTCTTTTGGGCATATACAAGACTTTCAGCCCTGAGCATTAATAAAGAACACATGTTATCACATCTTAGAGAGAGTCATACCCGACTCCCTCACAGCTGTTCCTTTCGAGCCAATTTTACCATAGCCTTCAAGCGTTCCTGTTCATGGTAGAGGTGTACAAAGACTCTGATGCTGACGCTGTCATCATAGGTGTAGGCAAAGCCGCCTGCTTGCCTACGCCTTTTTCTAGGTCCTCCTTCTTGGTCCTCCTCTTAGGCTTCAGGCATTTTTATAACCTGTGCTTGATGGTGATGATAAGAGTTCTTGGTTTTCAGACTTGCCATGATGCTTGCTGATATATGACTTGAATTGTTATGGAGAGGCAAGAGTGTTAAAGTAGTATAAGAAAGAATGTTTGCTTATTTTGGCATCTAAGTATAGCCGCTCTCTCCAGCAGTATTCTCATCCAAAAACTTAAAAAGAGGAAGCTTAATGAGATAAGAAAGACTCTTCTCCCACTCTAATTATGAGGGATAAGACTAGCTTTCGTCAAGGGGCTGATCTCTTTGGGATATATAAGATGCTGGTTTTCCTCCGTGGTATCTGACATGTTCTTCTCAACCTCAAGTCCTTCTCAACCTCAAGTTCTTTGGCTTACAGAACTACCGTCGACATGGAGACCTTCCACCGTTTTACAGATTTCCCCCCGGAGATTCGGGAGTTGATATTTCTCTTCGCTACACCACCGCGTGTCGTTATTGTCGAGGCCAGACTCGACTGTAGCCAGTCGGAAATCAAAGATATGCTTTGGACTTTCTCGCCACATTCCGCGGTCTTGGCACAAAGGGAAAAGGCAAATGGATTGAAGCACTTCCACAGCAATACCACGATCCCTGTCCTGCTTCATACTTGTTCCGAATCCCGAGCGGCTCTCATGAGGCAAGGCTATCAGCTGACGTTTGGATCACCATCAACTGAGCCCAGAACGTGGTTCAACTACGATAGAGATGTGTTTTTGCCATTTTGCAGTAAAAGAAATCTTTCTGAAATGCCGAGCCCATGGGACGTGGTGCAGCTGGAACCGGGCGATATGAAGAGGCTACGGAAGCTAGCCTGTGGCAGATCGGCCATACTTCTCTATTGGACATATCCCTCGCCAACCGAAAATAATCCATCTAACTGGCACATCATGAGTCCCATACCTCTCTATTGGATGATCGAGAATTGTGAGGCCCTGGAAGAGGTTTTCCTAGTTGACTGGACTACGGAATCGCTTGACATAGTTGAGGGCAAAGGCCGTCCAGCGAAGCGACATCGATACGACGTACAGCATCTGTTAAAGTGCGTAGACGTCGAACCCTTCTCTCTCCTACGAACGTTATCGGCAGATCCTCGATGTGGAGTATATGTGAACCCATATGGAGGCTCATTTGAACCGCGGATGGGTGAGGGTGTTTTACGCAATCCAGCACCTGGTCTAGCGGATTGGGGCACTTTCGATACCCGACGGAAAGTCCTGGAAGCTGAACTCGTCAGAATCCGGAACAGGATGGTGTCGAGGGATGCTGTAGATCCTATGTGGAAACCACCAAGAATCACGGCTGTGCACTTACTCGACGCATGCCAGGAGAAGAAAATGCACGAGAAGCAGGCACAGGCATTGAGAAAGCTAGCTAGGCTGCGGCAAAGATGGGCTGACGCGCTACAGGAGAGGAAAGCACGGCTAGATGCTGGTCTCGACTATCGTAGCATGAAGAGAGCGGAAGTTAGATATCTCTTTGGCTTTGGGTTGAGTTGGGAGGAGAGATGCTGGATTGAAAAAGACCTGTTTTCATAGTTTGAAATTCACTAAACCGACGATTGCCGAGTAAAATATTTTGAAATGAATCTACAACTAGAATTCTTGCTATAATTCCTGAACTGAAAACCCTGACACAACTTGTGGGGGCACAGCTGGACGTGATGGACAATCATAGTGATAAAAAGGCTCTTCGCCTCTCTCAATCCTCCACCGATTCGTCGCCTCCAACGGCCCAGACAAGCCTTTGAATAACCAACCCCATTTCTTGAAGAACCCTTCTGACATCTCCCACCCTGAGATATCCCACGGCGGTGACCACGCAATGATGCCACGGCGTTCCATCTCATCATCAGGAAAGCCCTCATACAACCCACCAATGCAATCCGCCCATAGCTCATCTTCATCAAAGCTACCAGAGGCCAGAATAAGAGCATCACGTGCCTCTGGACAGGGAAACATATCAACCCAGTCACCGTGGGGAACTGTCTGCTGGAGGATGGTAGGCAGAAGTGCTGAAGGGACAAAGTCTGGGTTTGTAGGGTAAGGAACAACATGAATAGTCTCCTCATCACACTGGAGGGGTGTGGTTAGAATACCAGATATAAGAGTGCGGTTGACGGCCAAGGCACGAAGGGCGTTGTATTGAAGGAGGGTGATGAGATGGTCTGGGCAGAGGGGAAAGACAATGTTGAACTGATTTTTGCCATTCCTGTATGGCAGAAGGGGACCCTTTGTGTTGTATAGTTGCTTGGCTTGGGACTCTGGGACGATAGACATAGATTCTTGTTTAATATCCCAGCATTCAACCGCCAGTTCTGATTTGATACGTGTTTCAGATGATGAACTTGGAGCTTTGGTTTTCTTTTCAAGGGCTTTGCGTTTCCCTGCAACCATTAGTTCTTACAACCAACAGTTTTAGGAGATCCTTTACGGTAGGCCCTCATATTGAGTCTAGTTTGGGCTCGTCTCCTCGCTGCGGCATCTTTTGTCCCAGTCCAGTCATCCTCTATGTTTATCGCCTATATCCGGTGAGTGAGGATCCATGTCATATCAAACCCTGGTGGCACATACCTCAACCAATTGTGGCATCGGAGTGAGCCGAATGCATGGCGCTGTCTGCAAAGGCTGATGCGTAGTCATTCTGTTAATTTCGAATGTTGATGGAGATGATGAATGCACATGCAGCTTGCTCACATCGCGCATGAGGAGACGTTGAGGCGCAGACTAACAAGGGTAGTGAGTGAGCGGCATAAGATGATTGGATACATCATAGCTACCAACTTGAGCAGGCCTAGCGTCATGCAGCCTGCTCACTCACTGACAAGGGTTTCGTATTGGTCAGACCAAATTGACCAGGGCCTTATGCAGGTTGCTCACAACTCTAGATTATGGAGAATCGAATCAAGATGGACGGAGTTCTGGACTTTAGCTATGGACATAAGGGATCGGATGTATATAAATAAGGCGTTTTGGCCTTCTTTCTCGAGCTCCAATACAACCATCATAATCAAACGCGTTAAACCTCATCCTCTATATCTCACTTTCAACTCCCGTATTCCAACTCCGATTATCTTCGACTATCCAACAAAATGACTTTTCACCCTGACAACCTCCCCAGTCTCAACGGCAAAGTATTTATCGTAACAGGTGGAAACGCCGGCATGTAAGTCCCCCATGACTTGTCTTGGTAGAAACTCTCGATCTCTGACTTTTCAAACACAGGGGCTATTACACAGTCTCCCACCTCGCAAGACATGGTGCGCACGTCTACATGTGTTCCCGATCACAAGAGAAGGGAAACAAAGCCATTTCAGAAATCAAGAAAGACCACCCTTTGGTCAAGATCGACCTACTACAAATGGATCTCATGGACCTCGCAAGTGTCGTCGCGGCAGCCAACAAGTTTCTCTCGCTCGAGACAGCCCTACACGGCCTAGTCAACAATGCAGGCATCATGGCAACGCCATTCGATATGACCAAAGATGGACATGAATCGCAATGGCAGACTAATTACCTCTCTCACTGGGTTTTCACAGAGCACCTGGTCCCTCTGATGCGGCAGACTGCCAAGGGATTACCTGCCGGTAGTGTACGCATCGTCAACCTTTCTTCGTCTGGCCACATGATGGCACCAAAAACAGGCATCGATTTCGACGACCTAGCTCTCAAAGACTCCACAGTATGGATGCGCTACGGCCAAAGCAAGCTCGCCAATATTCTCCACGCTAGAACCCTCCACAACAAGTACGGCCCCGGCTCGCAGAGCGAAGGAGAAATCTGGGTCACGTCAGTGCACCCAGGTCTTGTCGAGACAAACCTTGCCACGGGTGTTGACTCAGCTGAGACTGGCACTTTAAATGTAATCTCAGTTGCGCGCTTTTTGAGATTGCTGTGGACTTCCGATAAGGGCTCGTGGAACAGTGTATTTTGCGCGGCGAGTCCGGACATGAAGGCAGAGCAGAGTGGACAGTACCTTGAGATCTACCATCGGCTTGGTGAGCTTTGGTGGCAGAGTAGTGCGTCAAAGGATGAGACGCTGGCAAAGAGGTTGGAGGAGTGGACCAGGGATGCTATGGGAAGAGAAGGATGGGTCCAGTAATACGCCCCAGGCTTATTTTATTTCACTTTGTTTTTGTATCAGTATTATAGAGCAGTCATTTACCAAGCATACAGTTCTCTGCATTCCAAGGAGATTGTTTGTTGTTACTCCGACGTCAAAACACCAAGCAGCAGTTGATCGGCTTCCATAGCTCAGTTGGTTAGAGCGTCGTACTAATACTTCAAACCCGAGTATCCGGTAATGCGAAGGTCTCAGGTTCAAGCCCTGGTGGGAGCACGTCTCCAGCGCCTATCAGCTGTTATTTTTGCTATTTCTTTCAATATATGGACTTGTACAATGTCCTTCCTGGGCCAGAAGGGTTTTGACTGCAGCACGTCGAACCCGACGTTGGTAGTTTCGAAGCTCCTTTGCCGACGCGAGAGCCGGGAAATTATCGTCACCCATCATCATTTGGTTCATCAAGGCGTTGATAGCCGGCCCATAAATCTTTCTGGCTCGCTCATCAGTAAGAACATGGATAGCCAGGCAGGTGGATCAGAAAATAATAGGCACACTGGGAAGATTGCTAGCCTAATATCTATTAAAGAATACCTAAACCTATACTAAAATTTAGGTAAACTTTATGTAGTTCTTATCTAATATAGTTGAAGGAGGTGTAAAGTGTGCTGGTTATTCTCTGACCCACCTGCCAGGTCATTGCCAGCTTTGAGCATGTCCTCAGTATGGCCACCCTCCTCGCCACTGATCTCATCTAAAGCCAGTCCGCTGACATCAAGGGTATCCTCTAGTGAGAGGTAATACTTCTCGAGAGTTCGGGTATCGGGATCGTGGTTCATAAGGGAACGTGCAGCATCCCTCCCAATTTTAAGGGTGAGATCATTGGCTGCACGTCGTCGAAAGGAGTAGAACGTAAGGGGTTTCGAATAAACTATCTTCTGTCCTCGTAGGGAGATATAGGTAGTGAGGGCAGTAGCTCTCATCGCTTCTTGGGTGACGGTAAGACCACGAGGTCCGGCGGCAAGGAAAACTGGAGTCTCAGAAAACTCTGCCTTGATCTAAGCTTGTTATTAGCTCTCACCCGTTGCCTCGACTAGGTTCCGTCACTCACCGGAATGTAATTGGTGTCTAAAGAGAGCAGTTGGTCTAGAGTTGCGATACCGTCAAGTGTGCCACGACGGAGGGCCATGGCCAGTAGCCGATGAGGGATGGAGAAGACCAGGTTTGTGATGTCTCGAGGCGACTTAATGACACATTGCAAAGCAGAGGATTGAATCGATTTCTCCCTGGCCTTCTCGGGATCATCGTAGTTGGTCTTCAGGTTTCGTATAAGCAATCTGACGGTGAATCTGCCATCTTGGCCATCCCGAGAGAGCTCAACATCACCCTACGTTAAGAAGGGCTTTTCTGGAGAATCGGCTGATTTGTTGTCGCTGCGAGCCAGTGACCCTGGACGGACAGCGCACACTCGACCAATACACCAAGCCAGATGGTGATTCTCGGCAACCTCGATGTTGGGCGTCGTGATCATATCGAAGTCTATCAACTGGCGCAATTCTGCAAGACCAAGCTATGATAGTAGGCCATTAGTCAAAATGCATCAGTGGAGATGACCACCCTCTTCCCATACGCACCTTGGACATCTCTTTGTATAAGGTTTTTTTGAGGCATATAAGACTTTCAGCCCTGAACATTAATAAAGAACACATATAATCACATACAAGAGTCATACCCAACTCCCTCACAGTTGCCCTTGGACATCTCCATGTTGGCTGTAGTCGTCAGCCCAAATGCCCGGATGGCAAACCTCATTGCCTTGGTGATCGCGGCAAACAAGAGATTTCGTGAAAAGGGCTCTGTGTTGTGTGTTTTGGCAATTCTGATGCACCAGAACAAGAGAGCACTGCGGTAGACGACCAGCCCGCGATAGCTGATTCTGCTTCCTTGAGCACAACCTCGGCCGTTCTTGGCAATGAACATAATAACCCTAGATGTGTGAGCGGGTGGTGCGTTGGTTGTATGTTTGGTGGAGAGTTACATCTTGAGACGCTTGGTGATCGTGTCCTGGTCACCAAGAAACATTTTTCGGTGACCCTCTTCGTCGGATATGTTGTCATCAATTACTCTGATGACTTGGAGAAATTTTCGGCAGTTAAAGAGCACACGATCCTGTGATTTCTGTGTGCTGACTGCATGCCAACGGAAGTTCTCTGAGTCTTCAACAAGCTCACTGAGCTCTGTCACCAGCTTGAAGATCTCATCCTCATTCTGGGCGTCGATGTGATTAATGGTATCAAAAAGGGTATACCTAGGCTCTGGAACACGTGGTACAGGGCTTTGTATAAGGTTTCTTTGGGCATATAAGACTTTCAGCCCTGAACATTAATAAAGAACACATATGTGGTACAGGGCGACTATCCATTTTGTTCGATTTTGTCGGCGATGGATGGTAGTTGGAAGTAAAGAGTAAATAAATGAAAGAGGAAATCTGGTGTTGAGTGACGAGTGACGTATTTCATCACGTGCATTCATTTATAACCTCTGGCTCTAACAAAACCTCCAATATTAACTACTTATATACCTATTTACCTCAATATTTAATAAAATTATGTAATTATTTCTCAAGTGCTCTATATAATTCATCAATCTTAATACCTGAAAGTCTAATTTTATTATATTTCTCTATTAAATAGACATTTTCTACTGCCAGTCCTTTACACTGACAGAGTTAATCAAAGCCACTCTGAATAATTTGAGAGTGATTCAGCGAACCTCAAATTTCAGGCAAGGCCTCAGGCTAAGCCCTGGTGGAAGCAAGTCTCCAGCGCCTATCAGCTTTTACTTTTTGCTATTTATTTTAATTTATTGACTTGTACAATGACCTTGAACGAAACCCTTGTTGCGGGGAGCACAATCCGTGGCTGGCTCGACCAACGTCTTCTGCTGTATTGCAACAAGACAGAAGGATATCGATCAGATTTGACTGCTTAATGGCCGACTTCCATTCATCATGGCACAAACAGTCCTTCATTCGGTAGAGAAATATCCCAAGTTGGGTATTGTTTCGTACAGAAATGAATAGCTTGGTGGTGGGTTTGATGTATCCTACCCTATCAGGTAGACCAGAAAATAACCGACATACTGAGAGGACTTATAGGCTAATATTTATTAAATAGTAGCTAAATATATATAGGTTCAGGCAAACTTTAGGTAGTTCTTATCTGATGTAGTTAAAGGAGGTGTAAAGTATGCTGGTTATTCTCTGACCTACCTGCCTGTAACTGTCAGACCTTTCAGGTTTTCCTCAAATACCATCACCACACGTATCCAGTTTCACACGCTTAGGCAGGTAATCATCATCAAGTCAGTGCAAAATCTCATAAAAACAAAGCAAAAAGTGACAGAGAAGTATCTCAATTTGGGTATCTGTCAATCCGATCTGTGCTAGTATAGGGGAAATTGTTAAGTATAGCAAATCTCAAATCTCGTTTCTCTGCGCCATTTGCGCCATGCAAGTCCTAAAGCAAATGTTCCATACGCCGCTTGTTATATGCTGCGTGTAAGCAATGTCCCCTTCCATGCAGGCTCAACTCCAGGCCTGAACCTCAAAAATTCTCTCTTCACGTGCGTACCTTGGAGTTAGTCCATCTCGTCGTTGCTGAAGAGGCCCTCGAGGATTTGCTGGGCCTCATCATCGTCATCAGTTTCGCTCGAGTCGCTGTTTTCTTCATCGGTATCTTGGACGTTGGGAGACTCCGAGTTGGAGTTCTCATCCCCGTCTTCCTGTTGCAGCCAGTGCTGCTCCCACTCACCGAGGTGAGCGCGGATATTCGCCTGAAGCTCGAGCTTCTTCTCCCTTAAGGCATTGTCGACTGGGGTGTTGTCCAAAAGATCCTTGATGAGTTCATCCACTTTCTCCTTCATCTCGGAAACTGCTTGGCGGGGAACCCGAGCTAGTTGCTTTTGAGCCTTGCCCTGTCTTTCCTCCAGCTTTGTCGCAATACGCTCTATCATCTCATGACACATGGTGCCGGTGTCTTTCTTGATGCTCGAAACGTTGTGACTTCGTCGTTTCTTATAACAGCCGGGCCCAGCTGTTTGTCCCGGTCAGCCATTGACTATAGAGATATCCACGACTAAGGATTGAGGCACTTACTTATCTCTAGGGAAGCTTTGAAAATTGGAATGAGCTTCTCCATCATGAAATCTCTGGTATCTATGGGGACATGAGATGCGTTTGTGGACAGATCTTTAATGATTTTGTGAATCTTGACAGTGAACTTGAGCTCAATGTCCGGCATCATCCTTACCACCTTGCTGAAGCTCAGCTCCAAGATAGGGTAGTTGTCTCTGATGGCCTGTTCAAGGCTCTTCGAGTAAGGCTCCCACCCTCTCTTGAAAGAAGATGCAATGTCATTTCCGATTGCGATCAACCTTTCATGCAGCTCCTCCTTCAATTCTTTGCAAAAGGGAACCAGAGCTGGCTGCGAACTGTGGATAATGGTGAGCAAAGAACTCGTTGAATGTAACTTGCAAACTACTTACAAATCTTCCACCCAGTGATAGGTCCTGGAAGTCATGCCCTTCGAGGTGTAGGTACATTCGTTGTTCAACACCATGTTTCTCATGATGGCACCGTAGGTGCTCCATGGCATATTGACATCATCGTTGGGATCTAGGAGGGACCAGTCGGTGGCAACGCAACCGGCTCTCTTCCTGAAGGTGCGTACGGCCATCGCCCGGTTCGCAAGAGGATCAATGGACCCAATCTTCGTAGATTCGGTAGAGATGCACTTATTTAGTGACTGACTCGGAGTTAGCCACGTGAAAAATGCAGATTTTGAAAGTTTTGGTAGTTGGTGTGGAACACTTACCTCAGTAATCTTTTGATGGACGCCCTCCAGGGAGTCCTGGACATCAGCAAGGGTGATTCCAAAGTCTGCGATTTGAACCTTCTCTTGACAAAAGATGCTCATCAAGTTCATGAGGCTTTTGTACTTGCATAGTATGTCGTCGATATGCTTCTCCCGTTTACGTAGGGTTGATTTGCGTATCCATCTCTCGACCGCCGGAACTCCAGTGGACTCAGTTGTGTGGTATCCCTTCACGGAGACATTCGGTGTCTCCTTCAACTGCCAGAAGGCCTCGGTAGAGATAGCAAACATTGGGAGAACATGACTGATATTATCGGTGCGATTGAGCTCGTTCTGTCGGGCGTTGTAGTTTGCCTGAATCTTCTCCTGGACGACCCGGTTTCGTTCCGCGATAGCTCGGCGGTGCAGCCAGTCCTCGATTTTAAATATCTTTTCACCGAGTTTTTGCGCTTGTGCTCGACTCTTCTCGACATTTCTTGCTTCTTGCTCGATCGTGGTGGATGATTGGGTGATCTGCTCTTGGAGCTCCTTGATCTTCTGTCTGCGAGTCTCTGGATCACCTGAGGTATAGAGTTAGTGTTGTTTTCCTCTTTGATTGCGAACATACCTGGAGTTCCACCATTCGAGCCTTTCTTGGCTTTCTTGTATGCCTTTAGTGCCTTCTTCTCCTGATCCTTCTCCTTTTTAAGTGTTCTTTCGTATTCCTTGATTTTACACTGAAGATCTTCCTGGCTCTCCTCGAGTTCCTCTAGCTTCGCTAACTTCTCTTCGGTCTCGGGGTCATCGTGGTGCTTAAGGAACTTTGTAAGGTACTTCTTCGCGGGAATCTCATCCGCCTTCGACAGTACGACACCAAAGCTATGGCCGTCATACTTTCCTTGAATCATCATCCGGGCCTGGTCGAAGCCACTCTCCATCAGTACTTGGCCCTCCTTCTCATCTGCAGCTCGGACGACTGGGCTGACCACCAATCGCACATCCAGGAGATGGGAATACTTCTTTGCAATCTCGGAACGTCTGGCCATTGAGTCACCGCACCCAGGCAGGTCGACAAGGGTAATGCCCGACTTCAGGATGGGAGCTTTGACAAAAATATGAACATCTTTGACCAGATGCCATACAGCAAAGCTTACTTCGGACCGGGAATTGGGGGGCTTGGAAGTCAAGAATGGATACACGGCGACTTCAATGTCCTTCAAAGTTGAACGCTTGAAGTCAGTAGAGCCTTTCCGTAAAAAATGATGCGCTTCAGGGTTCTTATCAAGAAGCCGCCTTACGAGCGCTGGTTGGTAAGAAGGAGCGGCGCCCTCTCTCTTCACGATAGCCTCGAGATCGGCTCGCCGAAAGCCCCAGACATCCTTTACCATGGTCATATTGTCCTTGATGCGGTCCTCAATGATGCGTTTTGGTTCTCTCTCCTCCTCCTCACCATCATCACCATCATCATCATCGTCGTCATTAGTGTTGGAAGAAGGTTTACGATCATGAAGAGTCTTGATATCTGTCAGTATCGACTTAAAGGTATCGTGGATGTCGCTTAAGGGGCGAAAGGTGACCTCGGCACGGAATTCATGTCCAGGTGTATCGTCCCAGTTCCAAGAAACCTTTGTGACAGAGGCAGTCTCAGCTCCTTGGTGACCTGATGGAAACAGCTCCGGGATAAGGAGCAATGAGCCCAAGAAAGAGGATTTACCCGCTCCAGTAGGGCCCTCGACACCAACGAGAATCTCGAGACTCCGGTATTGTTGACGGAGAGCTTCTGCAAATACATCAGTAATCTGAGTCGGAGAATGGATATGGACCTGAAGATACTCACCATGCTCGTTCAGCCATTGCTTGATCAGCGGCAGTCCAGGCATTACCTGGCTTCCTGCAGGACTCTCTTGCTGAACTTGTTGAATGGTCGACTCGAGTGTCTCCTGAATTTCGGTACATTGATCTTCGGCAATTTTTACCGCCTTCTCCTTGATTTTGAAGCGCAAATCATCGTCCAGGCCTTCACAAGTTGTCCAGGGAAATACTGGTGGCTCAGATGCGACTCGATTGCCCTCAGTTGCCTGGCGCTTGGGCTGGATTTGCTCGGGTTGTGTCTCGACGTCTGAATCAGGCCCATGTTTCATCTCCAGGGGACCAGGGCGATGCCCGGCTATATGTAAAGACGGCATGGCGCCGGTGACTCAAAGGTGTTTGTGCGTCTGTAAACAGTTAGGTGAGTATTTGAATAAATGAGATTTGAAGTAATGCAGAAGTGAGGATGTGCGCGGTAATAAATGACAGTAATGTGTTCTGAAGATGAACGGACGACGGAAAACTTGAAGGTGACGAGAGTGAAGAAGGATGGAGCGAGAATGAGGAGAGTTAAGTGGTGAGTGGGAGGTGAGAAGTGAGAAGAGGCTGGAAAGAGGAGGTCGGATAGATGCAGTGCAGTGAAAAATAAAACAGAGGGAGTAAGGAAGAGAAATGATAAATAAGGAAGTGAAGCGAATTATACTATACCTTCTGCAAAGTTGGAGGACTAGTCGCGACGCTTGGAGATGAGGTTGGGGAGGGATGGGGATGATATGTGGTGATGCACTAGAATCAAGTGTTGAGGAGGTGTTGAAAGAAAAGAGGCAGGAGTTGAACTGAGGAAGAGGAAATAACTCCAGAAGCAAGGGAGTGAATCACTGTCGGCGGCCTTGTAATGCGATTCTTCAAGCGCCAGCCAGGCTGCCGTTTGTATTATGATTTGCAGACTAGAAACATGAATAACAGAGTGGCCCGCACCAAGAGCTTCCCAGCTCACTAGTGAATGCCAGTTCTATTGTCCCACTAGGTCTCTACCTAGTCTTACTACCACGGTACCTTATTATGCACCGCCGCCTAGGGAGAGATTCGTGAAGTTACTACCTATCCACACTTTATGTGTATTAAGTCTCAGGAGACAAAGCCATATCGGCGAGCCGGTGGTGCTGCCAATACTAAGATCGCGATTTACTCTCGACCAATGGGAAGGTCTATTTGCGAAAGTGTCACGATTAAAGGAGCCCTTGTTTGAGCAGCAAGTGGCTTTCGTTGATTGCTGTGTAACATCAGTTGAGGCCAACGATATATTCGTTGCACATAGGATATAGTACCGACGTCACTAACTAGGAGGAGTAAAATAAAGATTGATCATTGGTCGATACTTCCTGTAGTTACAATCGTGGGAGTATGCATTGTAGCAAAACTATGGTGAGGATAACCGCATCAAAAAAGCAAACACCAAAAAACATACAACACCAGGTATTCGCTGGTCGTCACCGACCCAACTACTAATCCGGCGCTTCGCGGCTTGACTCTGGGGGAGCGGACGGGACCCCGTATTCTCCACGAGCTATGGTCGTATGTGCTCGTCTCTCCACTATCCCACTACACAAGCCATGGTGTTGAGGCTGTTGTCGCTTTCAGCTGGGCGCAGTGGGTCCGCTTACCTAACGCCCCTTAGTCATCCACTTTTTCAACAACGCGACCCCTGACACGTTTCCTGAAGCTCGATACCATCGCCATCGCAATCGCCCCCGCGCTCATCACCATCACGCTCTTTATACCAACCGCCAAGATGACTCGCGCTCAGCAGACTATTTCTCTCGCCCTCCTCGTCTCCTCCGTATGTTTATCGCAGGCCATTCATAGCATTACTCGACCAGCGAACTAACCAGTGCACAGCTCTACCTTGCTCTCTTCCTTGAGCTCATCCCTCTTCCTCCTCTGATCCAGGAGCAGATCGTCCCCGTTGTAAGCCTCCCTCCGCTCAATTCAATGCATACTGGATTATCTAACTTGCATTTCCAGCTCCCCTTCTGGGCCCTCGTGTCCTTCGGCGCATACCTCCTCTTCCGTCTCGGCTACGGCATCCTCACCTTCAACGACGTCCCCAACGCACACAAGGAGCTCACAGCGGAGATTGAGCAGGCCAAGGTTGAGCTGCGAGAGCTTGGTGTCACTGTCGACTAATTTACGAGCGAGCACGATGATCTAGATGGATATACAGTGGAAAAGGGGTCTGGAATATTGGCGTAGTTGATGCCGCAATACTTTAATTACAATAATCTGGTATCTTGCTCGTCTCTAGTGCGGCCTGCGCTAAAAGGATTCTCTGACATCATTTGGCTTACTTTGCCATCTATCCCGACTCTATCATGATTGCTCTCCGGCAATAAGTGCTACAATGGTTCGCACAGCTGTTTCTGGCTCTTCCTGTCCATGTACAAGTTCTTCGAAAAGCCCGGGTATCTTTCCAAGTGATCCTCGATCGTCTGTCTGGTGCCCTGTAATGGTGTTAGTAAAAGATTTGAATGCAGCTGGGTGTGAACTTACATTTCCCTGGGGCACCAACCAAAACCGAAAGTTTGTTTTGTGCTTCTCCCGTCCAGTCAAAGTCAGTCTTCCATTGTAATCGTACAGTCGCGCCCGACTCCTCCGAATCGCTTGGAATCTGTATGTCGAAGTACTGCCGACCCATATAGCGTATGAGGTCTGCTTTCTTGATGGATTCCAGTTGTGTCGGCTCATCCTCATCATCCTCATCATCCCCCTTTCTCCGCCTCGATTTGCGGCGCATTTGGGTTGCGGCCTCTAACACGCCATCCTTTGAGCCAAGGCTTTGTTCCAACTGGCACCATAAACCTGCTCGCTCAACTGCAATTCGGAGCCACTCACCCATGGCCCATGATAGAATGCCGACATTACGCTGCATAGAACGGTTGCAGTCGCCTGTGCATATCTTCTGCACGAACGGGCCAAGCTCAGGCTTTGCGGCTGGTTCCAAAGCAGTGACGTCGAGATCCAGAACAGCGAGTTCAGTAGCATTGACCGTCATGTCTATCTTGGCCGTAAAAATCCCTGGAATCTCGCGTGACCGAAGAGTTATGGAATAATGTTGCCTCAATGGCTGTCCAGCAGTATCTGGCAGGATGGAGGTTTTGGACTCCATAGAGAACGGCGTGAAAAGCTCCAGGTACGGCAGCTCCTCGGCCGCTGTCATTACAACAGGATGGTGCGACCTAATATCGGGTTGCTTTTCCTCGATAGGTGTTTGTGGCGTAGGGGCTGTCGGTTTGCTGAATGGCAGTAGAGCAGCAGGGTTCAGCGCCGCCTGTAACAACTGCTGTGATGCGGTCTGATTCGGCTCTGTACCTGTAGAGATGAGGTGGCGTTGTATAAGGTCGATGACCTCGTCCTGATTCGAGGGCGCCAGGATCCGGCCAGATTGTTGCATCAAGCGGATACGTTCGTTTTCCTTTCGTGCAATTTCAAGATCCTTCTTCAAAGCCTCAATCTCTTTCTGAACCTTCTCCCGTTCCTTCTTCTTCTCTGCATCTGGATCAAAAGGACGAGGCTGTCTGATTCCTGGCACAGTCGCCTCGGCAGGCTTCTTCTCTCTGAAAGCCGACTCGGCTTGAGCAAAGCTTTTTCTTGGCTTTTCTGACAGTCGGGAGGGCGGCTTGACTAATGGTGAGTCTCGTTGTTGCGAAATCTCACGGAATCTGACGGGGCTGTTCTGGAAGCTCTTGCGTGGTCCGGTGTCTCGTGGTGGTAGTCTGGTCACTGGTTGTGATGCTGATGGAGCGGCGGTTTGAGAGTTGGGTTGGACTAAGGGCGGTATTCTGGGTGGTGGCATCGACGCTGGGGGTGGCGATGGCGAGAAGTCTGGTAATGGTGGTGGTGGGCTTGGAGAGTCTCGTTCCGATTCCGGGTCAGGTTGCTCTGGCTCCGATTCTTGTTCTGGCTCCGGTTCAGGTTCTTCTTCGGGTTCTTCTTCAGGTTCTGGCTCTGGTGCCGGTGCAGGGGCAGGTTCAACAGGCGAAGGAGATCTGATTGGAGATGGGGATCGAGCCGGGATCTCAAGATCATATGAAGAGAATGACCGGGCTGGCGATGGATCCGGAGCAGGCGACGTTTTTACCGGCGAACTCTCCTCAACAGGTCCAGGTTCCTCAGACTGAAGGGGCGTGTCATCTTCAGGTTCCACCATTGGTTCATCCGTAGGTAAGTCAATCTGAGGTACTGGCATAGAAGCAGGCGGCGCGGGAGGTGAAGAAGCCTCAATTGCCGGCGGTAACTCAGGCTCAGGCATTGAAGCAGAAGGCACATCAACATCCATGCGAATACCAGCCTGAGGCGATCTTCTCAAGACCTTGCCACGAAAAGGATTGAAGTCCTCTTCCTCTGGGGCTGGACGCGCACTGGGCCGCGAAGGAGTCCGTCTCGCAGCGGAGGCCATCCCACCCGTCACACGCCTAACCGAACCCCCAGAGCCTGGCGACGTCTCATCAGGGCGCGTTGGCGTAGGAGCGTCACTAACGATCTTACTTGTCGCTAAGCGCGCTGCAAGAGATTCTGAGGGACTGTCAAAGGTGAATTGAGCTGAAGGTCGAGCACTAGGTAGCTTCTGTGGCGATCTTGACCTCCGCCGCTCAAAAGCATCGGGGTTATGTCGTGAGAGGCTTGCTTTGGTTGGTGATGCATAAGATGGGCGTCGTCTTCTTTGTGGTGACGCGGGTGGTTCAGGTTCCTCAGTTGCGCCAATATTGAGTGAAGTTCGCGGCGATGTGCGACGCCGTTTTGGCGCAGACTCTTCCATGTTCTGTTGGATTATCTCATGAATTTGTTGTATTCAATGTGTCGATATTTGGCCCTGTCGCATTGGTTCGTGTTTACTTTCAGTGACCCTGTCGCGTCTGTTTCTCAAAGTGGGCCTCACCGCTTGCCGAAACGGGCAAACTGTTTTCGCGATATCAAAGACTGGGTTTCAGATTACACAGGTTAAACAAGACAAGACAGCAGCAAACTGGCTGCGTCAAACACGCATTGCTAAATAAAGTGATGAGTGTCGCGACCAGTTTTTATGAATTCTTAAGTACAATGCAACGCTGAACGCGAGAGCATGTGACATCTCACATGTGCAGATCAAAGAACTGCTGAGTCAGCAAGAATCTGCCAGTCACCTACACCAATCCCGTAGACTGCAGCTGGGGAATTATTGCATGAACATAAATCTACACTATTCGTTTCTCATAAGCTCTTTTGATTTCTTCCAAGAACCGTCATTTAATCCTTCAACTTTAAATGCATTCAACTTTGTAACTCTTCCTCATAGCACAAAATGAACTTATAAGGAGACTATCATTTGTCTTGACCTGAACCTTATCCCCACACCCTAGTCTCCCTTAGCGGTACCCCAGCCGATGACGTCCGAGGCGAAAATGACGGACTTCCGACCCTCAACACCAAGTTTCTCGGCTCCGGCCATTTGCATTACCAACCCAACTTCTTCACTTTTTAAAACTCGCCTCTCCTACCTCCAACGCTAAATAAACCCTGTCAACGCCCTCGTACCTACATCAATCGATACCTCAGATCCACATAATGTCACTATCGTCCAAACTACTACCGAGGTTACGGCCATTAGTATCCTCACGAACCATCGTCAGCGCCGCTCCAAAACGCACAGAAGAATGGCCACAGCGCATGTCTCTAGGTCCATACTACGAAGTCATCCTCGACAGCCCGTCGCAAATACCCATCGATAAACCAGAAGTGCCGCCTAAAACCGCAGATCCATCTGTTCAATCGCGATTTCCCACAAAGACCGCTACACAGACACCAGAAGAGAAAGCTCGCCTGGTCTTCGGATCGCGGATATTTGGCCCGGCGGAGAAAGATGAGAGACTTGCGGCGCGGAAAGCACAGGCGACGTACATCGCTGGCGTGCTCGTGCCGCCAAAACCAACGGAGCCGGATAATTGCTGTATGAGTGGCTGTGTAAACTGTGTGTACGATCTGTATCGCGATGAGTTGGAGGAGTGGCAGCTCAAGAACGCGGAAGCACAAGCTGCGCTGAGGAAGGTTGAGGGGTCGGTAGATGCAGATGGCGGAGGATCTGAGGCGAGTCGAGCTGTGCCTTCGGTGGGCGATGCGAAGATTGCGAAAGACTTCTGGGACGAAGAGCTATATGCGAACTTACCGGTTGGTATTCGGGAGTTTATGAAGACGGAGAAACAACTCAAGAAAAGACATGAGAGCGAAGGGGCAAAAGAGGGCTAGGCAAAGGTTAAGTTTGATGATGGGACTGGTTGCCTGGGTTAAGTCATATTAAGAGTTTATACCCCATTGCGTTTACTTTCGGGGGTTCTGGATGATAGAGTTGATGATTAGACTATAGACATGACCATTCGCATTGCGCGCGCGAATAAACTCAGATTCAATCCAGACCTCATAAAACCCGCTGTCGTCCGTCGTCATTCCCAACTCTTTTTCGTCTTTTAGACATATCCTGTTCTGGTCTTTTTCACCCACATAGAACATCGTTTTCGGTTTGGACATTCACCACTCTCTAGAAAATGTCTCCTCCTTCTCCCTCGAGAAGTATTCACAGAGCCACTGCGGCCCTGGATTCCATCCCACTCTCATCAAGGAGCCGTCTTCCTGGAGTCCTCACCCTCTCCGTCAAAGATGAAGGTTCGGCTGTCGAGCCTACAACTGTAAAGCCAAAGCGAGAGGACCAATTCTCCCTCCGCACCGATTGGGATGGTGAACTCGATAAACTCGTCTCTCACTATGAGGGCCAGCGCATCCTGGGCGTGGAACCAGCAAGGGAATATCGGCCTACAACACTGCCGTCCAACAGTGACTCAAACATTTATACAATCCAAGCTGGATGCAGAACATATACCGTCAAGCTTGGAGACAGTCCAGAGCATGTCAAGACCGAACTCTACAACCATTTGTCGGTAGAAGCCGAAATCAATGTCCGCTGGCGCGCTGCAACAAGGTCTTTGAAGAAGGCCAAGATAAAAGTCTACCCTGGTCCCTGTGACTCCAAGTCTGGCCGGGACAACAAAATATATGGCGTCAAACTTAGGTCACTGCCAATGATCCGTGTCCCAAATTTCATGTCAGAGATCATCGAGCAAGGCGCAGGTACCGTAACCACGGGGTTCGTGACGCAGTTTATTCCACCTCTGCATCGTTTCCACGCGCGTGCCCTCGTCAACACATTTCTCGACCCCAGCATTCGCGAATCAGTCAATAACGACCCAGATCTGAAGAACGTGAGACTTCGTGTATTCTTGGGTGAAATGGCACCTCCGGATGAAGCCAAAAGCCCAAGACTTCTCTCCCGCCCCGTCTACTCCGACCAACTTATATGCGGGGCTGATCCATACATGGACCACTGGGCCAAGCAGATGGGTGCAGCTCTCGCGATCATGCACTGGTGTTGCCATCTCGATGCAACAGGAGTCAAATTTTATCTTGCACCTGGCCGTCATAAGTCGAAGCTGTGGATGACCAACTTTGGGGACTGCAGGCTTATTACACTAGGCCCCAACACAGCAAAAGAGTTGGCCCAGATTATCAGCGACAATTCGGCATTTCCACGATGTCTATTTGCCAACTTCTTTGGAGGTTCGAAGGAACACCTCCGTCGCATGAACGAAATATACGACGCGTTCACGGGCGCGTATCTTTCAACGAGTAGGGAGATCTTGACTTTTAACTCCATGAAATTGGATAGAGACTACCCGGACCAAGTTGTGAGCAGACTGCTTTATCTGTCACTGTGTTGGAGCTCGAAAAAGAACAGGGCGAAGCGATTAGGGAACTCTGAATGTTAAAGATGAATTGTCAGATTCAGAAAAGATGTTTGTCGGTCTGTGTAATATTAGCAAGGCGCAAAGGTTCAAAACTTGTCAGGTAGTTCTCGTGCAAGACATTTGTAAAAAGAGACAGTTTTTCGAACTGATAGCTCAGGAATTCTCATTCATCATGTTTATGATATCTCGTTTAAATCTGTGCGCCATTTTCCCAACTCCAAATTCTCAGAAAATATTTAGTTGCTCTTGGTCTGCAGGCTGGCGAGTCTGTCATGCTCGTCGATATCGAGAGCCTCCCAGGGGTAGTTGATCCAGACGTCGCCGACGGTCTCGGCAGCAGAGTAACGGGTGGCGAGCATCTCATCGGGGAGCTTGCCCTTCTTGGGCTTGTCCTTGTTCTACACAGGTGTTAGCTGGTGGTGAGGCTTTGCTTTATTTTCTGTGGCACGTACGTGGAGGACAAAGATGCTGAACTCGGTCTTGGGAGCAGGGGCACCGTCACCCATGCGCTGGCGAGCAATCTCAACGTCCTTCTCGAGCTCCTTGACGGCGTACTCGAGGGTTGTTCGGGTGTCGTCGACCTCGTCGACGATAAGAATTCGCTTTCCGACGAGGTTCTCCATCTCGCCGAGGGCGGTCAGGTCGAGCCACTGTGTTCGGGTGACTTTTGTGCCGGGGGCCTCGACTTCATCGTTGCCGAGAGACTCGTAGAGGGAGAGGCCGATGGCCTGGATGGGGATGTTGGGAGCGCCGCCCTTCTTGAGGAAAGATCGGAGAATTCGGGCAGGGACGTAACCACCGCCGCCGATGGCGATCAGAAGCTGGGGCTGGAAGTCAGAGAGAAGCTTCTCAGCAGACTTCTTGCACATCTTGTGCACCTGGAGACAGGCATGTTAGCAGCATGCCTTCGACAGCTTAAATAACGTCTGAGTAATATCTGCATATGTGCTCTTGTTCTCTCAAAGCAAAGCTTGTGGTATCGTCGCATTGCATGGGCACTTTTCATGATGCGCATCATCACCACCCTCATCATCAAGGCGGGGTGGCGGGGTAATAGGTAGTAGTCCTTACATCGTTGTATGTGACGTAGAGCTTCTCGACCATTTTTGCGGTATTTGTGTATATATATATAGAGCGTCGCAAAAAGACGAAACGAAATGTATTCGGTATATAGAAAGGTTAAGAAGAATGAAGCGCGACGGGGACAGTCGAACGAGTATTAATGCCCAAGAGAAAAAAAGAAGGAAGAGAAAAAAAAAAGTAGGGCCGAGGCAACCGCCAGCGCCTGGGGAAAGAAATTTGGGATCTTCAGGCTTTTTTTTTCTTGCATTGGAAATCTCCACATTCACATTGGGGGATCCACTCAACTATCGGAGTCCCCCGACGACTACAAGGCCAAGGCACTGAAATTGGACTGCTTCAATTTGAATTATACAAGGTTACGTTACTTACTAAGTGTATTACTGTAAAATTTGAATGGTTTCTTGTTGCTCTAGAAACAGAATGTCAGAATGAAAGAGGCTTTAACTGAGCAGCCTCCCTCACCTTGTAGCAGCTTAAACATGTAAGTTGGTTGGTTATGCACATAATGAACGCGGGAATAACTTTAAATGATTTTCTCTCATCCCGAAGCTGAGCTGGTCTTGTATAAGAAAGATTACCGAAGTCTATCACATGAAAAAGAATGTCTCTCAGTGATGAGCCAGTTGTTTATCAAGAGCATTTATAAATAATACCTCATGCCCAAGTTCAGTCTTTTTGCTGTATCATCTTGATTTCAGATCTTTCACTCAGGATGGTTTGGCTACTGGAGAGAAATTCATTATTTTCGCCTAACGTCTCACATCTGACTGGTTTTCTCATTTTAGGTGCCTTTTCAAGAGTAGTCCGTCAAAGTTGACACTCACACATTCTTCTGATTAACTTATCTGATGTGAGATCGTGATCTGAGGTCGAAGCAGCGTATAGAAAAGTGATTTGAGAATAAAGCAAAACTAGAACTTTTTGGCTTTGCTTTCTTATAAAGTAGTAATAATGAAGTTCGGTAGCTTAATCGCTACTAGATAATTCAAGACTCATCGAGTCTTTCCTGGAGATGTGAAGCTATTATGAGATAGGTATTACGAGACAAATCTTGATGTACCAACCCTCCTGGATGACAGTTATAATATTCCCTTTATAAATATTAATGATAACTTCTAAAATAGGGTTAAAATTACCTATTTGAAGGTCAACTGTAGCTTGAAGAAGAGGAAGAGACCGACTAGGTGGAGGGACGTTTTGCTTTGCCTCGCCTAGGGTAATAGCAGGCCGTCAGCATGAGAATGTTGTTTATTATTGAATCCTTCTTTATACTAAAAACTGTCCTATTCTCCAATATTTTCTGTCGTACCATGTGATGACAACGTATTGCTAGTGATAATCCTTCAAGCCTTGATGGGATGGTTGGCTGAGCCTCTTACACGCGTATGTACCCCGCAGAACTTTGGAGATGCCTCGCAGTCCGCCATGCGCCACTACGGAAGACCAGAGTGACCAATCTCGCACAATCCCACCTCTTTATGTATGTACTACACGGGGATAGTCCTCCTATCTTTTATAACCATGTCTGCCTTGGCCCACCATAGCTGACAGCCCAGCCCATGAAACAAGCTGGATGCCTGTTTCACCAAGCAAACATTCTTACCATCAGTCTGGATCGAAAATAGCCTTTGTTCAGTGCCTTGAGGCAGACAGTAATCCTCCGCAATCATTCGGTCAAACAATCTGCCTGGCCAATGAATTTGTAGAGCGGCCATTTTAGTCCAGAATGGCTGGTATTGGGCGCACAGCCCTGTGGTCCATTCGGTATGACAGGCAGATGCGGACGGGGGGTTAGCTTCTGACGGTCAGACTCATCCTTTCGTACCGTAGGACCGTTTAGATTGGCATTCTTGGTGAGATTGCTTCGTATACTTAAAATGGTGCCTGTCGCTCTGTCAGCTTATCATCAAAACATCACCTTTTATTAATTCTCATCGAGACTCTGTGAGATCTCGCAATAGTATCCGTTTGACACGGTAAAAAATAGTCCACCATGGTGGTATGTCCGACAATGGCCTGTTTATCTGAGCATCAACTAACAATCCATCGCAGAGAGTACCTATCTTTCGCAGTCTCATCGGTAGCTCAAAGAGCGAAAATGACGAAAAACCAAATGAAACCTCCGAGAAGGAGCAAGTCGGACCTATAGGTAGTATCTCAGATGAAGATGCAGTTCTTCGTCTCGAGCCCGTCCCCAACAGGAACGGCCTCTTGGTCAAGATCGAGCCTCCTAAAGAACCATCCACCAAGATACCTCATGTCCCTTGCGATATTGTTCTTGTTATAGATGTGTCGGGAAGTATGGTCGCAGCTGCGCCCGTCCCCGGAGAAGATAATGAAAGTAACGGCCTGTCTGTTCTCGACCTTACCAAACATGCTGCGCTCACTATTATCGAGTCTATGAACGAGAATGATCGTCTTGGCATTGTCACTTTTGCAAGCAAAGCCAAGGTCCTTCAGGCTCTTATCCCTATGAACAAAGAGAACAAAGCTCGTGCGTTGAAGAATGTTAAGAGCATGAGGCCTCTTGATGCTACCAACCTGTGGCAGGGTATGCTTGAGGGTATCAAGCTATTCAACACTAAGGAGTCATCTACTAATGTCCCTGCTATTATGATTCTTACTGATGGCATGCCGAACCACATGTAAGTGCCCCCAATCCACTATCTCCTACACACGCTCATCTTCTCAGGAATCCTGCAGCAGGCTTCGTCCCCAAGATCCGCGCAATGGGCCCTCTCCCAGCATCCATTCACACCTTCGGCTTCGGCTACAGTCTGCGCTCTGGTCTGCTCAAGTCCATCGCTGAGATTGGAGGCGGTAACTACGCCTTCATCCCTGACGCCGGCATGATCGGAACAGTCTTTGTCCACGCCGTCGCAAACCTACAGAGCACGTTTGCAACACGAGCTGTTCTCAAACTCTCTTACGCCAAGCCTTTGCAGTTGAGCGAAACCACCGGCCCCTCTGTAGAGCAGCAGCCGGCCGAGTTTGCTGATGATTCAGAGACTAGCCAGGCGGAGCTTACTTTGAACTTGGGGAATCTACAGTTCGGCCAGTCTCGCGATGTCTTCCTTCGCGCTGATTATCTCAAGGAACTTGAGTTTGTTAGCCAGCAGGATCCCACTCGCTCAATTGTCGACGCCCATTTGACATATGTTAAGCCTGGCGACTGTCTCAAGAGCCGCAAGGTTCTTGAAGTAATGCTATCTAAAGATGCTACTTTTATTCCCATGGCTAGTACTCAGCGCAACATTCTCGAGTACAGCGACCTCCCCGCTGCCGAGATCGCATATCATGAATCGAGGTCTCTTATCTGCCACTTTATCTCTACCATGTTTCCTTTACAGGTTGATGGTGAACACGGTATCGAAAAGGGTATGAAAAATAAGCGCGAGGATCTTAAAACATGGGTCGACACTCTTCCTGCTAAAAACTTCGATGATGAGAAGAACCAGTCCCTCATGAAGGACATATCAGCCGATGAACCAAAGGGTCAAGTCTTTATGGCTATTGAAAGCAAGGAATATTTCCAGAAATGGGGAGGTCATTTCCTCCCTTCTTTGCTCAATGCACACACTCGTCAGGTGTGCAACTCGTTCAAGGACCCTGGACCTCTCCAGTACGGCACTGATAGTCCCCTGTTCATATCCTGCCGAGACGCACTGGACCAAATCTTCGATAATCTCCCCGCCCCGGAGCCTTCACGACATGTCCACTCTCGAGGTGGAGGTCATCGAAGCGGGGGTTTTGGATTCAGCACTTCAGTATCTTCCGTCAAGATGAGTTCCTACCGCAACGCAAGCGGCGTTTGCTTCGCAGCATCTACAAACGTGGCGCTTGCATCTGGTCGATCAGTGCAGATTAGAAAGCTCCGTCGGGGTATGAAGGTCCGCACGCCTCGAGGTTCACGCCGAGTCGCCATGGTTCTCAAGACACCCGTTGAGCAGGAGATTCTCTGCCGCGTGGGTAAGGTTCTCGTAACACCATGGCATCCTCTATCTGCCGACGGTAAGCGCTGGGACTTCCCTGCCAATGAAGCTGACGGCGCTGTGATGTACACGGGGTGTATCTACTCTGTCTTCTTGGAGCGGGATGCCAGTTCTGCTGCTCATGCTATTCGGGTTGAGGATATGTGGGGTGTAACTCTGGGTCATGGCTTGACCACTGGATCTGATGTACGTGCTCATACGTTCTTTGGAGATTATAATGATGTCGGCAAGGGTCTCTTGACTCTTCCTCGCCGCGCAAATGGTATTGTTATTGGAAGTGGTGTTGAGAGAGATGCGGAAACTGGACTGGTCACTGGGTTCCGTCAATCTGAGAAGTAAAGGATAGTCAGTATTAGTATAGCATCAATAATTGCATATCACTTTTGTCACGTTTGAGTTTAGCAAGAACTTTACCCTAAATCCAACCTATTGATGACTGCAACCACCTATCCAAAACTCCTTTTACCCAGAACTCCTATCTAAAACTCTTTTCATCTTAAACGACAAAATCTCTTCCACGAGCAAGTCAGATGATGCGCTGTCTCTTGGCTGGTCTCTCAAAATCCTCATATCCGGTCTCTTGGACGATATCACTACATCGCCTCTTCTTTACTCGCCATGATGGGATTTTTGGTGCAGGCTCCAATTTGAATTGAGCAGTGATACGAAGGAAATCATACACTGCCAGTTCCTCAGGTCCCATGGAGTCATAACCATGCCATTCGTCCTCATTCTCATCCCACTCGTCTTCATTCTCATCGTCAAAGGGGTTACCAGGAATGCTATTGTGATCCTCCCCAGGCTTGAGATCAGCAAACACATGAGGAATGGCCGTCGGACTGGTTTCAGGTGAATCAATGCTTGTAGTTGGCCGGCCCCAGTGAATCTCTTTCCAGTCCATATCGGGCTCTTCGCCATAAGGAATCACCCAAGAGGGGGGACCCAACCCAGAAAATGCCGAAGCTGCCGATGAGGGTGGAATCTCCCCAGGACTCAGATTGTCGACAGCATTTACCTTAGGTGGGATTTGCTCGGGACTTGGGTCGGTAGATACATGAGGAACGGTGGTGGGACTCACCTTAGTTGAACCGATAGTTGTAGATGGTTGGTCCCCGTGGGTGTCCTTCTCCTCCATATCATGCTCTTCATGAGGTGGAACCTCGTATGAAGGATAGCCTCGCCCAGAAGATGGCGAAGGAGCCGACTCCCGTTGAAAAGAAGGCACTGCCTGATCCTGCTGAGTGGCTTCATTGAGAGTACCTACCCAGTGCCCAGGATAAGGCTGATTCTGCGCTACAACTCGTGCCTGAAGCTCAGGGCTCCGTCTCGGAGGTGGAGCAGGAGATCGCCAGAGAAGATCAACAGGCGGCTCTCGAGGACTGCGAGATCCCCGTTGTGTGTAGTAGGGGTGCCAGTGGAGAATTTCGTCCTGATGATCAATGTTATCGAGCCATCGAAACGGAATACCAGTGAATTGTCGAAAACCAGGTCTTCGAGTGGGACAGACTTGGAAGATGTGCCGCCAGGGATGAACACGCAGGAGTGAAGCTGGGCAGACTTCCATAGAGTCTGAACTTGCGAGAATCTCCCATGCTTCTGTCAGACTATTCAGCTCTTCATGAGCGACCATCCACTCGGCATAAAGCTCACCATGCTTCTCTACCAAGGCTTCTTCTTCCTGAGGCGACTCCGTCCGACCGTTGAGAACATACTCAACAATCCTCTCGCCTTTATCGGCGAGATCATAGACATGAGCCCCAATATCGAAGAAATGGCCCCGAATATTCTCCTCATAAGCGTAAATATCCGTGTTAAGCTCAAGTTCATCCCAGTCTTCGATTTCAATCATTTGAGATGGGAGCTCACTGGTGTCCATGTGCGAAGGGTGTATAACTCGATGATACGCCTGCCAGCCACGACATACATCCTTAGGCTTTTTGACGTAGCAGACGGGGATCAGGCCGGGTGCACAACATAAGCCATGGTAGGGACAAGCAGCCCTGCGATGAGGATCATGATGCTCACAGGGACCGGGGGGTTCAAGAGGATGATAAACTGCTTCGCCGGTGAAGGTGTTGATGGTAGCTGGACGACGGGTGTCGCAGCGGGTGAAGTGGATTATCTGAATGTAGCACATGATGAATGCTAAGTGTGTCGAAGTTGAATGCGTGTAGTTATGTCTTCCAGAGACAGTGATGCAAGAACTGTAGGGTGTAGTCTTCCAGAGACGGTAAATTGGAGCTGATGAATTGAAATTGAGGAAGCATTTGGATGAGTGGCATTGTGAAGCGCTTTTATTGTAATTGAGAGAGTTCCGGGGGCAAAGTAATTGATCATGTTCGCTGAAGAAACCATTGTTCGGATGGTGAGGACAAAGCAGAAGATATTTTGCAGTGGCCTTTGACCTCTCAAAGGCAGTGATTCATTGTTCAGTCTTTGAGCATGCTGAGCAGTGATTCAGGAATAATGACAGAACAACAGCAAAATGATCTGTTCAGCTTTTTCCAGTTGTAGCAGAAGAATGAAGCTCCAGGCTGTGCAAGATGCCAAAGAACACAGTAACTCTGTTTAGTTTGTTTTCTTCCATTCGCCTGATGTTCTATTTGCAATTGAATCACAAGGGTAGCAGGCCTTGATGCTGACAGTGCTGTCATCATAGGCATAGGCAAAGCTGCTTTCATGCCTATACCGTTTGTTTGGTCTTTTATCTAGGCCTGTTCTTCTTCTTGATGTCATCTTCGATATTCACAGGAGAGCATCTAACTATCCTCTAGGAGCCTTCCAGGTAGGGAAGTAAATAGCCCGCACACTTTAGCACTATCGTACCTAAGTATCAGTGATATTCCTTTTATAATTATTACCTTATTCTTATAGGTTTTGGTATACCCTGAATAAGTAAGTATTTATATTATAAGCCTTTATTTTATAGGATGCAGAGTGTTTTGTTAGCATAATCATACCTTGCTGTATAGATGCACTTCCAATCACTTCATTGATATCACAGATCTTCAACAGCAGCTTCTCGTTGGTAATGACAGGTTTTTTTTTTTCAAGTATATACTAGTCAAACTTCGTTCACTTACTTCTTCCTCCTCTGAATCACGACCAGCGGATCCTGTCCCTTCCTAAGCGCCGTCATCAACAGCTGCATCCTCCCATCAATCCTCTTATCCAACACATCACACGCCCGCTGCGCACTGATTCCCTGCTCCTCACACATCTCCTCCACCTTCCGCACGATCTTCTGTCTCACGCCTACGTAGTTACTCGCATACTTGCGCTCCTGCAGTGTTCCCAGTCGCCATGAGGTGTTGTACTTCTTCTCGAGCGCTTCGATGGCGGGATTCCCGTGGCTGCCGTGCTTCCATTCTTGCCATACCAGCGCGACCGTCTTGGGCATCTTGTGGTATTTGAAGCGACGGCCTGCGGGACCGGCGGCGTAGCGGGGGGCACTGGAGCGGGGGACGGAGTAGCGCGGCTTGGAGGTGTCGAAGTCGTTGTCTGAGTGGGATGGTGATGGGTCATTTGGGATATCCTCAATCTCATCGTCACTGTCACTGTCATCCTCTTGCTCTTCCTCATCTTCAACTTCGACTTCGACTTCAGTATCAGGTGTGTAATCATGATCATCGACTTCTTCTGTCTGCTCCTCATCTGAATCTGCAGCCTGGTTTGCGTTAATAGGATTCCACGATGATCTGCTACGAAGTCTAACACTCCGCACATTTGCCGTTGCTCGTCGCTTCACCTCGCGATGTGGCCTCGTAGGAGGGTTTCTTCGCTTCGGCGCTCGTCTTCCAGTGCTTCTCACAGGAGCTGTGTCCAGGTCTGGTGTTGGCGGCAATTGATCAAAGATGTCCTGTCGCGTCGGTTGTGGGGTTTCATTAACCTCCTCCTCGACATCAAATGTGACAGGATTCGTTGGCTGTTGTTCTACGCTTTGTTGTACAGGCGCAGCAGAATTGGCTGACGAAAGACGCTGCACTTCGTCAAGATGCACTCCGCCAAAAGCCTTCGCAATCTCCAGTTCAGCGCTCCCAAAACCAAACGAAAGGTTTCCTTGTTTGACATCTCTCATGAAACCGACAAATCCATCCATGAGAACTACATGCATTTGAAGCCTTTGTTCCAGATCGCCCAGTCGCTTATTCATTTCCTGATTCTGACGTGCCAGCACTTCAGTTCTTTGTCTTTCAGCCTCGAGTTCTGATGCGTAGTACTCCTGCATGTTGACCACGGTCCGGGCAAGACTGAAGGGTACTTTCTCTGCCGCCTCATCAATCTCCTCTCTCCTTTCTTCTGGATCTCTCAATTCCAGGGATCGTCGACGGGCCGGGGTCATCAGTCGACAAGCTTCCGAAGCGACCGCCCGGAGTGGGCCCTCGGAGACGGAGCGGCTCGCAGTGGAGGGGGTCGGCGTTTCATTCGGTGAGATCAACTCCATGGCACGTTCTCTGCATCTCGCTTCAGACATTTCTCTAACCAAGGTATGAGTCGTTAAATTGCAGTGTTTCGCTTATTCGTCGCTGAGTGTCAAATAGATGAGGAATCCCAGCGAGCGAAGCTGTCATTTTAAAGACTCAGCTTGAGCGAACAAACAAACAAACCCAGCAGACGGTTCACAAAATAATACGCACACTGGGAAGATTCATAGGCCAATATCTGCTAAATAGTACCTAAAGTTATTAGAAGTGTAGGGAAAGTTTAGGTAGTTCTTATCTGTCATAGGTACTCGGAACAGGTGTGAAGTGCGAACACCAACGCTCGGTCCAACCTGTTCGTCCCAAGAACAAAGAATAGCATCACGGACCTCACCAAGTAGAGTAGCGCATGTTCATCCTAGAAGTCAACCATTCTTGTTTTAAACAATACTAACTATGGTGTGGTATAAACAGTAACCTAATGCAAATAGTAGTAACCAAAACAATAAGCAACAGAAAAATAAAAAATAAGAAAAAAATACTTCCTCACTAGAATAGAATTCATGCTAACATAACATATCCCATCTCTCATCTAGTTCATACCTTATGTGTACGCTTTGCAAATGCTATCATTATCTCTTGTATCATGCAGGTCAGGTCTGTGAAAAAAACGACAATTAACTCGATGTAAGCCAACGGGTATATAACGCCAACGATGCTACTTTGTTTCCGTCTGCAATGCGATAGTGGGGGATGTTTGTTTGTTGGTTGGTTCGGAGGGGCTTTTGTTCTTTGTTATACCCTTGTTCAGATATAGGCCGTGGGTTGAGCTTCGACCTTTCGACGGCGCCAGAATCGCCATCCCTTGCGTCGACGCACAGGCTTGTCACCGGTCATTGGCTTCTCAGCGTGGTGGTGATCATCCTCAAGTTCAAGTCTGTAGCGTCGCACACTACCAGAGTCGTCGTCGAACGAGACATGTCTATTCTCGCGGGAAACAAAACAATCTGGGACAATATGTCGTCGAACCCAGCCTTTTACACCGCGCGTGGCGGCGTCGATGGCCGCGTACTCCAGACGGCGGGTGCGGTCGCTCGTCCAGTAGTGAGTTGTCTGTGGTGGAGGAGAGGGGATGGGCGTGGGCTGTACGCGACGGTCGGGAACAGAGTCGGCGAGGTGGATGGGATCTGGCGATGGGAAGTGGAAGAATGTGGCGGGCTTTGGCTGGGGAGCTGTAGAAGTAGCGGTAGCAGTGTTTGTGCGTACGAGGTGGAGGGATTGGTTGCTTGTACGCGGGGGCTGCACGGGATGAGTCTTTGCTGTTCGACGTAGAGAAGGTCGACGATCGCGGAAGCGAGATCTAACTCCTGAGCCGTTGCTGCTGCCACTTCCGTCCCTGGAGGAGTCATTGGAGGATCGTCGACCAACGAGGAGGTAAGAGTTGTTAATGGTAGAGCCGCCGTGGGAAGTATTAGATGTTGAGGTTCGTCGTGGGGTGTTAGACTCATAGCCTGAGTCTTGTCGCTGCATCTTTGCAGTCGGGGGCCGACGCTCTCTCACCCAGTCCTTGCCGATGGGAACTTCACGCTGTTGACGCAGAAGCTCATGCTGAAGGTGCTCGAGGTGCTGAAGGCTGCTGGTGTCGTGGGTTACGGGTGGTCGAGGAGGAGACATGGGCTCAAACAACTCCGTGTCTGCGAAGCTGTGATACGTCGTCCCCGAAGCTCGCGACTCAGACCTTTCCTCCATGATGGGCGAACATCCGACAGTGGTCAAGCTGTGGATAAAAAAGGGATTGGGTTTGAGTTGAGGTATAGTGAATTGAAGATAAGATTAATTCGTTGTGCGGGTCGGGTCGTCTCAGAAAAAGAAAGTAATGTTGGTGTAAGTCGAGGGGATTCACAGCACCATTCCCTTTTTACTTTACTTGTCAACCCCCAAGAAAACGACAGACTGCAATCTCCGAGAAACCCAGTCCAGCCAAGGTCCAAGAGACACGCAACAGAAAGAACAAAAAAAGAGATAGGAATGGCTTCTTCTTCTTCTTCTTCTTCTTCTTCTTTTCCGCGGTGAGGCGAAGCGAAGAGGAGAAACTTGGTTGGGAGAGAAACAACAAGGCACCGCAAGTTGCGGTCTGCAGGCGGCTTCTCTTTTGTTATTTAACTTGGGTTGAGGAGTATCCCAGTTGAGTAAAGCTACCAAGTTCAGGGCCCTAGCAGGGGTTCTAAGCGGGAAGCTGGGGGCCAGGGTGTTGGATTGGGCGGTGAAGATATGCACGTCTGCGGATGGGGACGGGTTGGGAGGAGGATCGATGTGGTGCCATGCACGAAAAGAATAGCGTTGTGAGAGGACGATGGTGGATAAAGATGATGAGGAGGAGCCGGTAGTATAGCCGGGTATTTGCGTTGAGGGTGGAGGTTGAAGTGAGGTTAAAAGTGAGTGATTGAGTGGGTGAGGAATAAGTTATGAGGTGGAGTTGAAGAAATCGGATATGAGTACGGATATTTGAATGCGTTTGTACTCCTGTATCATGGCCACCACTGCCTGCTCGTCTGTCTGTCTGTCTGTGTGTCTTTTGCTTGTCGTGATCTCAATGTCGTTTGCTGTCTATCCAAATCGGATGATATTGACGATCTCTAGCGGTGCGTTGTTTTAGTCACTCGGCCGGTTTCTTTCCCAAGCCATCCCGTTAGCCTACTGTCTATCGATCACCAATGGATGGAGTCGTAAAACTGAAAGAAATGTCACCTTACCCAACGGTGGAGCCTAGTCTACTGGATTTCTTTCATTGGTGGCGACGGTATCCGTACGGCGTTGAAGATCGGCTGCGGGACCGGCAAGAAAACAAGAAAGTTATGGGGGCCTTGCAGGTGGTGGAGGTGGCCGAAAAATAGCGAAAATTATGAGCGATGTGCAAAGAATGAATGGAGGGATATCCGTACTATGTAGTCAAAGTCTTAAGTTCTTGAGGAATGAATGTGTGGCAGGGAATCATATGACGTGGACTTGTAGGACAATTCAGCGCATAGCATTGCATCGCATATTCACATGTCATGTTCAACTCTACTCGCCTGCTAGCACAGGCTGCACAGCACAGCACGCACAGCACAAAGGAAAAGGCGAGACAATGGCTTGTATCACTGTTAAACCATCATCCATCCCTGACAGCCAGTCTCAGTCTCACTCTCCGGTCCAAGTGCCTGGGGGTGGCCTAGGGTGGCTCGGCATGTGGAGAGAGTTACGCCGTGTCTCTCATTCTTTCATCCAGACTCAGCTCAGGGACACAGGAGAATCGGCGGGTTACGGAAGAAATATACCGTAAGCAGTCTATCGATCTTCTCTGCAGGGACCGGACTGCTACGCTACAGCACTTCTCGACACCTTCACGGCCGGAGTCTAGTCTAGCTCTAGCAGGGGCTGTCCCACGTCACGCAGGCGAGCGACAGGGTTTGGTTGGTCTTGGCTTTGACGCGGCCCGCTCACGCTGCTGCGCCTTTTTTCACTTGAGCTTGTCGGTCCGTCCGTGCTGGTAGTTCTACTGTTAGATTGGATCAGTGAATGATGAGCGTTTATTTTTGTGTAAATTGTCGGCTGTAGGGTACACCGCATACCTCGGAGATGCCTTTCAACAGCAGCTGAACGTTATGTTAATCAATATTCGGAACATTTACCATGAACTCTTCATGATCAAAAGTCTCGAGTCTAAATATGTCCACGGTATCCACGTGTCCAGCATCAAGTGGGACAAAATACCAGTGAATGCAGAATCATCCATGCTGCATACATCATCCAGACTGATATGCAAATCATTCTGGGTCTCCCAAGGCCCAACTCTTACCTCCTCAAATATAGCTGACTTGTTCCGCACTGATCATCTCCATCCCAAATCCTCTCATGACAACGCGTTTCAGACGCCGTCATTCTCGTGACTTGGGCGCTTAAACCACGCATGCTTCACATCGCGGGGTCATCCCAGTCCCTGAAACACGGCCGCCGGATCCTCCCGTGAAATGAAGTGAGCGCTGTTTTACTAGGTCCAAGGCCTGAGGCAAAGGATAGAGGGGTAGAAGAGCAGAGGGAATGTAGAGCTGCAATGGTAGGATGGATCGTGATCCGGGTAAAAGACTCGTCATTTCTTGGAATGTCTTGGCGAGCGCTTGGAACCTTTTCTTTGGTGGTGATAGGAACCCCGGAATAGGGATTGATGCATGGAATCTGACTGACAACTCATCTGGTGCCTGTACCTGTACTGTACCTGTGCCTGACTGAATGAGAACAGCATAAACACCCAATGTCAGCATCTTCTGTAGCATGTGAAGTCGAGATAAGACTGCCGAGGATCTCGTACCCTCAAATTAGATCAGATTGCCCTGCTGTCCATCTGATGAATCAAAGGGCTACACCCTCTTCTCATGCATGACCATATCTCATTATGGCAGAGGTCTCGTGCACCTGATGACTGCTTTGGGGGTCTTGGGGTGCCACGCCCAGGCACGAAGCGCAGCCACTTATTCACCGTGCCTCAACAGCTGCAAGGTTATCTCTCTCCCTCTACCCAAAGCATCTTTCCAGCCCACCGTTTTCTTTTTTACGAAGCCATTGACGAAGCGTTCGAGACAAACCGACATCGGAGCCAATAGGGTCGTATTGATTGCGAAAATTGTCTTCACATGTTTTCTGGATGTGACGCTGCTTATGCATCCTGACGATCGGTGGCTTGGTCATGAGGCCGGTTACGGATGAGAGATCGGCGTCGATACTGAGGTTGGCGGTTTGGGGGTTTTTGATTGGGATTGAAGATGCATGAGGAGGAATGTTCAAAGACTATTGAGATGGGTGCTGTGAAATGTGAGACATCGAGACGCCTTGCAGATGGACGGTGAGTGTCGACGTCGCTCATAGCCTCATTCAAGCCAGATTGCGACTGTGCTTGAATAGCGTCATGACATTAAGTGAACACCTTCCTGGGCAAATTGGGGGGAAGGAAGATGTGCATCACTATCGCTGAATTTGAATTTTCTGGGCTCGTGAGATCTTCATTATGAGTTGGCAGCCATCGACTTGTCATTACCCCTCATAACAACATCCTATGCACAATGTGTTGGTTGTTTGCAGCTTAAGGGCAGATTAAGGCTTCACTTGCAGCTGCTATTTGCTTGGATGATCTAAATCTGTTTGTACTGCACTGCATGTCATCTAGTGATAATTTGACAAGCCTTGAGACGTTTAATGTTGGCTGAAGCAATTGCACTGGTCGCGTTATTATTAATCATCGCATGAACCGGGCAAGGGAAAATAGCAAGAGATTGAGTGAGTTTTATCTTGTTGGATATTTGCAGAATACAAACTATCGAATCATGTTTGGACAACATTGCTTATTTATCTCTTTTGAAGTCTTCAATCTTCAAGACGGCAGCCGTCCGGTCTAGGGTAGCAATCTTAAAATAGCACCGCCATTTAACCTGAGATTGAGTTCAGACGAGAAAACAACCTACCAATCAAATAAATCACAGATAATCAGCCATCAATGCTTGTCTAGACTTTCGGTGGCTGAGTTGATTTGAGCAAGATTTCCTCCTCGACCGACCAATTGCGGTCCGAGCCTTCCGGACATCACGTATCACGTAATCCCAGCTTGACCTTGTTGGCTAGTCTTCATTCCAGCGTGAGGCTTCTCGCTTCTTTAAATCCTCTGCTTCTGCTTCTCCTCTTCTTGTTTGTTTACGTGCGTTGTTATGGATTTGTTCAGGAGACACGGCGGGCACGGGCATGGCCATCAGAGTGAGGATTCAGTGAGACAGCACTTTTTTGCTTGTCTTTACTGGTATGTCTTGGCGACCGTGTTGATAATTGGGACTGTCTCACGGCTGGGCTCGGTTTTTATCGCTAAACAGAGGTAAGTGGAATGCAACGAGGTGATAGGGTAAGGCTGAGACATTGCAGGATACGGAGAAGAGATTTGGGAGCCAGTTCAGATACTTCGATCTCCATGGTAGAGAAATTGTTTGATGCGCCGAGATCTGTGGTATCAAAAGTATTTCGGCTTCCAGTTCGGTCGGCAACTCTCCCTGTTCGCAAGACGCTCATTGTCGTCGCATACGCTGCCTTTGTTGCGTTGCTTGTGACCTTCAAGTCCATCAAGCACGATGCCAAATTCCACGAGCGTATCGCATTTCGTGCAGCCTGGATTACGGCAACCCAGACTTCACTACCTTTCCTCCTGGCTGTGCGCGTCAACCCAATCGGTCTCTTACTGGGAACTTCATATGAGAGGATCAACTGGTTCCACCGATGGGCATCGCGAGTCTTCTTCGCCAGCGCAACCATCCACGGCGGCTTCTTTGCATGGGAGTGGATTGCAGCTAATTTCTTCTGGACGGAGGTCAAGACAGTAACGATGGTCTTACCGGGAATAGGAGCGTGGTTCATACTGGCCTGGACAGTCATGTCGACGATACCTTTCTTCCGACGCATAAAGTACGAGCTCTTCGTCGTGCAGCACATCATCTCAGTTGTACTACTTCTGGTATTCCTAGTCCTCCACGTTCCAGACCACCACCTCTTCAGCATCTGGTGCGCTGTAGGCGTCTTCGCATACGACGTTGTAACACGCTCGGCGAATCCGATCTGGCGGAACCTCCGGCTGCGGGTTTCGGCGGACCCATCTGTGCGATACGCGCACGACGCCCGTGTCCAAGCTGTCGACGATGAATTAACTGTTATGACGATTCGAAATGTTGGGTTTGGGTGGAAGCCAGGACAGCATCTTCTTATTTGGTCGCCGACTTTCCGATGGGAGACACCGCATCCGTTTACCATTGCGAATGTTCCGGATGGTGAAGCGAAGACGAATGACGTTGAGCTTACGATTAAGACAAAGACGGGATTGACGAGGGATCTTAATGATTGGGCGAGGAGGACGGGATTGAGAGGGGATAATGGGAGTGTTCGCGTGGTTATAACGGGGCCTTTTGGATCAGTACCAAACTGGCAGCAGTTTGAGAACGTTGTTCTAGTTGCAGCATCAACTGGTGGATCTTTCATCACGCCTATACTCGAGGACTTGCTCGCAACTCAGTCGCCTGGGTGCATTCGCAAGATCAGCGCTCTGTACATCGTCCGTCGCAAGGCCCACGCCGAGCCATATCTTCAGCGGATAACCCGCTTACTCTCGAGAGCAAAAGAGATGGGAATATCTGCAAACATTCAAGTCGCCGTTACGAAAGGCGCCAGGACTGTTTCCGATGCTGTCCTCAACGATGACGCTAACGCGAGCCGTGAGAGGTTAATCGAGGAGCCCACAAGAGGAGCGAGTGTCGAATTGGAGCGTTTCTCGATAGACTCTACGAGATCGTCAGAGAGTAGTAGAGAGGAACAGTTGTTGAAGGAGGAGATGGATATGGGTTTTGATGGAGTGTATGCTTCGGCCATTGAGCACACAGAGGGACGACCCGAGATTGCGACATTTATCAGAACGGCTGTCGGAAGTGTCCCTGGGAATGTTGCTGTTGCTGTTTGTGGTGGTGACGCGATTGAGAAGGTCGTCAAGACGAGTGTTGTGTCCTTGAGAGCTGAGCGCAATAGAGATGGGATGGGCGTGAGTGATATATACTTGCATGTTGAGCGATCAGATATATAAATGCATAGTTTAATGTTAATTTTGTTAATTCTGCTGAGCCAGCCATTACTTGACTTTCGTTGACAACTTTCGTTGTCTAGGAAGCATGAACCATGTTTTACTTAAAGTTCCAGAGGTGCATTATTGAGACTTTGAAACACAGCTTGAAAGTCGATCATCTCTGAGTGAACCACCTTTTACGATCCTGAATGGAAGCTCGGCGGATACGTAGTAGTGAAGGACTGTTGCTGTTGGAAAATTCGGGACCCATCACAGTCAAATGATCGGTTCTGACAACGTATCAGCCTATCCCCGTCTCTCACTGAACAAGATGTCATTGACGAAGACGATTAATCAGGACAAACTGGCCGCCTTCTTTGACTTGGTCACTCACTCGGATTCTCAAAAATGGTAGATATAAGTCGCCCATGACCGCCGTAACAAGATGTAAGTCAATCAACCAAGCAATCCCATCGGATCAAACACAAAACACATTCACGACAACTACTGAACCAAAGATGCCTAACCGATCAAACGACGAAGAGCTGCGCCAGATCCTCAAGATCTACCAGAACGAGTTCTACCGCAGCGTGGAAACTCTCTCCCGCGATCAACACGGTCGATGCTACGACCCTGCCGTGGGCCCTCCTCCCCCTCTCCCAGCCCGACCATCCAGGCGAAGGCCAGCAAACCCCGAGCCACCAAGAGCTGATACCCCAGCCCCAGAAAGCCAGGGTGGACCAGTCATTGACATCCCCGGACTCGCGATCGTCAGTGAGAACTTTGCGGAAAACATGCGCCGCCTCATGGGGCCCAATTATCAACATCCATGGCGGAACTTGGGAGACATGACCATGGCATGCAGGGCATCTGTTGGGCGAAGACGAAACCTCCTGAATCGGCCCCATGATCGAGAGGAGATTGAAAAGACGGCCAGGCTGGTGCTCTGGGGTGTTCACCAATGTGTCATTGAAGCACTTGTGGGCTTGCCAGACAGACTGCTGACTCTAGAAGAGGATCTTTGGTTCCAAGAGGCTTACATGGATGAGTTGCGGTATATTCCTGTCACCCCTGAGCAGATGCGGCAGGTGATACAGTAAGACCAAGTCTGATGATGCAATTGCTTTGACGAGCTTGAGAGGTATGGAACAAAGCAATGAGATAGGATGTGATGGAGGCACATGGTGGTCTTACAAACGCTGTAGACGCAATGGAACTTACATGCCATGCGTTACTAGGCATCCATAGAAATAATAGATGCCTCCATCTTATCAGTCCTTTAAACCTTCGCTAGGCTTACAAAACGCAACCTTGATATCTATCACGACTTTCATTCGACCTTAACAGTAAATAAGGTTTATGCTCCTCAACAAGCCACGTTAGCCATCAACATAAATACTCAGTGTGCCCCCTGCGACGCCAGCTCAAAAGGTCATACCGAGAGTTCGTTCAACATCGAAAACAGTACACAAACTCCTTGCCCCGTATATCGTTCCAGTATCTGACAATGACTTCCAGCAGGACTCCGAGAAGCAATGAGAGCGCCGACACCCAGGGTTCCCACGGCCCATACACAAGCTCGTACTTTGCTCTTATACCCGATCCTCCCCCAAGCCAGTCTTCACAACTGCTTGCTAGGGTAACTATGAGCTCTCCGGTCAGTCATATGCCTTCCCATGCCCTTGGTACTCAGGTGAGTATTTCGACAACTCAAAGGTCAACCCATCGCAACTACCGAGCTCACCATTCAGCCAGAGGTGGTCGTCGTCTTCACTGTCACAATGCTTCCGACATATTTTCTCCATCAAACGTCATGGCCGACCATTCATTGAGTTCCGCCAGCAGCTCTTCATCGAAGATTGATAACACATCAGCATCCGGCATACCCAGCATACCGTTCGTACTTGAAGTCGCAGGCGGATATGGCCGGTATCCCTCACCCGAGCCGTCAGATCAACAATCGGATGTCAAGCGAAGAAAGATTGATGATGGATCCCAGGTGACCACCAACGTCCCAAACATCGTCATCACCAATGACGCCCCTAGCCCGCACCCTGGAAATGAACCCTATCTATTCCCGTCATACAGCGCCTCTTTACCGAACAGCAATAACAACTTCGTATCGGGAACCCGCAGAATAACAGTACCTGACCTCCTCAATCCCCCAGAAGCGAATGAAAGAAGAGACGAAGAATGTGAGAGGGTGATAGACGCAAACGGCTCATGGAACGGAAGTTATTTCCCTTCTCCGACTCTCTACCACAACGATATCAGATTGGCAAACATGGCACGAGATTCACTCAACCATTTAATGGCAACAAGTCTTTCTGGGAACGGTATTAATCTCCCCAGCTTTGGCCAGGGCGACGCCCAATTCGCTGGTCACGATCAAACTCGTCCTCGCCCCCGGAAACCCCTTCCTAACTCTCGCCCTCAGGGTCATATGGGCATTTATTCAACGAGAACCGTTAACATTCCTCCAGAAAGCCTAGGAGCAGCATATACTCGAGTATCAAGGCCCTTGGCCCCTGGCCTTCCCCCTATGACACCCAGCTACACGACTGCTAGGCCTGCACAGGCCAGTTGCTTCTGTCTCGGAGGCACAGCCCCAACGAGGGGTTAAACCCACCCTATGCGAGTTTGGAATCCACTATCTTTAGAAGGCTTGCCTAGGTGCTTGACTACTGTAAAAAAGGGCGGTCCTCCCTCTCAAGCGGGTATAGTATACCTTCATCCTCGAGAACCGTTGACATCCTTGAAGCAGGCCTAGGAGCAGCATCTGCTCAAGCACCGGTGACCTTTAATCCAAGTACTCATGTCAGGAACATCTTCCCTGGTCCTCACTCTCAGAGCGGATGTGTTTTATCCTCGAGAACCGTTAAAATCACTCTAGCAAGCTGAAGAGCAGCATCTACTCCAACATCGAGGCCTCTTGCTTTGTTGATCATGGCCGCCATGCCCGGCCAGCGGTCCACCGATTTTCGGTAGAGTAACCACGAAATATTTGATCTCCAGTTAACATTTGCGTTTCAGTTTGGGAAAGGCGACACGAAAGATTGGGAGGAGGTTCAGGGGGCGAGCTTTCTGAGCTGGCCTCAGTAGCCCACACAAAGAGAACTTGAGTCGGTTGCAGGCCAGCACGGGGGGCTGCTCAAGCACCCTGACAACGTCATGGAGCTTGCGTTTGGTAGGCCCGACTAACGGACGTTTTACGCCTGCAGAGATGAGGACATATCAGATGTACTATAGTTGAAGGATAGGGGAACCTTAACTTAAGAACCTAAGAACCTATAAACCTAATCCTCTAAAGTATTCCATATCGAGGATAGGTATCCCAAGGATTAGTTGCCCGCTCCTTGCCCTTGTCGCCCTTCTTACGAACAGTTGTAATGCTTCCATCTAGGTCTTGATCATCATCGCTAGCCATATCAACCTCCGCTGCCAGCTCCTTAGCCTTGTTGATGTACTCCTCGGCAAGAGAGGTTATGCCGTCATTGAGCACTTTACCAGTGCTAGGCTCAGGCACTGTTGCCGGTTGTTTACCCTTGTTGATGGCTGCCTTGACGGTGCAGACCGTCTTCCCCTCCGTCATTGGATCGTCCTCTATCGCCTCGAGCTCAACATCACCCTTACCAATCAGCCTTCTTCCTTCATCGATGATAGTTTTGCAAAAAAGCTCATCATCCATTCCATACTCATGATCCTTCGTGGGCATACCAACCAACTCCTCAATGACAAAGTTCTCGACTCCCCAGGCTTTCAATCTCGCTGCTTTCTCCATCTCTTCTGATGTCCAAGGCCGACCAAGGATATGGCATTTGCCAGGTCGGTTGCGAAGCAGTCTTTCGCAGTTGTTCACCATGGTAAGCAGGTCTGCCCATCGATATTTGTCTTCTTTGAGGACGCGAGCTGCATTTTCTTCCTATTTGTTGTTGACAGGCCAGTATCCTTTTGGCAAGGTTCGATCAATTCTGAAAGAGGCTGGGACTTTGAGAGGATTTCCGAATGGTCTGGGTCTGGGAATGTCGTTGAAGGGGAATTGATGACGTGAAGGAGGAGTATATTGCATCCTTTCGATGTGGTCAACAGTGACATAGAGATCGGTTTCGAAAAGGTAAGTAGGCGTATCGCTGCTCTCACTGGAAGTCTGATTGTCAGACATTACGAACTTCTTGGTAGCTATGGTGATGGTTTCTGTGCTTGATGATGTGAGATCTTGATTAATAACCTGTTCGTTACGACGCTTGCAGGTAGATGACTTGTATCAGACGAGGAGACAAGATAGAGTAGCACTGGAAGGAAGGACCTCTTATCCTGATTCACCGGCTTATTGACTGCTCTTACTCTCTAGCATCTTATTCACTGATACTTGTTCACTGACATCCGATCTTAGGGCAAGAAACGGAGATAATGGATGCTTCTCACACAGCTTATGATTTAACCATGCAGGTGAATCAGATAATAACCGGTGCACTTCACGCCTCTTTTAAGTGTATCATAAAAGAACTGCCTGGATCTTACCTACACTTTCGTATAGCTTTAGCTACTCTTTAATGACTCTGAGTTAAATGATTAGCGTATCCGACAATCATGTCACAATCCAAAAGGTCGCGCTCAAGAAATGGTCAATATTTCAATGTTCAATTGCTGGGGAATATTCATCCAAAACATCTATATGGCCAACAAATAAATGTCCCAAAAAAGCTACGCAAAATTTCATCATATGAGTACAACCGCTCTTCTTTTCCCCTCTCTTTCATTATATAAGGTAACTCTCTACCAAGGCTTCACTTTGAGCATGCTGCCCTCCTCGGCCAGAGCCTTGTGCAGGTCGAACGCGTTGAAGAGAAGGTGAGGCTCGTGGCCCATACCCTTCTTGAGAGCCTCCGACTCGGCCTTCTCGTAGTAGTGAGACAGGATGGGCTGGTACTTGGGGTGCGCGCACTTGTTGATGATAACACGGGCGCGCTCGCGGGGGGAGAGACCGCGAACATCGGCGAGACCTTGCTCGGTGACGATGACATCCAGGTCGTGCTCGGTCTGGTCGACGTGAGTGCACATGGGAACAATGCAGGAAATACCGTTGGGGTCGGTCTTGGATGGTCGGCTGGAGGGCGTGTGCATGATGGAGTACTTGGCGTTGCGGAGGAAATCGGCTGAGCCGCCGAGACCGTTGAGCATGCGGGTTCCGTTGACGCAGGTAGAGTTGGCGTGGGCGTAGATGTCGACCTCGACGGGGGTGTTCATGCCGATGACGCCGAGACGCTTGATGATCTCGGGGGCGTTGGAGACAGCCTGGCTTCGGAGGAGGACCTTGTCGGCGTAGGCGTCCCAGTTGTCGTAGAAGCGCTTGAAGCCATCGGGGGAGAAGCGGATAGAGGTAGCGGTGGCGTAGTCGAGCTTGCCAGAGTCGAAGAGATCGAGGAAGGTGTCCTGGATAACCTCGGTCCAGACCTTGAGGTTCTTGAACTTGGACTCGTTGAGACCTCCAACAATAGCATTGGCGACGTTGCCGATACCGGACTGGAGAGGCAGAAGGTTGGCGGGCATGCGACCCTGGGCAACCTCGTGCTCGAAGAACTCAATCAGGTGGCCGGCGATTTGGCGAGAGGTCTCATCGGCGTCGGCGTTGGGGCCGGTGGCATCCCAGTAGTCGGACTCGACGATGGCGACGACCTTGGAGGGGTCGACCTTGACTGAGGGGGAGCCAATGCGGTCCTCAACAGCGGTGATGTTGTAGGGAGTGCGGTGGGGAGGAAGGTCGGTGAAGGTGATGTCGTGGAGACCCTTGAAGGAGGGGATAGCGGTGTTGACTTCGATGATGATCTGTGTAGCGCATTGATTGTCAGTTTGTCTTGTCTTGGGTTCGGAAGAAAAGGCTTGGCGGTGACGTACCTTGTCAGCCATCTGGATCAACTCGGGAGTGGCACCAACGGAGGCGCCAGGAACAAAGCTGCCATCCTCTAGAATGTCGGTAGCCTCAACGACGGTGACATCGAGGTTGCTGTTGGAACGGTCCTTGGTGTAGAAACCCTGTGTCAGAAAGTCAGGTCAGCAATTGTTCATGGTCAGTCCATCCATGATCGGAGCCGCAAAACAAGCTCGGTGGGAGATTAAAGCGAAGCCGAAGCGCCAAATGGTGGGGCCGCAACGAACTAGCTAAGGTGTCTGGACAAATTCTTTGCTTGCTCTGGTGTACGTACGTAAACGAGATCAGAAGGGAACATGGACAAGTGCTTGTCGAAAAAGTTGATGCGGCCAGAGTTGATTCCCTTGGCGATATCCTTGCCGACCTGGTGAGGGCTTCGTCGGTTGATCATGTCGAGAGCGGCCCATCGGTTCTCCGTCTCGGAACCGGCCGAGGCACCGACAAAGAGAGAGTACTTCATCTTGCTCTGGAGGTTGTTCTGCTCGACATAGTCGGCCATAGCAGTGGGAACCTTCCTGAAGAGTCAATCGTGTCAGCGCATTGTGCGGTTTGTTTTGCGCCAAGCAAGCTCGGAGCGGGTAATGAGGACGCATGCATGCATCATCATAATAGCCGGCTGGTGGGGGAAGTCAAGTGAGGAGGCCAGGTCAGTCCGTCCCCCAAAACTCTGGCCTCTTCTCCTGACCTCAATTGCTGCGCGACGGAGACTTACTTTGGGTATCCAACAGCGGTAAAGCCAGACCAGCCGATATAAGAGCCATTGGGAAAGTGGTGCATCAGATCCTCGGGTCGCGCAAGCTTCTTGAGCATGGCGGGATTGCGAACGCGCGCCTTGAGGGCGGCAGAAGCCACGGGAGAAGCCATGATGAATGAGCAGAGCAGAGACCGAAAAAGGAAGAAGAGGGGAGATTTGCCGACCACAAAGAAAAAGGGGAGGAAAGGGATAAATAGGTATGGTGGGATGAGAAGGAAGAAAGAAAGAAGAACAGAAGAAGAGCTCCAGCCCAGCCTTGGTTAGTGGAGGGTCGAGTTACTTCGTCGGGGTGACGGTGACGAGAGGTGGATCACCGAACCCACCGAATGGAGAGCGGGGATGCCTCGATTTCAGTGGTTAAAACGCCGGTTACAGTGGACTCTTCAGTCTTCTCCAAATTTTGTAGTCTAAATGGGTCGATCCAGGTACCATTCTGCCTCTCACCTCAGCCAACAGGTACAACGCGGGGAGAAGGGAAGTTCAGTCAATGAGTTCTGCCAAGCACCGGGTTTACAATTCCGTTGTACAGCGTAACAGAAGAGGACAATCTAACTTGCTGATGCAGTTGATCTCCCAAGATCTACCGACGTTGCCGAGAAAACACTGCATCGGCCGTGACACTATTAGGCAATGCAATCCGGAGAAAGGGTGTCGAGCATGATGGCCTGATTCTCATACATACAAACATACATGGATCCTTGAACCATGGAAGGAAAGGTTAATTAGTCCCGTGTTCTTTTGCAACTGCCCATGAACTCGTGATCTGAACTCCATTATGCAAAATACTTCTCCGGCAGCGCTCTATCCATATATACCTACTATCATCACCCGTCTCCGTTGGCCTCCTCCGAGTCGGTCGGCAAAGTGGACCCCCGCATCTTGTTCCATCTTCTCCAAAAAATGCGCCCCCATCTTCCGCCCGGCCGAGATGAGCACAGGCCACCATCGGCATCACTCGGTTATCAAAGCCAAAGAAATGCATGTTTCAAAGCCATCCGACGCCACCATCGAAATTCCAGAACTGCCTGCCTGGTCTTGATTGTCCGAGCGGCGCTTATTTTTATTTCTTTCATTCCGGGGTCTAGCGTCTCGGTGCCGTTTTATTTACCCCGGAAAATTAGGTCGGCGATGCTTCTCGAATCACCGGCCGCTCTCAGTTCGGGACAAGGATTCGAAGATCTGGGGTAAACGAACCTTACCAGAACTCTGGTAAATAATCACTGGTCGTCATACACCTGACGAATCACAGTTGTGCAAGGGTTTTGCAATGCTCTCAAAAACTCAGCCTTCGTCGCCATTGATACTGAGCATCTTACCATTACAAGCCAAAAGGGCCACTCTCTCAATCAAGTCGACCTGTCGTATTCAAAGTAGGTAGGTATGGAATGATAAGGAACCCCACCTTCATATTGAAGGCCCAGAGGCTTCTGTTAACGATTTGATCAAGAATTTTAACAAACCAAGATAAACTAAATGTAGCAGTCGATAAACATCAGCACCTAGATCCAGATTCTCCATTTCGCTTTCAACCTGCTCTGCCTTCTTCCTTATTATATCCTCTTTCTTTGCTTTCATCCCTTTCATCTCCCTCTGGCTTGGTTTATAGTCCTGTAGATAGCGTTGAACTAATAACTTGTCGCCTGTCGATAGTGTCCTGCTACGTACACCAATTATAAATTGATCCATTAAATCTTGGCTTTTGAACGCGATAAGTTCTACATCCTTGGATATGACCCTCAAAAATTCGAGCGATTAGTCGAAAAAAAGAGCATGGACTATAGCACACGTCGCTACTGTATCACCCGCGGTATTATCAGTAAAACCACCGCCGAGGCACCTATAAGGCTGAATTTCTTTCCAGCGATATCCAAATAACTGGATTAGAGGCAATAGATTAGGCATGACCCTAGCAGATAACTTGACATATTTGGCTCTATTAGGAGATCTAACTAGGATGAAAAAAATAGGATAACCCAAGGGAAGCTTCTTGATAAGTATACTACCCACTTGGCCGTCATTTCAAACCTAACCTGTACCAATCTTGTTGAATATTTCCAAACAGCACAACAAAGCAGACTAATATACTTTATACAAGTCAACTCAGAGCTTTGCAATAAGTTTATCACCCAGAGCCTTAATGCTGTCAGAGAACTCGCGGCTGTTCTTCGCAGTCCACTTGGCACCTTTCTTACCAGGCACAGCGTCGTTACCCTTGAAAGCAATGTAGAGAACGTCCTTCTGATCATGACCATTCTCACCACTCAGACCTTCGTTAGGAAAGCAGAGCTCGGCGAGGGAGATGGAAGCCTCGCCAGTGGAAGTACCTCCATTGATATCTCCCCAGATGCCATATTGCTACGCCAGTAAGCATGTTTACAATAGTTTCAGAGTATACACTTACCAACTTTCCGTTGCAAACGACTGCCACGACACTCAGTGGCTTGATGCCATATTTCTGGGGATCAAAAGATGGCGAAGCCCCATCATTGCCGAATACCACATACGGATGGACGTTGGCATCCAAGTCGGGAATACCGTAGTTCTGTACTATGTATTGGAAAGCAGTGATATCCTGTCCGCTAGGATCGTTTGAACAAACACCTGCATGGTTGTTCACACCATCGCAGTCGATGTCCATGTTATCATAGTTTCCAGACGAGCCTTTCAAGAAGATAGCACCAGAGATATCACCACAATATCTGGCGCCACCGGAAAACTTCCCAGAGAGGCTGTTTGAACAGGTACCAGACTATTCTATCGTCAATCTTGTATTTTCGAATAATGTAATTATATTTACCTTGCGGCTGTTGTAAAGAGACTTTAGATTCTGAGGGAGTTTGTATGCTGATGCCGCTGAAGCCAGAGTGAGGGTGGAGATTAGGGTAGAATAATGCATGGCTGAGGTTGAGAGCTGCCGTTCAAGTATGAATATGAAGTTGGTATTTTCGATGGTTTGGAATTCTGGGAATGTCTGGGTGACTGAGGTGTGTTATATGTAGCTGAGACCTGTGGCTGAAAGCTTGTCTTTCTCTGAGTGACTGGAGAGGAATGTTGGGATACGGGAACGGTGCGAAGCTTTATATATCCCCGTAGGCGAGCATTCCTCTCCAGTCACTCAGACATTACCACAATTCCAGACCCAAGGAAACAAAAATCAGTGTCCCTGGTTCAAACTCCGAACCTTCATGGATAGCATGTCCAGAGAAGACTTGAACTACACGGAGCTGACCGACATTTCCTGGGCTAATCATACCTGATGATCCGTTGTAGTGTGATTGCTTTTACTGGACCCCGAGACCATAGCCTGTATGGAAAGATTTTCCAATAGCGGAAGGTGTCGACTGAATAGTGAGTGCAAACGGCGTCGACGTTGACCTATAGCACTCCGGTTTCGATCAACGGCAGCATGTAAGCAATCCCATCAAAAAGGGTTCCTCATTTGAATCGGTCCGGCCGCTATTATGAACCTCCGTGCTAGCGCAACTACAATAGGAGAGATGGAACGTTGACTCTAGATCGAAACACTAGTCTCATTACTACAGGTCATAATAATTAGACCTGGAAGGAGAAAGGATCACAAACCCCAGCATATTGAAGGGGCAGTAACTTGTGCCAAGGTACATGCTTCTGATTTGAAAGATGTCGTCTGATAGCCCTATGGATAACTGTCCAAATTGCGTTAGGGCCATGCTGTCAACTAATGCAAAGTATGGAAACTAGGGAAGTCTCCCGTGATGCTCAATGCTTATGTTGTATGTTACTCTTTCGCCTCATCGGTCTGTGGAGCCCGCTTACAGGTTGCGTTGAGTGAGAAACAGCCATATTTGGAAGGATGTCATTTCCTACCTAGTCGAGTCAACGTCCGATCTACAAGGCTGAGAGAGCGGGCTCTAGAACCCCTGTCGGTAGGACTCGTAAAACATCAATCGGTTACCTTGATGCGGGAATTCTGCTCAGATTGTAACCACACATGCGAAAATCAGCCTAGGACGGTTGACAGGCCGCATGATTGAGGTCCCCGAGCGACAGGGAATAATACGAATGTCAAACGAGGAAACATACTAGGTAATGCATCGGTATACCACGTGTAGAACTGTCTCGATTATTGCAGTTGGTTGTTGAAATTCATGAGGCGAAAAACACTTCCTTGAGTTGAACCGTAGGAGCTCTGCCGTATGTTTTGCCTTTTTCCAAGAATTCCCCTTCCCTTTAAGAAATATGAATGTATACATATTTTTGACACCAAGATACGATTAAAATATTGTAGTAAAGATCAACATTGTCAGAACTCGTAGCGTATATCCTTGCCGGCTTTAAACCCTCCCTCCATACTGATCTGTAAGCCATGCCGGACTCGCCGATACGAAGCTTGGAAATGGATCAGGATATAAGACCCTGCTTGAGTCGGACCATTCTATCAGAAGTTCTTTCACCATCGTTCTGATAATTTCATAAGCCAAGTTCATGGAACAGATTTGACTATCCTCTCACGCTGACTTCAACTTTGTCTTAGCACAAACCTCCCCACTCTTTTCATGATCGTGACCATTCTCACAATTTGGAAATTCGACTATGTTTTTGACCAAAGCCCTCTGCAATGCCTTGACGCTTGCAACTGTTGCCTGTGCCCTGACAGCACGCAACAACCCTTCCACTGTCTCACAAGCAACCTCCCTGATTCCTGGCGGCAAGAAAGCAGGCTCTGCAGGAGGAAATGCTGTACCCTTCTGGAAGGACCACCTTGGTTGGTGGTATGATTGGACTCCCCAACCTCCCTCAGTTCCCGGAGTTGTTGGTGTTTCCATGCTCTGGGGTGCTGGCCACAACGGACCTCAAGACGCCAAGCGTTTCTCCGCCTTCAATAAATTGAAAGACACCCCTCAGTACCTCTTGGGATTCAACGAGCCTGATTGCACAGGTCAGGATACGTCGGCAAATATGAAAGTTTCCGAAGGAGTCAACTTGTGGAACCAGCTGATTGTTCCGCACGGCAACAAAGGCGCTCTTCTTGGGAGTCCCTCAATGTGTATGCAAAAAGACGAGAATTGGCTCAAAAAGTTCAACGCTGCTTCTCTTGATAGGACTTGGGACTTCACAGCCATCCACATTTACAAGCCTGACATGGCTGGTGTCCAGGCAGACATAGACTACTCCTGGAAAACATACGGCAAGCCGATTTGGGTCACCGAGTTTGGCTGTGTTTATGACCAGAACGGCTTCACCCCTTGCTCAGAGCAGAAGAAGATCAGCAAGTGGATCAGAGACGTCGTCGACCTGTTTGAAAATAATCAGCATGTCATGGCTTACGCCTACACTGAAGGCGATGGGCTTGGCCAGGCCTGGCTGCCGACCAAAAATAATGGCAAGGAGCTTTCTGAGTCTGGGAAGGCATATTTATCCGCTATCAGCAAGTATTCTTAAGGCTTTGTTCGTATGGTGGACATGTCCGTGGACGATAGTCATGATAACGAGAGCTCTCACCATATTGTCCTGAGGTTTGCCCCATACAGCCCCTCGTAGGGTCTTTCTACTTGAACCATATGTTTGAAGATGCTGTTGTAGTTAAAGATGCTAGATCTTGGTGACACGGGTATAAGTTAAAGTTAGCAGAAGTAATAAAAAATAAAATAAATAAAGTTAGCTTCAAGTTATCAATTATCTAACCAGAGCTAAAAGCCAGTCTTACCTGATAGATATAGTAAGTAAGTGATAGTACTTAACAGAAATAAAGACTTTTGAAGAAAGGTACTAAATTTATCAAAGGAAAAGTTAAGAGTCATTGAGTAATAAATTTGAAATGAAAATAATGATTGATGCCATAATGTTCTGTACCACTAACATGATATAAAAAAACAGTCCTCGCAAAATTCCTGCTTATCGATCTAGCTGGGGATGACAAGGGAAGGCCTGTGTGAGAATCAAGCTGCAGCAAAAACAGCCATAATTGTTTTGCGTCAATATGGTATTTCCGATCTATGCCATTCCCAAGCCATGGCGCTTGTGGGCGTGCTTACAAGGATTAGCAGCATAACGCTCCAAACGCCTATGATCCCTGCAGGTATGTAGTCTGGCTTCAAGGGGATATAGCAATATAGCGTCTGTGTTTCCCTCTTACTGAATTTATAACCCGAGCCATTTCCCGCGTACAATCGAGTTTGCGTTATGAGAACTGTTTCTCAAATCGGAATCTCACTATTAAATTATTTTATGAGATCAATATGGCGTCAACACACAAACCATTCGTGCTTATGTGCAGCACACCCGTCTCCGGGCACATCATACCCATGCTTGCCATCGCAGAACAACTCATCACCCGTGGCTACGACGTCTGTTTCGTATCCGGCTCTGGATATCGTCAACAAGTAGAGGAAACTGGGGCTTTGTTTATAACCGTTGAAGGCTATGGCGACTTTTACGACCTGACTTCGTGGGATCTTGATGCAGATTGTATGGACCACTTTCAAACCCGTTATTTTGTGGTTATGGAACTAATCTGCCTGTTTTCATGTTAGGGCCTGAGGGTGAAAAGCATCTTGAGGGGCCGGCTTGTTTCAACCATGATCTAATCCACATCTTCTGCAAGTCGTTGCCTTCGCAGCACGAAGCTATTCAAAGAGCCCTCAAGGCTATCAGAAGTGAGCATCCTGAGAGGCCTATCTTTGTCATGACAGAGAGTCTCAATTTTGGCGCCTTGGCAACGAGACTTGGAGCACCAGGTATTCGCCCTGATGGTTTCATAGCCATCGGTCTCAACCCGATTTTACTCACTAGCATGGACCATTCTCCGTTTGGATCAGGCATGCTTCCGGACCGAACGCCGGAAGGTCGAGTCCGAAACAAGATTGCCAACGCAGCGCAGAAGCAGTTCTTTGCTCCATCGCAAACAGCGTACACAGGAGCACTAAGGAGTGTGGGGGCAAAGCCGGAAGATGTTTTCTTGCTTGATTCTCTTTACACGCTGCCCGATCGATTCATCCAGATGTGCGCCCCTAGTGTTGAGTATCAGCGAAGTGACGCCCCCGACACACTGAGATTTGCTGGTGGCTATCCTGCCACCCAACGAACGAAAAGTAATTGGGAGAAGCCCAGTTGGTGGGATGAGGTTGTTATTAAAAGGAGTGCCAACAGCAAGAAGGTCGTGTTTGTATGCCAAGGAACTGTTGCCATGGACTTCAATCAGCTGGTACTTCCGACTATGGCAGCCTTGCAAAACCGTTCGGATATCGATGTGGTGATTGCCCTCGGACGCCCTGGCATTTGTCTCCCCACCGACGTGTCCATACCTTCGAACTGCCGGGTCGCAGATTTTATCCCATACGACAGCATCCTTCCCTACGTCGACGTGTTTATCACGACAGGAGGCTACGGATCGTTCCAGCGAGCGCTCAACAATGGCACACCTCTTATTATGGCTGGCACAACGGAGGAGAAGCCCGAGTCGGCGGCGAGAGCCGAATGGGCAGGTGTTGGGGTGAATCTTCGAACAACGTACCCTTCAGTTGGGCAGTTGTCGCACGCAGTGGATGAAGTTCTCGAGAATGATAAGTTTAAGAAGAGAGCGTTGGAGATACAGGCTGAGATAGCGCAGTATGATCCTGTAGGTGTGATTATCGAGAGTATTGAGGAGCTGGCGAAGCGAAAGGGGAGGTAAATCTGTTGAAATGTTGATAATAAATTCCATATTTCATTCTACACTACATTAAACTACCATCCTGCGCCGGCACTGACGATATCCCGTACAATGCTCGCCGCGCGATGAAGTTCCTCGACAAAGGCCACCGTGCGCTCCTTGGACCCTCCAGTGAGAGACACCGACATTCTGTGAACAAAGTTAGCAAAACAGATTCCAAAATTTCTATAAAAGAATTGGATGGATGAACTTACGTATTCTTGTCTGGACTAATGAATGACCAGAACCCATCTGTATCTGGCATCAGATGAACAAAGTCATCAACCGTCATCTTACCCTCCAACGAGTTCGTCTGCGCAAAGATAGCTGGACTTGGGCGACCGAAAAAGACCATGTCGCTCAGGAAACCAGGCTTTGTTTGATTCGCGGGCCACAAGTGAGAGATAACTTCAAAGACTCGCTGTGAGCCGCGACCAAGAAGATGCGTCTTCATGCCGGCGTTGATGGACTTGGTGGCTTGCAGCAAAAGACCCCGGAGCTGAGCTGAGTCTTTGTCTGTGTCTTGGTGAGTCTTGGCGGCGGCGTCGCAGAATGCGTTGACGGCGGGTGTAGCACGCTGCATGGCATCTGGACGACCTGCGTGGAAGAGTGTACCGCTGGTGGGCTCCCAAGACAGTATGTTCTGACCGAAGAATAGACGGATGGCGAGTTGAAAGGTTACATCGATGACTCCTTTGACGGGCATGCGGGATTGAATGAGAAAGTCGGTGCCGAACTCGCTGAGTTGTTCGCGGACATAGGTCGACTTGGAGGTGGCCTGCTCGTACTTCTCGTGGAGAGCGACGACATGTTCTTCAAGCTCGGGGGCCATTTGTAAGACAACTTCCTCCAGCTCAACCCGGGAGGATTGATCACCACCCCACTGAGGAGTGTAGGCATCCATACTGTTGGATATCCAGTCGAGAAGACGTGTAACGGTTGTACCGTCAAGGATGCCGTGCTCGGTGAGCATACCAGAGCGACCGTTGGTGCTGACAAAGTACTGTAGGGTCTTGTCGAACCAGCGGTTGACTCCGTCGCCGATGTACCCATGGCGCGCAATCTCGTCTGGAGTCTCAGGGCTGCCAGAGTCGAGACAGAGAACAAACATGGACGAGTCAAGAACGTGGAAGTAGTCAACGTTGCGGGGACTCGATTGCGACAGGGTTTCTCTGATCTACTGAAGTGTTAGACGTGTTCTGATACAGCAAATCAATGCTTACCTTTGCCCAAGATTCTCTCTCATCAGTCGTCAACAGAGTTGACAATACGTCTCCGCCTTCCACTTGCGCCACGATGGCTTCGAACGTGGCCAGAAGGTGCTGGAGGGATACATCCTTGCCCTCCTCATCTTGAAGCATCACCTTGAAGACACGACCCTTCCTCAAAACAGCGATATGGTCTCGCGCCTTCGGGATGCCCAACCTGGAGGCATAGCTGATGACCTTGTCGCAACCCGGCTGCGGTACACGTGTCGCGTTGAACAACCACGACCACCCCCAAGCACACTCAGGCTTGCCAGCAATCTCCATAGGCTCAACATCGCCAGCATCGATGGCGCGCTTGAAGGAGACAGTCGCCGAGGTGAGGATGGCGGCACGCTCAACTTGCGAGTGTCGCTTTCCAGGGTTATCACGCTGCGAGATCATGCTGCTGGTCCATGGAGCGACAGGTGCTCGTCTGCATAGGAAGCGGGCGTCGGTGATAATGTCTGTGAACCAAGCGTTGGTCTTGTCGTCTGCATGCTTTTCGTACAAGTCTTGGAGGATTTGACGAGCAGGGCTGTCAGGAGCTTTCATGGCTTTGATGTCTCGGTGGATGGACTCGAGCTGTTCAGGACCAAAGAGGTGCTGGTTTGACTCAAGCCAGTAGTCAAGTGTCTCATCAAGATCCGGCAACGGCATGACAGGCAATTCTTTGTAAGCCTTGCAGCAGTTATGACCATGCCAGTCAGCCTCGCTCACACTGCTCGTCTCGTCTGTTGCGTCGTCTGACAGGACGGCTTCGGAAGAGTCAGAAGAAGTGACTGGTTGCTCTACTACCAGTGGAGGAGTCACACCACCTTGTTGAGCCTTGTCGGATTCACGGTTAACATCAGTGCCATTGGTCGGGCTGAACTTGAGAACCATTCTCGAAATGACCAGTCTCGCAAGAGCAAGCATACTTGGGGCGCTGGTAAGCTCAGAAATCTGAAGAGGCGTCTTGAACGTATGTCTGACCCAGTTCTTCAGCTCAATCGAGACCAGGGAATCAAGCCCCAGCGCCGCGATGGGGATATCAGGAACATCATCGCCAACGAAAGCCTCGAACTTGTCTAGCAACGCCTGCTTCACGATGACCTCGGCCTCAGCTACTGTCTCAGACTCCTCAACGGCCTGGAGGATGGTCTGCTTCTTGCCATCGCCGCCCTTGCTGGCAGTTCTACCCTCCAGCCTCATCTTGCTGGGAATATGGTCATACAGAGGATCAGCCAACGCCCACGGACCAGAAGAAGCTTCCATCTTGTCACGGCTGAAGTGCATGAGATGTTGCACAACTGTGTGATCGGCGCGAGCCTGTGGGTTCATGGCATATTCGAGGGCCACAATAACCTCGTCGAAAGAAACAGAGCCTATCGTGTTGGTAATATCAATTCCTTGATCCTGCACGCCAGCTATTAACTCAGAGCCCTCGACAGCTCCCACATTGACCGCTGTAAACTTGGTGATGCCCCTTGAAGCCTGTGTCTGAGCATGAGCAAAAGCCTCCAGGAACGCATTTCCAGCGGCGTAGTTGCTCTGCGAAGCGGCGCCCACAATGCTTGCCACAGACGATAGCATGACGAAGAAATCTGTGGTTTTAGGGTTGCAGAAGAATTCGTTCATGTTCAGTGTGCCCTGGACCTTGGGCTTGATAGACTCGTTCCAGTCAACAACCTCCATGTACTCCCAAGGGTGATCCCGGAGGACGGTGGCGCTCTGGATGATGCCTCTGACGGGAGGTAGATTGAACTGAACCAACTGGGCTGCAGCATTGCGAGTGCTTTGACCATCGGCAATATCACACTGGACGATGTGAAGAGCACCACCCAGTCTGTCGATGACTTCCTTGAACTCGACTATAGTAGGCTGCTTCGCCACAAAGTCGGCGTCTCGGCGCGTAAGAGCCACTATGTGACCAGCACCCTTCTCAACGAGGAACTGTCCAATCTTCTTGCCAATATCACCGAGTCCACCACCGATGACATAGGTTCCGTCTTGCTCCAAGTGGAGAACGGGTGCCTTGGGTCGGGTGGCTTGCACAAGAGTCTTCTCATCAGCAAGAAGCACCAGCTTTCCCATATGATTTCTCTCTGCCATCAGAGAGAAGGCTTGCTCAATGCATGACATGTCGAAGGTAGTAACAGGGTAGACAGGCTTCAGCAAGCCCTGGTCCACCATGGACAGGACCTCTTTGATGCCACGGATCACGCGTTCCGGACGCTTTTGGTGCATGTAAAAAACATCCACTGCGGCAAACGTCGCTTGCTTGTCGAAGTTGGCCATGTTGAGCTGACCACGGCCGATGATATCGGCCTTGCCGATCTCGCAGAATACGCCGAAGGGTGCCAGACAGTCCCAACTATCCCTAAGGAGTTGACCTGACAGCGAGTTCAAGACAACATCGACACCCTTTCCTTGAGTCGCATCAAATATCCTCTTCTTGAAGTTACCCGATCGTGATGAGAAGATGTGACTATCGTCTAGGCCATATCTCTCCTGAATCAGCTTCTTCTTTGTCGCGCTACCAACGGTGGTGAAGACCTCAGCACCCACCAACTGGGCGAGCTGGATGGCCGCCTGTCCCACGCCTCCAGAGCCGGCATGGATCAAGACGCTCTGGCCCATCTCGAGCCGGGCAACCTGGTTGAGACAGTGCCAGGCGGTGACAAAGATGAGGGGAATGGAAGCTGCATCAGTAAAGCTGACCGAGTCTGGAATGGCAACGACATTGTTGCTGTTGACGCGAACTTGGTTACCCAAGTGAGTTACGAAGAGCGCTGCTACCCTGTCGCCTATGTTGAGCGATGAAACGTTGGAGCCAACAGCGGTGATGACACCAGCAATCTCACCCGTCATCTGAGTTGCGGGCGGCATCTGGCCCAATGCAATGAGGACGTCCTTGAAGTTGACACCATATGCTCGAGCCTCGATCTGGACCTCATCCGGGCCGAGGGGGTTCAGCATCTCGTCGTTATCCACAAACCGGATAGTCTTGAGCAAGCCTGGAACTCTGATATCGAACTTGATCGGTCTGTCCTTATCAAGGTATGAACAGGGCAATGTGGGTGCATCGCCGCTTATGTTGTGCTGGGGGTTGATGCGACTTTTGATGTGCATGGAGAGGTGATCATCTGGCAAGACTCGTGGGATGAGGAGGTTGCCATCACGGATGGCGTACTCATTCTCCGTGGATACAGTATTCTCAGGCGGCCAGAATGATAACATGCTCACATCTGTGAGTAACTGAACGAGACTCTTCACCTGGTCCTGGTGGATAGAAGGTTGAATTGGGTCTTGAACATCAATCGTGATCAGCCGCAAACTGGGATTCTCACGTCGCAGAACACGAGCCATGCCACCCGCCATCTTCTTGAAGGCCACCTTATTACCAGACTCCGGCGATCCTTGGAAGCTGAGCCAAAGGACGTCTCCACCACGAAGCAGAAGCTCTTTAATCTGCTGGAAGGTCTCTGGGCTGGGTGCTAGAAGAAGTGGGTGCTCGACTGAGTCGATGAAAATAGTAACAGGTGACTCTTTGGATGCAGCTTCCAACTTGTCCACGGTGCACTCTACACCTTTCTGGTTTAAGGCGAGTGACAGGGCTTGGCCGAGTGCAACTTGTTCTGTGTCATCCGAGCATCCGACGAGCACCTCTGCCTTGGCCTTCTTGGCAACATCTGTGTTCTCCTCTGAAGAACGAAGTCGGGTCATCATCAGAGTCCTATCATTGTTGGATGAGTCCTTGTCAGGGAATGCAAGGTCCAGTCCACCAAAACCATGGTCCCTCAAGCAAGCATCCCACTGAGACACGCTGATAAGTGACCCATCCGTATATCCGTTCTCAGGCGCTGTAGCTGCTGTGGATTCTAAGAGTACAAGTCTGCCGCCTGGTCTCATGAGCTTCTGGATGTGTTCAAGGGCAACATCTCTTCCAGTTGGACTAAAGGAGACTCTGGAAGCCACAATCAAGTCGAACCCATGGGCGGCAAGTCCTTGAGAGAGCGGGTCTTGTGAAATGTCCAGCTTCTTGAAATCAATGGGAGCAACCCAGTCACCGAAACTGATGCGCGCCTGATCAACAAGCTCAGGCGAAACATCGGCGTAGGTGTACATGGCCAGTGGAAAGCGGCTATGACACTCAATTGCCTCCATCAGCGCCATAGTGGCACTACGAGTTCCAGTGCCGACCATTAACACGTCCATGTTGGGGCTCTTGTGAACAAGTGCTTTCATGTATGCCGCCATCTGTCCAGCGTGGCTCTTGGAAATAGCACTGCTACTTTCTCCATCGACACGGGAGGTAGTGCCCGAAGGGAGGGACACAAAGTCATCCTGAGCCATGAAGTCGATATCAGGCTTCCAGTCCATGCGATAGGTCATCTTGTTGTTGGCGTCGTCATCCGAATCACCCTCTCCCACAGCTTGCAATCGAGCATCGTTGCATGTTACCACGGGGCGATAGCTGCCGTCGCTCATCTTCTGGTACGCGTAGAACGCACAAGTCGAATCTCGTGGGGTGTGCTGCCAATGCTGCAGAGCCACCATGATCTCGGTGCCGGGTGCGCTGGCCATGTCGACCGCTACCGAGATTTGCCCCATGTTGGTAGGCATGACGGGTGCCATGAGACCTTGTCGTCGGAAACAAACCGGGTCGAGTTGGAAAAGGGAGTCGAAGACGCTGGGGTGGATGGTATGCGGCTGCATCGAGTGTCCTGGTGCGAACTGCGTGATATCTGGGATGACGACCTTGGCCGTGGCAAATCCATCACCTACGTGAATCTCTTTCATGCCCTGGAATGTTTCGCCGTACTCATTGCCGGCTGTCTTGAGGTCGAGATATGTCTCTGCTGCATCGAGAGGGATGGGGCAGACAGCTTGGATGTCTTGCAGCCACGTCTGAGCGGCAGCTCTTGACAAATGACCTAAGCCGTCATCTTGTTGAACACCCGCAAAGTCATCAGCCTGGGGTTGAGAAATAAGGGTCGGTCCAACGTTGACTGAGTCCCATGATACAAGGCCACTGCAGTTGTCAATCCAAGAGTCGTTTTGAGAATCGTAGGAGATCACACGGAAGTGCTCCCAGGGACTGCCTGCATGCTGCCGAGAGGGACTGATGATGAGCTGCAGTTCCACCACCTGACTCTCCTTGGAGTTGTCGTCGTCATGTATGATAACGGGGTTAGCGATGGTGATGTTCTGGAAGTTGATATTGGTGATGCGGCCTGCCATGTTGCGTAGCCGGAACAGTTGCTTCATGGCCTCGATGACCATGATGAGGTATCCAGCGCCTGGGAAAATCATGAATCCCTCGATGACGTGGTCACGAAGCCAAGGGGTGTTGGCAAGGCTGACATGGTACCTCCATCGCGGCTCGTACGGTGAGCTAGCCACCTCATAGAGACCTAATAGATCGTGTGGTGGAAATGGACGCATGCGGTTCTTCTTGCTCAGCCTTGATTCGCGCCAGTAGGTGTTGCTGTGATCCCAGGGATATGAGGGAAGATCAGGGACAACTCGAGGTAGGACGTCTGTGACACCGGTGTTCAGTTGAACGGAACTACCAGAGTCGAAGACATTCCCCACAAGTGTCAACACAGACTTGACTGCGTTTGTGTTTCGAACAAGACATGGAGAGTAGCTGTACTTGAAAGACGCACCGGAGGCCAACTTAAAGTTGGCGTCTGACAAAGACTGCCTGAGAGGTCCAGACAGCGCCGCATGAGGGCCGACTTCGACCAACAAGTTGATTCCAGAGGAATGGGTGTCGGATACATGCTGTGCGAGGAGCTGGGAAGCCGTGCTGAACTTCACCTGGGATACCAGGTTAGACACCCAGTAGTCTGCTCCGAATCCAGATGTTTTGCGCACACCAGCAACAGATGAGAAGAATGCCACTTCATCTCGTGTCTCACCGGCCACTAGTCCACCGAGCGATGACAGATACTCCGGTGCTACCACCTCCATGTGGTGAGAATGGTATGCAGAGTCAACCTTGAGGCGTCTGTTGAAGATTGAAGTCTCGACCAAAGCAGCTTGCAGCTCCTCAAGGGCTGCAACGTCTCCAGAGATGGTCGTGCTCTCGGGACTGTTGACACAGGCCACGTTGATCTTGCCAAAACTGCTGTCGATCTTCTTGATGCGTTCACCGATGGCATCTGGTCCTTCTCCTACAGCCAGCATACCTCCAGGACCCGAGTTCAAGGTCTTGGCCTTGGCTGAGCAGATACCTCTCATGTAGGACACTTGCATAGCCGCTTCTCTGGACAGAGCTCCAGCGGCATAGGCAGCTGCAATCTCCCCTGAGCTGTGACCGCAGACAGCGTTGGGTCGGATGCCATATGTGTTGGCAAGCAGGTCAACCATGGCGATCTGCACCGCCGTGGTGGCTGGCTGAGCAAATCTGGCCTCACCCAGTCGCGATGATTCCTCGTCCCGAGAGAGCTCCTCGATAAGATCCCATTCACACCCCAGTGCCTTCATGGCATTGTTGCAGTGTGCGATAGAAGAAGAGAACTCGCTGGTCTGGGAACTGTTGAGCAGCTCCCGACCCATAGCAAACCACTGTGCACCCTGTCCTGTGAAGATAAAGGCCAGGGCGACCTCTCGTGATGATTTGACTAACTGCAGTTTGGCGTCGCCGAGAGCCGCTTCAAGGTCCTGGAGATTACTCGCAACTACGCTGCAACGCCATGGGAGCCTTGAGCGGCGTGTGTTGAGAGTGTAAGCCAGATCAGCGAAGTTGACTGACTGGTTCTCCTCCGACTGAAGCCATTGTCGCGTATTGGCGATTAATTTCTTCAGTGATGATTCTGAGTTTGCTGACAGAACAATTGGCTTTAATTCACTGCTCTGGTCACGAGTGGGCTGAGGCTCGGGATCGTATCCCTGGAGGATGGCGTGGGCATTTGTTCCACCGTATCCGAAACTGTTAACAGACACCCTCCGAGGCCCCGTGTGATCTTCAGGTGTGAGAGGCATTAGTTCAAGAGGCACCTTGATTCCTCTCTTCTCAAGATCAAGGCCAGGCTTTGCGTTGACAAAGTTGAGCTGCGGTGGAATCTGATTCTTCTTGAGAACCATGATAGCCTTGATTGCACTAGCAACACCACTTGCAGCTTCCAAGTGTCCAATGTTGGTCTTGATGCTACCGACAGGTAAATCTGTCGTTCGTCCTGCTTCACGACCGAACACTTTGCCGATAGACCCGACCTCAGCATTGTCGCCAGCGACTGTACCTGTCCCGTGGCTCTCGACAAATAATGTCTCGACTGGATCGAGACCAGCTCTGGAGTAGACAGATCGGGCCAGAGCTTCTTGTGCGGAACTGTTGGGGAGGAAGATGCCAGAGGTTTTTCCGTCATGGCCCACGCCTGACTCCAGCATGACTGCGTGAATGTAATCACCGTCTGCCACTGCGCGATCGAGACGTTTCAGTACGAGGACGCCCACGCCTTCACCCCGCGCGTAGCCAGCGCCACGGTCATCAAAGGTATATGATCTCCCGTCTTTGTTGGTGAGTTGTCTAGAGATAAGGTTAGTGAAGTTCCAGGGCTCAATTCTTGCATGGCGTGTCACTTACGACATAACGAGTGATTGATCAGGAGTGAGAAGAAGTTGACTTGCTCCAGCTAAAGCTATTGTAGCCTCATCCGCCCTTAGCGTTTGACACGCTTGGTGCAGAGCCACAAGACCACCAGACTGAAATAGAGATGAGTCAGTGATTACTACAGAAAAAAGGCGAGTGCGAAGCCACTTACACATCCAGTGTCCAATGTATTGGAACTTCCTTTCAGATCCAACACGTAGGAAATTCTGTTGGCCAGAATGGCCTCGCCTGCTCCGATGATATGGCTCATGCTCACTTGCGACAGATCCCTATAACCCATGCGATCATAGTCTCTAGCAAACATGGCCATGTGAACAGATGTATCAGACCCACGCAAGTTCTCGATAGGAAGACCTGCATTCTCAAGTGCTTCATAAGTCACTTCGAGCAGAAACCTCTGCTGAGGATCCATAGACGCTGCATCAGTACCAGGAATGTTGAAGAAGCGAGCGTCAAACGCTGAAACATCTCCGTCTAGGAAGTAAGCGTGGCTGAAGTTTGTTGCATCTCTGGTATCTGGGTTCTTGTTATAAAATGACTTCCAGTCCCAGCGGTCTTTGGGTACTTCTTTTCGTCCGTCTCTGCCTTCTGCAAGTAGAGACCATAGACTTTCAGGGCTGTCTGCTCCGCCGGGAAGGCGGCAGGCCATGCCAATGATGGCAATGCGGTTCTCTGGTTTAGACATTTAGGTAGGAGAGTGGGTACTTGATCGGTGGTGTTTCATTCAGCTATAATGGGAGTGAATAGTCTTGTTAGACACTGGATGAAACAGAGTAGATGGTACCAGAGGATGATGATGAGTGGATAGTGCAGAGTCTCAAAATGAGGGATGTTCAATTACAACTTCTGCCTGTGAAATTTCTCTGCACTCGACAAATACCCTCTCACTCAATGGACACGACCGTACGGAGTACACCATACTACGTACCAGTCGAGTCGACTATCCCGAGGCGCAATGAATTCTCGATAACTGCATATCCATAATTTCATGCAGACACCCTTGCCAGGGTCCAGGGGACCTGGTTAAGCAATCTAGAAGGAAGAAGTCCGAGAGTCCGAGCTTGCAGGGTTCCGTATCTGGCAGGGCTGCATTAGCTTCGGAGGAATAGATATGGGTCATTGTTTCGCCAGATAAGCTAGCGGCTGGATTTCAACGGGATACAAGAATACCTATCCAGTGTGACTGGGGCTCGGCTCAAGCAACGGTGACCACCAAAAGGGCTCCGTTACGGACGCAGCGCTAAAGTAAGAAGGTGGAGGAGTATAGACTCCGAGAGGACTCACATCCATGAATTATTGGGCTGGTCCAGAATTGTAAAGGGGTGCTTCGGCAGAGGCGAAAATAGCTTCGGCTTCAATCCACGCCCTGAGCCAGATCCATTGTGGCTATGCATGTGAAAAATGCAACATGAAACGACCAATCGGTCGATGCGTTGTTTTAAGGGTCTTGACTTCAAGGGTCCAGGGTGCTCTCGACGACAATGTTGTCAGATCGTCGTTGGAGAAGCGCCGACACCCTGTCCGTGCCGGTAGCCGCTCTTTTGTCGTGTTGGCACAAGCAAAAGGACATTGAGCGGATCAAGACAAGTCGTCGGTACCGAGAGATAGTCACACAGCCGATATTGACAGTTTCGTGCATTGAGTTTACCTTCTCCAGTTCTACTGCCAACTGTACATACAACACCTCCTGCAAGCACTTAACCTATACTTCAGTACCAACAAAGCTTTAAACTAACTAATTGCTTCCTGTCAGGTACTCTACTGTTGTCATGACTCAGCGTCGTTTTGTTTTGTTTGGTGGGCAGGGATCTTACTCCATATTCTCGCCCAATGCTGCCAACAGGGCAGAACAAGACGCCCAGTCCGTGGCTGCTGGGAACATTCTCTTATCGAACTTCCATGCGGCTTTCCTGGAAGAAATCTCAAGTCTGGATGTTGCGTCTCAGCAGATCCTCGCCATCGAGATCAGTGCTTTCGTCTCGCCTAGCCATTTGCTCAAGCCTGTGGAGACATATCACCAACACCCGGTACTGCAGGCAACTACAATCTACATTTGTCAGATACTGAGGTATCTGGCCGAGACTCTACAACAGAATAATGGTTTTGAGAAATCTTTCGATGAGCTCCAAGCCACAGCTGGATTCTCTTCGGGCATGATTGCAGCTGCAGTTGTTGCACGTGCGTCTAGCCTTGACGAGTTCGTGGCAGCCGCAGTCCAAGGATTCCGTTTAGCATTCTGGGTTGCATATCATAGCTTCACGTGGACTCAATCGAACGGTCATGGGGAACAGGTCAATCCAGAGGCGACCATGTCACTTGTCACTCGGGGCCTTTCTCGGGAACAGATCAATGATAAGATGCACGAGATTCGCGCCCGGTTCGGGTTTTGTCGAATGGAAATATCATCTATCTTAACTTCGGGCTCCATATCCATCTCAGGACCCAAAGAAGATCTCCTTGCTTTGCAAGAAGAGCTGCAAGATATTTCTGGGGTGACAACAACCTTTGCTTATGTTCATGGCTGGTACCACGGAGGAAGCCAACTTGAACCTTTGGTTTTGTCGGTCCAGAGAGAGATCGAACGTCGCAATATTGGCTTTCCTTTGTGCTCTAGGCCCATGAAGCATATCTATTCATCATTAGATGGTACAATTTTTGATGGCGTAACTGAGTCCTCCAGTAAGCTACCAGTATGGCTGGCTCGACATCTTCTTGTCCACTGCGTGGATTGGCTTGAGACCAGTCATGAAATCGCGGCAGACATCCAGAGTATTCTGCAACAAGACTCAAATATAACTATTCAAGTTCTCGGGTTCGGCCCCAGTTCCGGGTCTCTCTTCCCCAACTTTCAGCTCCAGGACTCTCGAATCAGTTGTCTGGATGTATCATCCTTCAAGGCCGGCAAGAAATTCGGATCGCAATGTTCGAATAGCCCAAGCGATATTGCCATCGTTGGAATGAGCGTAAAACTTCCTAAAGGACAAGGCACCGATGAGTTGTGGCAGACATTGTCTCGAGGTCTTAATGCCGTACAAGAGATTCCTGAAAGCAGATTCGAGCTTTCTGACTACTATACGGATGAGATAGACAAGCCGCGGTCGATGACTACAAAGTACGGGGCCTTCCTAGAGGACCCTTTCAGGTACATTTACTTCCTATCTTTGAATCCAATCGGTGGCTCTGACTCCTTTGCAGCTTCGACAATGCTTTCTTTAACATCTCCCCACGTGAAGCAAAGTCTATGGATCCGCAACAGAGGATTCTGCTGCACACTGCTCAAGAAGCACTGGAAGATGCTGGCTATGTGGCAGACGCAACGCCAACATTCCAGAGAGCGACCACCGGATGCTACATAGGGCTGGCCACGGGGGATTATACTGACAATCTGCGTAACGACATAGATACATTCTACCCATCTGGTACACTTCGGGCTTTTCACAGTGGCCGAATATCGTATTCATATCGACTCAGTGGCCCCTCAGTCGTGACCGATACAGCATGTTCATCCTCAACAGTCTCCATCTACCAGGCTTGCCGAGCCATACAGAACGGAGATTGCACAGCAGCTATTGCGGGTGGAGTGAACGTGATTATAAGTCCCGATGTAAGCAAGACTGGCAACTATAAGCAACAAGCTTACTAACATGTTTCCGTTCTGCAGATGTATCTGGGTCTATCTCGAGGACACTTTCTCAGTTCTACAGGGAACTGCAAGCCATTTGATGCAGCAGCTGACGGCTACTGTCGAGCCGAGGGATGTGTCTTGTTCGTCCTCAAACGACTCTCTGACGCTGTTGCGGAAGGAGATCGTATCCATGGAGTCATCAGAAACGTTCAGATCAACCAAAGCGGCAATTCCAGCTCCATTACTCACCCTCACAGTCCGACCCAGACTGATCTACTCAAAAAGTTGCTCAGTCAAGCAAACGTCGACCCTTCGTCTATCAGCGTGGTGGAAGCACATGGAACGGGTACACAAGCTGGAGATGCTCGAGAAATCGAGACATTGAAGCTTGTTTTTGGTCAGCACCACTCACCACAGAACCCTTTGCTGGTGAGCTCTATCAAAGGAAACATTGGCCACTGCGAGGCTGCTTCAGGCGCTGCTGGACTGGCTAAGCTCTTGCTCATGTTTCGCGAGAATGAAATCCCAAAGCAGGCTGGCCTCAACAATCTTAATCCAGCCTTGGGCGACTTGGAAAGTTCCGGTCTCGCCATTCCTAGACACAACATGCCATGGAAGCAGTTAAGAGGGATGCCGAGACGCGCTGTTCTCAATAACTTTGGGGCTGCTGGATCTAATGCATCGCTGCTCTTGGAAGAGTGGGTAGGATCTCCCAAGCAGAGCCATAAGAAAAATGATACAAGCAATCGTTCTTCTTACGTCTATACGCTTACAGCAAAGTCGAACAAAGCTCTTCAGTCTTCTGTGGATAGAAATATCGACTTCCTCACCAAGGGTGAACATCAGGCATCACTGGCTGATATATGCTACACTGCGACAGCTCGTCGACACCAATACGACCATCGTATCTCGCTATCGTGCAGCTCCGAGGCCGACTTAATAGCCAAGTTGCAACAATATAGAGCTGCAGCATCTAAACCTGCAAAGCCTGTTTCGGCGATCGTTTTTGTTTTCACTGGACAAGGTGCGCTCTACGGCGGCATGGGCCAGGAACTTATGACAACCTATCCTCCGTTCAAGGATATAATCATGTTATGCGACCGGGTCACCCAAGGGCTGGGTTTGGGATGCCCAAGCTTACTTAACTACATCCTTTACAAAGATGAGACTCATTTTGATACACTGTCCGATGTTGAGCATCTAATGGCATCCCAATGTGCTTGCATTGCACTGGAATATGCGCTCGCAAAAACCTTCATGTCTTGGGGTATTAAACCCGACTATGTCGTGGGCCACAGGTATGTCGAAGCACAGGAGCTCCAGCATGGTTTTCAGTAACTAACAATTGTATCTTTTCTAGCCTAGGGGAGTATGCGGCTTTATGTGTCGCCGATGTTTTGACACTAGAGGACGCATTCCGCGTCGTTGCAGCACGAGCAAAGATGATGGGCGAACTCTGTCTTGGAAACACAACAGGAATGCTTGCCTGCCATATGACAGCCGAAGAATCACAAGCTTCCACCTTAGAGAACCCAGAACTGAATCAACTGAGTGTTGCATGTCTCAACGGCCCCCAAGACTGCGTTATTGGCGGCCCACTCAGCCAACTTGCGAAACTACAGACACAATGCAAGGCTCGCAACATCAGATCAAAGCTGATTAATGTTCCCTTCGCTTTCCATACTTCGGCCATGGACCCTATTATGGAGCCTCTGCGCGCGCTTGGAACAACGATCAAATTCCATGATTCGACGATTCCTGTCATCTCTAATGTCGATGGACGACCTTTTTCCAAGGACATGGCAGGTGACTATTTCGCAAACCATACAAGACAGCCTGTGCGCTTCCATGATGGCATTCAAAGTCTTGGGAAACTGATAGGCCAATCCTCCCTCGATGAGTCTCTGTTCGTTGAAATTGGTCCTCAACCAACTCTCCTGCCAATGCTGAGAGACTCTATCCCTTCCAGCTCTTGCACTTATCTCAGCACATTGCAGAAAGGTCGTGATGCATGGGTTTCTCTCGGTCAAATGCTGTCCGCAATTTCTTTGCGTAAGATCCAAATAAATTGGCGGGAGGTATTTGCTGGTGCATCTGCACAAGTTACAAGCCTACCGGGACACCCACTGGAAGGCCCAAAGTTCTTAATACCTTTCAAGGAACCCAGCGGCACCGTGAAAAGCTCGGAAGCTGGAACCACAGATCGCTTGAGGACCCAGCATCCTCTACTACCATGGCTGAGAACAGACACAGTTTTGTCTGATGAGCTCGTTTTCGAGACAGATATGACCACCCTTGGACCGTTAACCTCTGGGCATGATGTAGGTGGTACTCCAATTTGTCCTGCGTCAGTGTTTCACGAGCTTGTACTTGAAGCGGCTCAATCTCTGCTTGAACCTAAGAAAGATGAGGTTTTGGTCGTGACTGGTATGACCTTCTCCAGTCCATTGGTCTTTTCGCCCTCGTTTGAGTCTGAGCGCGGCGATAACAAGACGGTACAAGTGCGTGTCTCGAAGGGCAGCAAGCTGTCGGCGCTACCAAGCTTTCAGATCACTTCTTGCTTAGCCAATACCTCGACTACGACATTACATTGCGCTGGGTATTTCAATATACAACGTCTTGATGCCAACGCTGGGCAGTGGATTAGGGATCATGCTTTAGTAACCAGGCAAAGTCGACATTTCTCTGGTGCTGGAAAGGATCACACGAGTACTTTTCGGACGAAGCTTCTATACGAGAACATTTTCACTCGCGTTGTGCGATATTCTTCGGAGTACCATAGTCTGCACTATCTCAACGTGGCTGATTCGAATCTTGAGGGAATTGGTTCCTTTAAGTTGCCATTTGATGTTACGCGTGCTCCTACTTCTGGCTCTAAGACAGGTTATCTGGCTCACCCTGTTTTTACCGACACACTACTACACGCAGCAGGGTTTATTGCCAATCTTGCAATTGGATCAGGAGAGATTGGCATCTGTTCAGCCGTTGAGTCGATCGAGATTGCTTACCACGATGTGGACTATCAAGATACGTTCAGGATCTACTGCAATCTTCTCGAGGTCAAGGGTGCCATTCTTGCAGACTCAGTTGCATTAGATAGCTCCGACAGAATCGTTGCAGTGATTCGGGGTATGGAGTTTAAGAAGCTACAACTTTCCACATTTCAACATGCTTTGAGTCGCATGTCGTCAAACCCTAAGCCTGACGTCCGGGAACACCTTCAGCAAACTTCTAGGCCGGTAGTGCCACAGTCCCCTGCTACGATTGACAAGATCGAAGATCATGTTCTTGCCAACACTCGTAGTGACAGTCCTATCCGAGCAGATACCGGTATGAGCCAAATGCTTAGAGATATTGTTGTGGAAGTTGGTGGCTTCACTGAGCAGGATATCGACTACACCATGTCTTTGGCTGATCTTGGCATTGACTCGCTGATGCAGATCGAAATCGCCTCCAAGATTTCACGTTCATTCCCAGGTCAAACTGGCTTCAACCATCACACCTTATCAGAATGCGAAACCCTTGAGGAGATGGACACTATGCTCTTGTCTATTCTTCAGCCATCCACCGACCAGCGCCAAAAGACGTGTGGTTACGAGTCTGGAAATTCGGGAGGATCATCGTCTCAATCAACCGGAGCTATGACTCCAGCCTTTTCGACCTCATCAAACTTAGCGGGCGCCTTTCATGATTCACCAACCCTCCCAGTCACTCTTCATATTTCCGAGCAGTCTAAAACATCACTCTGCCTCTTCCATGATGGCAGTGGGCAGATCGGCATGTATAAGCGACTTCAGGGCCATGACCGTACCACTTATGCTTTGTTCGATCCCAAAGCCGATTTCTATGGGGAGCAGCGCTCCTTCTACTCAAGTGTCATGGAGATGGCTGAGGATTACGTCTCGATGATCATTTCCACTGTTGGACACCGAACTTCACCACTAATACTAGGCGGTATGTCTTGACCTTATCTTTACTTTGAACTAATTACGAGACGGTAGCTAACAACTATGGAAACAGGCTGGTCTTTCGGTGGTGTCGTAGCCTACGAGGCAGCTTGTCAGCTCACGATCCGCGGGGTCAATGTCAAAGGTCTCGTGCTGATCGACTCACCAAGTCCGATCAATCATGAGCCTCTTCCAGCGGCTATCATAACCAATATCACCCGATCTACCGGCCAGTCAGAGGCCACAAATGCTCTCCAAGAAGAGTTCTTGTCCAATGCGTCACTCCTGGGAAGCTACAAGCCAGAGACGTTTTATGGAGTTACTGAAAGACCATTGAGAACAATCATGCTGCGAAGTCAGAATACCCTGGATACGGAGGCTACTTGTGGAGTTCGCTATGATTGGCTTAGTCAACAAACGGCTCGTGATGATGCGATTATGGATTGGGAGAGTCTGGTTGGTGGCGCTGTCGAGGTTCTTCCCATTCCTGGAAATCATTTCCAACCATTTGAAGAAGACAAGGTACGTTGGTGTGGTTCTTCATGCTTTCTATTATGTTCTTCAAGATGCTGACTCACACCTTCAAGATTGATAAGACAGCAGCACAGCTTTGGAAGGCATGTCAAAGTATTGAGCGGGCGTAGGTGCCAACATCGTAACATACATTGTACATGGCATGATAAACATAAACATCGTGAAATGTCGTCGTTATCTATTTTAGAGTGTACATATAGCTAGCCATGAATTTTCAAAAATAACCTCCCTGTCAAACCCAGCAAAAGTCACTACCTATCAAGGCTAATCGTCGTACTTGTCCCAAAACGACGCTATCGATTGATACTCCTGCATAATGACTTCTTTACGGCTCTGAGCTCTTGGTGTGATCTTGATGGGGAACTTCTTGGGTGCAATCAAGAAACCATCGTGGTAGGCCGTATCGATATCATCGTTTACAGCGTCGGAGCCAGCTGAAAGATCAAAGACCCAAGCTATCTTGGCCATGTTGAGCATCTGTAAGAGTAATGGTTAGTATCGCTACAATGGCTAGATACATTTCAAAAGCAACATACCATAGAGTTCTTCGCCAATCTCTGCCCAGGACATACTCGTCTGCCTGCGCCAAAAGCATACAGGGTCCGGCGATGAGAGGCAGTAGTTTCGTCAACCGGGTGTCGGGTTCCATACTCGTTGTTCATAAATCGATCAGGCATAAAATCGTAAGGCTTTTCGTACTCGGCCTCGTCGTTGTGGATGGCCCAAGTGTTGGCGAGGACGATAGTGTCTTTGGGCAGAAAATACCCTTCGTAAGAGTCGTCTTTTGTTAGAGCGTGAGGAACGCCACCAGGCGCCACTGGACGCCATCTGAGAGTCTACAGATTCAAGTTAGTAGAAAGGAAGAGGCGGCCGATAGAACAGTCTGTGCATACCTCGTACATGCATGCTTTGATGAAAGGAAGGCGATCAATGTCTTCTGATGTCGGAGATCTCGACGATCCGCATACTTCATCAACTTCCCTTTGTGCCTTCTTGAACTCATCTGGGTATTTTATCATGGCCAGGAGAAAGGAGAGCAAGGTTGAGGCAGTGGTATCGGAGCCAGCTTCCATCTAGTCAAAGTTAGTGGACGAATATAGTCCAAGCATTTCTATGAGTGATTGGAAATCTCTTACCAAGTTTCCAGCCAGATAAGCAATGTGCTCATCATCCATTTGATTCTTCTCTTGGTCATCCAGCATAGTCTTCAAGAAGCAATCGCTGCCCTTACCACGGCTCAGTCGATCTCGGGTTTCTTGAACAAGTCTAAGGTATAAACCCTTCTGCTCCTCGCGGACGGCTTTACCTCTTGTTTTCCAAGACGCTAGAAACTCAGGCATCGCTCGCAAGAACGGGAATGCGTCGATTGGTGGACTGGCTCCCTGCTCTAGAAGGGCGGTAAACTGGTCTTGGGCATGGTAAAGAGCCTGGACGTTTGGATGGTTGAAAGAGGATCCACGCTGGCCATAGACCGAGGCAAGGATCACTGCCGTTGAATACCTGCGGATATGGTCATAATAGCCTTCAGGATCTTGGAGGAGCTGGACCATGGTTTGTGTAGTCTCGGCTTCTTGAAGGGGAAGCAGTTTTTCTACCACTGAAACACTGAGAATTGACTGCAAGATCTTGCGTTGCTTCCTCCATTCTTTGCCATACTGCATAAGAAGAATGTGTATCTCATTGGGACAGACAATTTCGTTGGCGAGAAAAGTATTTGCTCGGCTGGAATAGATGGCGCCTCGCTCATCGTAGAGTCTTGCATGATATTTCAGCTCATGGTCACGGTCTAACAAATATGCTATTCCAACTTACGCTTTCACATGCTTGTAACTGTTCAGAACGACAAAGTTCTGCGAACCGATTTTGAGACCAATGATAGAGCCATACTCGGCTTGCATGTCACGGAACCTAGCTACGTGTTACTACGGATCTATTGACTATACTGAAGAGATTTTGCGTACTTGAGGAATGCCTTGGATGGAGGCACCTGGGTGAGATTTCCCAGGAACGGCACGGTCGGGGGCCCTGGAGGAAAGTTCTTGGGCCGACGGCTAGCGAGGTAGTACTTGACCAGGACAAAGCCAACCACAAGAGCTACAGGTAGCATACATGACTGGATGGTGCTGGGAACGCCTATGATGGCTTGCCGAGGCATGTTTGTGAAAATTGAGTTGAGAAACTCTTGGTGGGTGGGATGAGTACGAGCAAAGAAATGGGTGTTGACGTCCATCACAAGTTCCAGTCTGCCTACACGCCCTTATTTCCCACCCTCATCAGCGTCAAATTTTCTTCAATCATGTCCTGCGGATTAGCAACATCAAGGACCGGGTAGAGTACGGATGTAGGCGACTAAACCAGCTAGTCCAGGATCCCCTTCGTTGGGATGGATTTCGCTGCGGCCACTTGGCTCCGAAGACTGTTTGGGAGATCAACCGTTCTAGAACGAGAAATCGCCTCAATTGCGGTATCTCGTCTACTCATGCATCGCAATAAGCCCTATAGCTTACTGCATAACTAGCTTCACCATGCAACGGTACCGGTAGTCCACGTTCAGGTTCCATCTTGGTGGAACCCCCCAACCCTTTCGGGAGATGCGCGCCGAAAGGATCAGATCCCGGCTTGGACCCTTGCTCTATCTTTAAATCTCGATAGAAGAATATTTATCCCTGCTACTACAACTGCACGCCCAGTAGCGATTGACGGAAATTAGGCCATCCTTGCACTCAGCCGCAATCAAATGTGACCTTCCTCGGCCAGCCCTTTCGGCAGATTCTGGCTCGTGTTATTGCTCCAAATGTCAGCAATTAGACCAACCTCATCAGCGTAACCGAGCTTCATCCTTGCATTGAACACGTCTCCTGACTTCCGTAACTCGTTGATGCCTACTCCGTAGCCTGTTGTTGAAGCAGACACCGGAACAGGACATCATCCGGCCCGGACTGCGACGGTGCAGCTAGTGGCCCCAGAGACCGCTGAGTAGACGTAGGCAGACATACAGCAGGCCTTTCGTGCCTACGGATGTATTGCACCATCGCCACGAACTCTGTATTATGTCGCTCTCAGAGAGCTACGCCCAGATCTGTAGGGACAATACTTTTGGCCCTACTGTACCTGGACTAGCAGAATGCCGTGGCGGATTCGACTTTACAGGTAGACATTATCTCGATGTACTATCAAGTTAGAGGACTAATTGACTTGTGAATAGTTACCTTTGAAGAAAGTATATTGTCACTTGCTCCAGCATGTATAATCATCATTATCATCCCCTGCAGGATATACTCGCTCTGGCCTAGACCTTCCAAGACTCGTGACTCCTGGCTGCTCAAGATCAAATTGGTATGCAAATGTTTGATTTTTCTTTACTTTATCCCTCTTGACATAGACTAAGTAACCTATCTAGGTCGGCTTTGTGGCACTTATTGGACTCCATGCTGCTTTACTAGCCTTGTTGTCCAGTAGCCAGACATCCCATCCTGCCCTCCTCATATCATCGGGGACCTTTCAGTTAGTGGCCAGCATCCTGCTTACCGCTCTATCTTATTGGGAACATCGAAATGCTATCCGGCCATCATTCATTCAGTCGGCTTTCTTGCTCTTAACGGCATTACTAGATGCTGCCCGAGCCAGGACGCAGTCTCTTATTCCAGACAGCAATGCAGTTGCAGGAATGTTGATCGCTATTGTCGTGGTCAAGTCTCTTCTCTTCCTAGTTGAGACTAAAGACAAAACGAGTATCTTGCTACCTGAGTACTCCAAGACCTCCTCAGAGCTTCGAAGTAGCCTCTTCTCGCGAGCTTTCTTCACCTGGCTATTTCCAGTGTTATATATGGGGTACAAGACCCTTATATCTTCAGATGACTTACCAGCTATAAATGAGAAACTAGCATCGCAGGCGCTGACAGCGAAAGTTGAGTCGCGATGGAAGAAGAGTTAGTATTGGTTCTTGCAGAGTTGATCGGTTTCACGCTCGCGTCCATGTTATCGCTAACCGTAAACAGGAGTTTCAATAGGAGCCCTTTCACTCATGATTGATGTTCTTTTCAGCTTTCCGAGAGAACTCTGCATTGTGCTCCTTGTCAACTTAGTCCAAGTCGGTTTGAACATCTGCCAGCCATTCCTGATCCAGGAACTAGTGAACTTCCTGAATTCGCCTGATCGTTCTCTAAACGTGGGCTATGGTCTTCTTGGGGGATTCTTCTGTGTTTCCATGACCAATGCTGTAAGTATCCTTATGCACCCGTCGTTTCATGAGGTCTTAGCTAACATGATTGGCAAAAGCTGGTAATCCCTTGGGGTTTTCACTATGTTGGTCGTCTCATGACCATGGCTCGAGGGGCGCTTGTCCCCTTGATTTACGCGAAGCTTCTGCAATTGAAAGGCAACAACTCTCATCGGATGGCTGCCTTCACCCTTGTGACTGCAGATGTTGAAACCATCGTCAACGATTCATGGAGACTGTTGGAGCCATGGGCTCATCTATTACAGATTGTGATTGGAACATATCTTCTCTATCGTCAATTAGGTGCAGTTTGCTGTGTCCCAATCATTGTGATCCTCTGTAAGTTCAAAAGAGCCCTGCATCAAGCACTTGAACCATCGATCTGTCCACTTCGCTGACTATCTATCGCAGTGACCTTTACACTTGTCGCTGTGGTTGCCTCCAAAATCCCTAGCCACCAATCCGCTTGGTTTGAGAAAATCGAAAAGAGAATTGACTTGACAAGTCATTCCCTTAGCTTTTTGCATCCCGTCAAACTTCTTGGGCTTTCCAGGATCATAGAGGAAAAACTTCACATGAAGCGGGAAGATGAGCTACAAACATCTCAAAAGTTCAGAGTCACCAACTGCTCTGCGTTAGCATCCGGTATGAATACTCGATCAACCAGATTCACTCTCAATGTATTTCTAACGCTCCTTATAACAGCTTCCGCTCCTCAGGCTTTAGCACCTCTTGTCACCTTCGGGGCTTACTCAATCACCAAGATGGTATCGGGGCAGCCCAACTTCTCAGAAGCGACAGCCGTTACTAGCTTCTCAATCCTCAACCTCATACTGGCTCCTGCTATGCAGCTCCTCCTCGCCATACCAATAGGCGCACAAGCAATTGGATGTTATGGGAGAATACAATCCTTTCTCCAGACACCCGAGGATACTGTTCCCTCGACAGCCACGACCAGCAGCTCAGACGTTATTGGCCCAAGTGCCAGCCAAAAGCACATCGTGGAGCCAGAGTCGAGTATTGCTCTAGAGTGTATGAAGCAGCCTTGTGAGACGATTAAAGTCCATCCTGACTTGAGAGGACTTCCACCAATTAGATTCATGCCAAATGGAATCATTGCGATTACTGGGCCAAGCGGCTGTGGCAAGTCTACCGTTCTTCGGGAACTTCTCGCTTTTGAAGAAAGCCAAGTTTCAAGTTTGTTCCCTTCAGGAGATATTGCTTACTGCTCTCAAACTCCTTGGATCTTCGAGGGTACTGTTCGTGATAACATACTTGGTCAGTCTCAGGTGGACAACAGCTGGTACCAATCTGTGCTTCACAGTTGCGAGCTTCGTGTGGATTTGGACAGTATGCCCAACAGTGACAATACTGAAGTTGGCAGTGGAGGATCGAGGCTGAGTGGTGGGCAGAAACAACGTATTGTGAGTGGCTATTATTAAAACTTATACAAGTTGAGACTAACATCAATTTAGGCCATTGCTCGAGCCCTATACTCCAAAAAGAAACGAGCAATCTTGGATGATGTAACAAGTGCCCTAGATGGGCATACTATGTCTTCTCTGATTGCCAATCTCTTCAGTGAGAATGGAATCGTTCGCTCGCAAAGGATTTCTGTAGTTGTAGCAACCCACTCCGTGCAAATCTTGCGTCTAGCAGATCAGGTATTGCTCATGGACCAAGATGGTCAAGTCATCGACTCGGGTCCATACGAAGAACTCGTTACACGTCAGGAATATTTCTCGCAACACCAAACTACAACCTCTTCACAACCTTCCTCCTCCTCTGAAGAAGCCCCAGCCCAGCCCAAAGAACTTGAGGCCAGTCGAGCAGAGTACGAAGCTCGACTCCAAACCAAGGTGGATGATCTCCGCAGAAAGCAGGGAGATTGGAGGTCCTTCACGTACTATCTCGGTGCTATGGGGTGGCTTAGCTTCAGTATCTTCGTTGCTGGTACCGCTCTCAATCTGGTACTGAACGCAATCTTTGGCGTTTGGCTCGTGTGGTGGGCTGAGGATGCGGATGGTAGCCATGGTCTTGGCTACTGGCTGGGTCTTTACGCCACCTGGGCGGTTCTGATCACATTTGGTATTCTGTTAACACCTATGTAAGTCTCCGGAAAGGATATTGTCGTTGGGCGTGTGATGAATTATGCTGACTTCTTTAGTTTCTTCTTTACCAAACTGGCGTCTAAGGCGTCACATGTCATGCACGCTGACTTGTTAACGGCCACGATGAGGCAAGTCTTCTGCGCTCTGATGCGATGTAAGACCTGGAACTTTTGCTAACATGAGCTTTGCACTAGAGCTCCAATATCAGCTCTCTCAGACACAGAAGACACGGGATCGCTCGTGAATAGGTAAGCTCAGGAGTTACAGGGCCATGTTTGTACTTTAAATCAACAGCCATCGCAGATTCAGTCAGGACATTCGCTTATGCGACTGGCAGTTGCCATTCAGCATTCTGTTAACATTGATGGGTTCGTATAAACTGTGAACATCACGACTCTGGCAAGCTAACCATTGAGTCTTTTAGCTCTTTTCACATGCCTAGCAAGCATTGGTGTCGCTATCTCGGCTGTCCCATACTTAGCCATAGGTGCACCAGCAATCGCCGTTGTTCTTTATTTACTTCAGCTGCTATATCTGCGCACTTCCAGACAGTTGCGGCTGCTAGAGTCAGTTTCCCCTTCCTATTGTTCCCATGCAGCGTTTTGTGGCCAAGAGGTTAATGTTTCTACTTTCTATCATGCAGACTTGAACAAAAGGCACCTGTCGTGTCGTTATTCCTCGACAGTATTCAAGGAATCACCACCATTCACTCATTTGGCTGGAGCCCAGCATATGTGCAGAAGAGCTACTCACTCTTGGATTCATGCCAAAAGCCCCTCTATACACTTTACTGTGTTCAACGCTGGCTGATACTTGTCCTGTCTCTCATCGCCACAGGCACGGAACTGGTCGTCATTGGAGCTGCCATAGCCCTTCGCACAAAGGTAAGCGCTGGACTAGTCGGCCTGGCAGTTGTTCATGTTACGACACTGGCAAAAGGGCTGTGTGACCTTGTCATGCAATGGACAGATATGGAAACTTCACTTGGAGCTGTTTCTCGCATCTATAGGTTCTCACGCGAGACTCCGCAGGAAGGACAGTCTGACGAAGGGTCTTCAAATCTGCCTGAGGGCTGGCCTTTGGCTGGTGGTATCACGTTTGAGAATGTTAGTGCGACTTATGATACCACACGGTTGGAAAGCACTCCAAGCTTGGCCTTAAACAGGATTACCTTCACCATCAAACCTGGTGAGAAGGTTGGTATCTGCGGTCGGACTGGCAGGTAAAGTTTCCTGGTCTACTTCCTATTGTTTTGTTTTGTTTGGCTGACGTGGCTTCAACAACTACAGCGGGAAGAGCAGCCTCATGGCAGCTCTCCTACAGATACTACCTTGCTACCAAGGCCGCATTTTTATCGACGGCACCGACCTCTCCACACTGCAGCCCGAATATGTTCGATCCAAGCTTAATTATGTGACACAGGAGCCGTTCTTATTTGACGGAACCATGCGGGAAAACCTGAGCCCATGGAATTCTCTCGTTACCGACCAGGAGATGACTATAGCTCTGGAGAAGGTCAATTTGTTGAACAAGGTTACGTCTATGGGGGGACTCGATGCTTCGTTGACCCGTGAGTCATTTTCACATGGCGAGAAGCAACTGTTCTGCCTCGCACGAAGCCTCCTACGAAGCAGCAACATCATAATTCTCGACGAGCCCACTGGACAGTAAGTCATCAAGTTTTGATAGTACGAGACCGTAGTTATTCTAACGTCAAGTCAGTATTGACCCTGTCACGGATGCGACCATCCAAGAGGTCATCAGGGATGGATTTCCCGGTCGAACCATGATCATGATCGCTCATCGCTTACGCTCGCTGCTTGAGTTCGATAAGGTTGTTGTGTTGGATCATGGAAGGGTTACTGAGAGTGGACCACCAAAGTCTCTTCTAAATGACTCGACTTCCGCATTCAACGCTCTCTATCATGCGGTTGAAGGTCCGGCAGCAAATAGGGGCTGATGATTGTACATTAAACCGGTGTTATTCTATTCAGTTCTATAAGCTTCGGGATCCATTGTAAGGTTTTCGATAAAATCCTGATTTATGGTGAATTTTGCCTTAATGGATCTTGTCCATTTTTTCAAGTGTTGGAGATGCTCCCGACAGCAATCTTAATCTAGGTACCTATGATGCATCATTGGTACTGGTAATCAGAATTTGACTCATATTCTTTGTTCGCTTTCACAGTGCAGTATTTGGCTCAACTATCACTATAAGTATAAGAGTTATAGACTCTTTACCGATATGCCCACCCTCTGAGTTGTTTCTCAACTACAATGTTCTATGTGCTCAGCACTTTTCTATGAAGCCTACCCTAAAGAACCTTGCCATTGGTGCACAAAGTTCTCAGCAACGTCGTATATCCGTTCGCATTATCAGTATCCTTGCTGGTTTCTCCATCACATGCTACTCAAATTCTCACATTACCTTCGCCGAGCTGATACGAAATGGCGGTTACCGAGTCATGCATTGATTATCGGATTTCGTACTTGAATCAAGTGTGCGCTTGTAGGCTTAGTGCTTACATAGGAACTAGTCTAGTGTCCCTGACTAACCACAGCCACATCACCGCAGACCCCTGTTTATGCATCTAGACCATATAACTAATATAAATCTTCCGGCCCCGCCACCCACCTCGCAAGGTCACCCCTCTCTCGAAATAGCGCGCGCGATTTACTTATCATCACATAACTACGGATAGACTTACGCCGAATCCAATGAAAGAAGCAAGGTTGGAAGAATCAGTGGGAATCAGACTCACCGCTGAGTGGCTATGTACCGGGTTTCAAAGTGCCGTGCATGATCAATGCTTACCACTAATTACCATCACAACATGACATGCGGATCTGGTTGAGCCGAGGCACAAGATTCTGCAATGCAGGAGGAATATGTCCGATAGATGGTGATTGGCTGTTGAACGCTATAGATGACTTGGCAGTCTTGGCCTACCTACGCAGGAGTATTTCGTATCTGTTCGCGAGGCCATTTTCACAAGGCACACTCGAAGTGTCTGTTTACTATACCTACCTACACAAAATCTTCCACACAACCCCTGCAACAAAGTTCAACTCAATGCAGCAGCGAATCGACCTCCATTGCCACGCTGTGACTCCAGGGTATCGTCAATATGCTATCGATAACGGTCATGAGAAACCTGATGGCATGCCTGCTCTCCCTGTACGTGACCAGTTCATTAGAGGTTCACGCTCCACTAATTACTAACATACGTTTAGCAATGGAGTCCCGAGCAGCATATTGCCCTTATGGATAAGCTAAATATCAGCAAATCGGTATTGAGTATCACCTCACCAGGCACAAACTTGACGCTGGGTAACGACGGCAATGCAGCGCGTCTTACTCGTCAGGTTAACGAGGAACTCTCTGCTATCTGCAATAGCCATCCATCGCACTTCCGCTTCTTTGCGTCGCTGCCTTTACCACTTGTGAATGAGTCCATCGCCGAGATTGACTATGCGTTAGATAAGCTTGGGGCCCTAGGCTTCGCGGTATTGTCAAATGCGGACGGTGTGTATCTAGGCGATGATGAACTCGATCCTGTTTTTGCGCATCTGAACGCTCGCAAGACTGTACTGTTCATCCACCCAACGACATGCAACATTCTTGCCCCTGGAGAATCAAATGCTCAACCACAGGTACAAGCAGTCAAGCCACTCGAGAAGTATCCCCGGCCAATGATGGAGTTCATGTTTGATGAGACTCGCGCCGTAGCAAACATGCTTCTCTCCGGAACTGTTGCTAGGTGCCCAGATATCAAGTTTATCATGTCTCATTGTGGTTGCGCACTGCCTTCCATGCTTGATCGCATTGGTGCTTTCGCGACTCTAATATCAGGCGCCGAGAGTCAGACTGCTGAGTTTCAGAGGTTACTGCGGGAGAGATTCTTCTTCGATCTTGCCGGGTTTCCTTTACCCAATGCTATTCATGGCCTACTGAGGATTCTGGGTGAGGGAGGGGAGAAGAGGTTAGTTTATGGCACAGACTATCCGTTCACTCCTGAAAGGTTGGTGGTGAGCTTGGCAGATGTCATGGATAAAGGCCTGGGAGATATATTTGACGAGGCGCAACAGAACGATGTGTATATGGAAAATGCGAGAAAGCTTTTGGGCCTTTGAGCATAGCGATGATAAGTATTTCGCAATTAGAGATATTCAGTCATGTCAAGAAGCATACATGCCTGGGTGAAACCATGACTATATTCTTACTTCCTGTACACATTGATGACCTTGAGGGTACTTTTCTTTCTTTGCTGATGAATTTAAAAAACGGTACGACTTGATGAAGGAAATTATATATCAAGTATTACATATTGGTTGGTTCTAATAGAAAAGGCCCACTGGACAAAAGCTCCCTAAACTACCTATGTCAGTTCACAACCCCAAGTCCTCACAGAATGGAACCAGCACCCGGTACATGATCAATCAAGAGCATGCCAGCTCCAAAGGCAGCCGCAGCCTCGATATAACCCGCCGTTGCCGTCATGATAATAGGTCCAACATTCTGCCAAGTCTCTGAATCCATCCAAGCTGGTCTCTCCTCTCCTCTGCACATAGCAGTGTGCAAACCCCGGCCAACAAACCACGAGATGGGTGAGTGAAGCAGATATGCGGCGTAGGCATAACGAGGAGACCACAATCTCTGCTTCCCCGGTTTGTTATAGTTGTGCTCCCAAAGAGACATGAAAGCAGGGCCAACAGTCGCGAAAGTGAATTCGTTCCAGAGCGCGAAGAGTGCTGCGTCTGCGGTCCATCCCGCCAGCTGCATGCCAGTTTGGGCAGGGGGATCCGTGTCTTTCCCATCATCCCCTTTCTTGCTGGCCTTTCTTCCTCGCAGTATGCTTGGGATCAAGATAACTGGTATCAATGCCCAAGAGATAGCACAGGCCTTTGCCATGGACAGCTTGCCCAGCGGACCAGACTGTTTTTCATACAAGCTCGACATTCGCGACTTGCCCAGAACAGAAGCCATGTAGCCCAACACGTAGCCATAGATGTGCTGAGGTAGGAGGTATGGCTGGACGTGAATAACGGGGAGACTTGCGCCCATAGGAAACTTGGTGCCAACTAGAAATCTAGTTCCAGCAATTGCTAGCCATCCCCATCGACACATGTGCCCGTAAATCTTAGCCACGCTGAGGAACTCTGAAGATGCGCCTCCCTTACTCTTGAACAAGTTCAAACAGCGCGTAAGAAGAACCGCGCAGAGGTCGAATACAAGCAGAGTCATGGTGTACCAAACAGTCCCGCCTCCAGGAGCCTTCCAGCCCTTGTGGTCAAGCACCGCCTTCCAATAATCCTTCAGATTTTCCGCAAGATTACCCGGGCGAGTAGCAATCTTTTGAAGCGGTTCAAGGAAGATGGAATAGAGAAACGCCGGCAAGCCCAGCCTCAGCAGTTTACTCTTGACGAACTCCTGCCATGAGCCCTTGGAGAGTGACTTGGCTGTCAAGTTACCCGAAAGCCAGAAGAATTGTCCAAGGCCATAGGCGTAGTGGAAAGCGACGTAAGGCAGTACAACCGGCGATGTTTTTGCGAAACTTCCTGGGTGAGCCCCTTTACCGCCGCCGCCGTACGCTGCTCCTGTGTGGTTGATGATGACAATAGTTGTCATGACGGCTCTCAGATTGTCGAGCCAGTATTTCCGGCCCTTGGGCCCGGAAGGCTTGGATAAACTCATACTGATCGTGCTTAAACGGCCGTGGATGATTGTCGTGATGGATTGAGCATCACTCACTTGGAATGAGTGGGTTGTTGTGGATAGCGAAGCTATGTTCCTCCATTGCTAGCGTTACATTCATGCATTGTCAGATATTGTGAGATTCCACAATTTGTTGCAGGGGATAAGATCCTACTCGCAGCCTGTCCGTGCTCCTATCCATACATGTTAGGTGCACACCCACTCTGTAGATCCACTTCAAGTCTTGGTTGCGCCCTCGCTATTCCCAAAATTCCACTTTAGGGCGCTTTCGATCCGTCTCTGTTTCTAATTTCATATGACATGCTTATCGTACCAAGAGCTTCGCACTATAGATTTCACCGTCGCCAACTGTGAAGTCCCTTGTCTTTCCAGGGGCTAATAGGTTCAATTAACACAACCAACACTGACACTTATCACATTCCATTTTCATCATCAGTATAATCCACTATGGCTGATCAAACGAAGCCTCTGCTGGTTATGACCAGTACCCCTGGTGCAGGTCATGTCAATCCTATCACCACAATTGCGAAGGTAAGTAATAACAACAAAATTTATTGCTATAGTGTATGCTGATTGAGCATTAGGCACTTATGCTTGAAGGCTATCAAGTCACAGCTGTCTGTGCTAGTGGCTACAGAAAGCGTTTCGAAGATATCGGATGTGACTACGTTGCTATCCAAGGCTACGGAGACTATGTTGACGAAGACCGCGAAACCAAATGGCCTGAGAGGGAATTGATGGAACCTGGACCAGAACAGTTTGCCTGGACACTCGAACAAAGCTTCATCAAAGTCATCCCAGACCAACTTGCCGCAGTGCAGAAGGCTATCACCAAGGTCAGGGAAGAGAATCCCGGTAGACCTGTCGTTCTTCTCAATGAATCCGCATTCGCGGGTTCGCTTCCGTTGCAGAGGGGTGCACGAGGAGTAAAGCCAGATGCTTTCATCGGCATTGGTATCAATCCCATCTCCATAACCAGCGTCGACACTCCTCCCTTTAACTCGGGCTTACCGATTCCGACCACTCCAGAACAAAAGACCCAGTATGCTGGTATATGGGAAATGATGAGGACGACTTTGTTTGCTGGTCCTTTCGCACTGTTCAACAGTATCTTGAAAGATCTTGGAGGTGAACCAGATGACACGGTCTTTTTCAACGATGCGCCCTATGTTTGGCCCGACCGCTTTCTACAAATGTGTTCGTCTTCAATGATGTTTCCTAGAAGCGATGCACCCCCAACTCTTCGATTCGCTGGTGGAATGCCAAAGCTTCCAAGAGCCGATAAGTCAGCAGATAAGCCAGCTTGGTGGGATGAAGTTGCAAACAACTCATCTGGTAAAGACATTGTCTTTGTCTGCCAGGGCACTGTCCGTATGGATTATAAAGACATTGTCATCCCAGCGATAGCTGCGCTCAAGGATCGGCCAAATACCCTAGTGATTGTTGTCTTAGGTCAGCGCGGAGCGGCCCTCGATTCAACTGTCGTCATTCCAGAGAACACCCGGGTGATTGATTACCTTACCTACGATGACATTCTTCCACTAGCCTCAGTATTTGTCGGAAACGGAGGCTACGGAGGAGTGCGTGCTAGTCTTGCCCATGGAACCCCTCTGGTGGTTGCAGGTGAGAGTGAGGATAAGACCGAGATGTGCGCCATTATAGAATGGGCTGGCGTGGCTGTTAACCTCAGGACGGGAAGCCCAACAAGTGAGGCTATTCGGGCTGGAGTTGATCAGGTCCTATCTGATACCAAATATAAGGAGGGTGCGAAACGAATTCAAGCGGACATGGATGCGTCTGATCCTATTGGGGTCATCACAGATACCATCAATGAGCTGCTAGCTGGTGCAAAGGCATGATAAGTTGGAAACAGATATTTCGTGGCATACAAGTAGTCGGTCCTAGGACTTTGATCAATAGAACACTATTCTTCTGTAACTAAATGCACATGATTTCTCAGATAACTATGCGCATATAGACGAGCTTTCGTAAGGAATATCAACTCACCTCTACACATATGCCGCTCTCATCCTTATATCCTCTTTCCGGTTTAATCAGTGTGCAAAGCCGCCACAGAAGAGTGACAAGGGAAAATAGTCAGAAAGACACCTTCTGATTTTCCATCCTCGAGGGCTTCGAGACTTGTTTATCAACTCGACTAGTGACTCTTAACCAAGTCGAGTTTCCTAGGAACTGAGACAAGGCGCGCGAGAATACCGTTCGGCCGTACTCAGTATTCACTTCAAGACCTCTTACGTACCAGCAAACCTTTTTACTAATAGCAACATCCTCAAGATTAATCAAACTTTCAATCACGCAGCCTATGTGCATATATAAAATCACACCTAACCCCTGCTAGTAGCTGACAGAGCTATAGAGGATTCTTTACAACACTCAACTTGCAGGCTTTGAGTCTCCCAAAGGGGGCTCACGCTGCTGGGTATCTTACCAGACCGTGCTTAAGATGCATTAGTGTTATTGGAGTTAATGGCCTGAAAAGGGTGAGCATGTGCTTTTCCTCTAGCAAGCCAGTTAAGAATATCCGACGTTGGGAAGTGAGCTATGCCTTCTAAACTGCAATCATGTGGTTGCTGCACCGAATAGCAGTGAGCTAGTGTCTGTGATGTTTAGAAGCGGCGGGTTCCCTGTTCGCATGTTAGTTTAGGTTCTGTTCCATCCTCAGTCGGTCATCCCAGATGCGCGCTGCACTACATATCATTCGATAGTTTTTGCGAGCGCCCAGTCTAATCTAGTGTGATTCCATGCCTGCTAAATTTTGAAATCTATAGGGTACAGTATCCGTCCCTGCTACAGGTAAGTCCGGTGCAACGTCGGGTGATATTTGGATGTCTGCATGGCTGGTGGTGTGTTCGTATCTTAAAGAGGAAGTTCCATTATGCCTCTCGGTAGATCCTCTCGCTAGGATCGGCCGCCCAGCCTGATCTATGTTGAATCTCGATTGATGATTTCCTGATTATTCCCGAAACAGAAATACGTTGAAGCCTCTTATGTCAATGCCGAAACTCTGGGGTTCTCTCATTCTTTCGTCCTATCCGATGCGGACTAACCAAACAAAGTATACCATAAATCCACCCTGGAATGTTTCAAAACCAAATAGTAATTCGGAAGGATGACTAGTGGTATCAGAATTATTGTGCGGTTTAGTATACACACCAATTAACATGGACATACCACGCAGCAGGAACTTTGAATCAAGTCACTGGCCAGTAAAAGCAAAGCGCTTGATTGAAAGGTCAGTTCATGTCGTCAAGTGAGTCCATTATTGAGATGTCTGGTGTTCATTTCTTACTTCCACCAGGGTTTCAGGTGCCCGCTTACAGGATAAGTTCGGGCTCCTACAGTGGCACGATTAGAAGCATTCAAAAGCGTTACAACACGAGATAACGGGCCGAATAAGCTGAAGATCCCCATCAGCTGGACTGAAGTGTTATACTATTTCGTAGCAACTGCCGATTCTATTCACCCGAGTTGCCTATGATTGGATCAGAAAGTAAGACATGGATGGGTCAGTGTGAATAAGCCAAAGTTTAAGATTTCGGCCTTGGGTAAATTATGCACAATCTTTCCGCAGAGTTTCTAGGAGTATATATCTTCGCCATTCCCGGGCTTTTATCTTTCGCTCAATTACCAAGGCCTCGCCAACCTCCCGACACAATGCATTACTCTACCTTTCTTCCTTTCCTCCTCTTGGGCCCAGTCGCGGCATGGCTCCCCCATGATCGCGACCTGGCGGCATTTAACCAGACGGCTCGTTTCGAGAAGCTCGGCAAGCGATTCAAGCCCAAGTTAGCCAATGGCATCACCAAAATCCGTGGTGTCAACTTTGGCGGTGCGTCATCTACTTGATTTCAAAAACATTGACTGACATTTGCAAGGTTGGCTTGTTTGTGAACCCTGGCTACAGAAGACGCAATGGGCAAACGTGCTCAAGTGTGGCGACTCCCTCTCAGAGTTCGATTGCATGAACGATCACTATAAAGGATCTAACCGCGAAACTGGCAACCAGCGATTCGAGCAGCACTGGAAGAATTGGATTAATCCCGATACCGTCCAGTCTGTCCATGACGTTGGACTCAACACTATTCGAATTCCCATCGGATACTGGTCTTACACAGACATTGTTGACAAATCCAGCGAGCCCTTCGCAGACGGTAACAGAATGCTTCCTTACCTCGACGCTGTTGTTAAAAAGGCTGCCGATCTTGGTATCTACGTCATCATAGACCTTCATGGAGCACCTGGTGGTCAGCAGCAAGATGTTTTCACTGGTCAAAATAACAAGCCCGCTGGGTTCTTTAATGACTATAACTTTGGTCGTGCTCAGAAGTGGCTCGCTTGGATGACGAACCGCATCCACACCAACCCTGCTTACTCCACTGTTGGTGTCATTGAGGTTCTCAACGAGCCTGTTTCCAACCACGATGCGGACAACCGCTACCCCGCTCCTGGCGAGGTCCCAGGCCTGATCCAGAAGTACTATCCAGCAGCACTCAAAGCTGTCCGTGACACCGAAGCATCTCTCAAAGTCCCAGACAGCAAGAAACTCCACGTTCAGTTCATGTCGAGCAAGTGGGGGTCTGGAAGTGCCCGAGATGTTTCTTCTGTGGCCAACGACCGTTTCACTGCCTTCGATGACCACAACTACATTGGTTTCGCTCTGAGGGGTAAGGGAGACAAGGACCCGTACAAGCTTATGCACAGTGCTTGCACCGATTCACGTCTTGTGAATGGCCAAGACTTTACTTTCACTGGTGAATGGAGCATGATATCCGACTATGATTGGAATGATAAGAACTTCTTCAACAAGTTCTTCACGGCTCAGCAACAGCTCTATGAGAAGCCAGGCATGGCTGGTTGGATTTACTGGACTTGGAAGACGGAGACAAATGACCCCCGATGGACCTACTCCTATGCTACCTATCTCGGATACATTCCCACCACTGCAGATGGTCTTGAGAATAATGTTTACCGCGACGTTTGTGCTGGGTATAGGTAGCCTCAAACACGCTCTGGAGCTTGTCCAACCCGCCATTATTTTGATAATTTCGGGCTACGAGGGACACTTACATTCTGGTCATTTTCCTGGTGGCTAGTTAGGATCATAACTATTTATCCAATTCAGCTTTTGCAACAATTATATAAATTTTGTTCTGTGATAATATTCGTCGTTTTAATCAAGAGCTATGTGAGTGTTTCGTACGTTTGGCTTGACTACTTATGCCATTAGTTACGAGAAATGGAAAAGAAAATGAAGGCCCATTTTCTTTTCAAAGCCCCGTTATCAAACTTCAACTCTCGCCCCAAAAATTTCCAAAGCCTTTTTACTAGCCTCTCTTGCATCCATCCTCTCAAAATACTTGTTAACATTCTTTCTTCCCGGATGAAGTATCCACGGTGCCATTCCCGTCGTCTTCCCCTTCATAAGTGAATAAAAGTGAATATCAGCCGCAGAAAACCTCTCTCCACAAAGATACTTTTTCCCTTCCAACTGCTCATCAAGTAAATTCAAGTATTGCTGAATAGTAACTTTCTGCAACAATCTAGCCTCAGGAATAGGAATTCTCGTCCCTCTATAAAAGTCCGCTGTGCCTGGATCGTTGCGCACCCATGATATGACAGGCTGTGCGATTTCGAGATCCATCCTCCTCAGCCACATGCGCGTTTCAGCGCGTTCGAGGGGAGTTTCGCCGAAGAGAGATTTTCCGCCTTGAGCTATCTCATCTAGGTACTCGCAAATGGCGGTTACTTCGGTCAAGACAAAACCATCGTCGAGAACCAAAGCTGGAACTTCTCCGCGAGGATTGATCTTGCGGTATTGAAGACCTCGGTTTTCTGACGTCATGACGTCAATGGTTTGGACATCCAGGTTGATGCCGCCTCTTTCAAGGATGAAGAGACGGACGATCATGGGGTTGGAAGCCGGGGCGTCGTAGAGCTTCATTGTCAATCCAAGCCAATAGAGACGTTTGCCTATGGAAGAAGATGCAGGACTTTTGTCAAATTGAGGAAATAGAGTATGAAGGAAGATAATGTGCAGCTTGAGTTGTGTCAGTAGTGGCGCTCTATATATCACCAAGTCAGATGAAGTTTCGCCCCGGTCAGCCCGGTCAGCCCGGTCAGCAATTAAAACCCTTAGGTCTCATGTAAGCAAGACCTCATGAATGAGTCACAGTAAGCGGCATAATAAACAAAAGCACATCGTTGTGTTCTAAATCGCAGCTCGGCCTTAGTTCGGTCATAGCTCAGGAAGTGCTCACCCCCCCGCAAAGGCTTGACTAAGTCCGCATATGAGAAGCTTGTCTAATGACGACTCTTCGTTTACCCAGTTCGTGCTCAACGAGTTGCTCCTTCACACTAGAAAGCCTCATCATTTTCTTTTTACACCATCTACCACCTCTAAATTTACCGATATGCGCTCAATGAGTCTATCTGCAGCCTCATAGCAACTCATCCGCAAAGGTCCGCTAATACCGAGCCTCCTATGCCATACCATTAAACAAACCAGGCAAACAATCAACAGATGGACTCGAATTTATTGTAATTGTAATTCCAAAGTTTCCCCCCAACCCAGCCCTCTTTTGCAAATGATTGATGCCCAACCAAATACATATGAGTGCCATGTCTCGCTCTGAATTCATCGAGGAGCTTCCACTGTGAAAATCAAAACGCAAGCCATATAGTAGACAACAAGCTTTGTATCATTATTATTCTAACAGTTTCAATATTCAGACATGGGTAATATCCCACAGAAGGATATATCTGACATGACCATGGCAGACATGGGTTCTGGCGAGCAGAGAGTATACAAACCTTAACCACGTGCAATTTAGTTGACCACCTAGACTAACGTGCATAGAAGTCGCCCGAGCCCGTTTCAAAGGAGGAACAAGACAAGAACTATGAACGCAGCCAAGAAGTCCGCACTGACCAACAGGCAGAAAATGCTGTTCATTTTGCCGCCCAGATCAAGAGCGAAGGGAAGGATAGTAACCCGTCGCAAAGAAACGTTTGAGGGGGAGGTTGGAGAAGGAACGCTTGATACTTTGCACTTTAAGTTCCTTTACTCGAGTGGGTTATAATGGCTTGGTGGTCTCCAGACTAGTCAATGAGTAAACAGGAGCGCGCCAGTCCTTACATTAATATACAGATATGGAATTCTGAACATATTCAGCTGCGATGACTTGCTACCATAGGTCGCAGCTTGGTGTATTTGACTCATTTCTCAGGAAAGCCTGAGCTAGGTGCTCATAGTTTACTGATTCCAAAGCCGTCAACCTTTCGCACTCCCAGCATAGATCTCGAGATATCATTTACCCTCGCCGCTCCAGCCAAAGCCATTGTCCGAGATAACTCCCTCTCCAGTATATGAAGCACTGTCTCAACGCCATGCTGTCCATCATATGCCAGACCCCACAATGCTGATCTCCCAATGAGGCACAAGTCCGCACCGAGAGCAAGCGCTCTGAAAACGTCGCTACCTCTGCTAATGCCACCGTCAAAGATTACCGGGATCCGTTTCTGTATTGTATCTGAGATTTCGGGAAGAACTTCGAGGGTGGCGGGCACACCGTCAAGCTGTCTACCGCCGTGATTCGAGACGATTATCCCATCGACTTTAGCCTCGAGAGCTCTTGATGCATCTTCTGCCGTCATTATTCCCTTTAGGATGATCTTCATTTTTGTCTGTGAGCGAAGCCAGGGAATGGCCTCCTCCCAGGTCAACCCAGAGTCAGTCAAAGTGTCTCCGTGTTGGGCAATAATCTGGCGGGCCGCCGAGGCTGTTGGAGCGTTGAGAAGAAGACGTCCTTTGGAGACCCCACCGGCCTTCCTGGACACTTTGTTTGCCATTTTTAAGCCTGGGGGCAGCTTTAAGGGGTCATGGCGCTCGTGAACTCTATTACCCATCACAGGTGTGTCAACCGTGAGAACAAGAGCCTCGTAGCCTGCCTTTTCAGCTCGTTTGATGAGTGCTTTGGTGACATCCCGGTCCTTTACAAAGTACAATTGGAACCAGGCTCGTGCTGGGGCATCGATCCTTTTTTCTGAAAGGTTCAGAGCCGTAGCAACATCCTCTAGTGATGTTGTCGCATTTGACGATAAAGTCAAATTTGTACCTATTGCAGCGCTGGCCAGAGCCATGTCGATCTCACCGCCAGGGCTGGCAAGTTTCTGGTAGGCGCTTGGTGCAATAGCGATGGGTATTTTGTAACGCGAATTAAAAATGGTTGTGCTTGTGTCGATGTTTGTCACATTGCGCAAAATGCGAGGTCGAAGAACAAGACTAATCGAAATTTGTTAGCAAGGCATATGAGAAGAATAGTGCCACGAGTGCTCACTCATCATAAACATCATAATTTCTCTGACCTGTTACTTGATCATCTGCGCCTTCCAAATAGTACTTCCACGCGGCTCTGGATAGTTTCTTCTCAGCAATGGTCTTTACTTCGGCGACTGTGATGGGACCATTCCGTCCCTCGGATGCGTCCAGTGGGCTTTCCATGTTTATTACGCCCGAAACCTTTCTCATTCGGCTCACTTCAGTCACTCTCATCCTTGAATTCGCGTGAGACGAGTGATTGTTAAGCAGGTACGGTGAGTTGAACGTATACTCGGGATTCTGTCCGATGCTTACGTCTACCGTCGGCATTTATCCGCGGAGCTAGTCCGTACCCCGACATCAGCCCTCAGCTCAGTAAGACCTCCTTCATAAGGCATTGATTTACAGTGGTGCCTTCTCTGAAACACCCGTTCTTGAGCCATGCCATCAAGAGAATCGTTTTGCACTTCTACAATATGGGCTTTGGTATGGTCTGATTAGGCTACTCTGAATAATCGCATAACGAGATTTAAAGAGAGCTGTTAACCTTGATGTAGCATAGGCACTTATGCATAAATTCATTGTTTCTATGAGGCTAAGATTAGGATAACAACTTATGAGAAAAGCCTCGCGCCTGGTTGCCTTGAGGCTCTGGGGAGATCTAGCTGTGGTTTCCTCCACTTTTGCGATGTAACAATTGACAACCCTTCGCTGCATCATAAACGCTGAAGACAATTGTAATGATACCACCTGCCAAGGCAACTAGTTGATCCAAGTCCACGAGAGAGACGTTACTCTTCGGTGTGAACCTGAGCCCGGTGTTGGCAATGGTGACAGGTCTGGTGTAAAACGAAGTATTGCCAATATAGCCAGATTTTACAGTTGACATCTCAAGTGCAATGATAATACTGGCAAAAACATTTGACCAATTCTCCAGCTTGGTGTGCCGAAGTTCCGAAAGACCTCGATTTCTATTCCCAGATGGCCTCACTTTGCGATAGACCGTGACCATCATTGTGCGGATTATCGAGACACCCGTAACAATGATCATAATCCCCGATGTGAAACCCAGCGCCATAACGAAATTAAAGAGAAACGGCCGAGCGAACATACTCATCGAGACAGAGAGATCCGGATACGTGAAGAATATGACCAATTCTGGGGAAAAGCATAGAAGCATGGTAAGTATAACGCAACTCATACGTTTCCATTGATGCTTGCGGGTGACAGTGCTGCGGAGGAATAGGCCCAGAATAACATAGACCTCGCAAATAGCCAAAGGGGCTTCAAGCGCAGCAACAAGTTGAAGATCTTCTGGCTCAGGACTAAAAAGGATTGGCGTGCGACCAGAGCGGCTGTATTTCGCTAGCTGATAAAGTGAATCTGCGGCCCCTACCACGGGCAGCGTGAGTGCGGCGATCACATCGTTGGTGATTGAGTCTGATTGCACGGTGGTGGGATTAACGGTCCAGCTGATGATCACCGACGCTACGATACACAGCCAGCTATAAAAGGTGCCAGGGCCGTATAAAGAGGAGACAAGCTCCCAGCGATTCAAGGTTTCTGTTGTGTTCTGCATTGATGATGATTTTTGTGGGTGAGTTGATGCAATCTGTGGACCTTTGATTTAATGTAAGGGATCATTGCTAGTCTTCTGTGAGGACCAAGAATGCCTCGGGGACTAAAAACGCCTTGGGCTGAAGCCTTACAGTTGAAATTGAGGCGGTGCTGAAGTGGGCGCCAGATGAAACATTTTTCATGAGGCACCTCAGCTTGCATCCAACAGGTTCTTTGGGTTAAATGAAACATGTGGCTTTTCATCTCAGATTTCAAGTTAGTTTCGATGCGCAAGGCAGCTGAAACTGAGACATTGTACCTGCAACCACCAATCACTTACAACTGTTAAGATATCTCAGTGTAATAGATCAAGGTGAAACATTTGAAAAAGCCCTATCACTTTTCACACTTCAAGCATGAGACAACACTTTACAGACTATCGAAAACACAATTGAAGGCAATATTCAAGATTTTTGAAAGTCTAAAAACATATTTGTATTTATCGGTGACGCTTTGCACATTACTCATTATAGCTGATACAAAACCAAGAGACATCCAACGCACTCAAACCATGATAGCTGAAACCCTCATATCTGAACCGTTGCTCTATGTACTAGTATCGAAGATGTCCATTCCCGCATCCGCTTACTTGGGAAGGTTGGCAGGGGTGTAGGACTGGTCAGGCTTAACAACCTTTCCGCCCTGGACCTGCTTGTCGGTATAAGCGGGCCAGATGATCTGTCGGCCGGTAGAGACAACAGAGAAAGTGGTGAAGCCGTTTCCAGGGCCGAACTGGCCGCTCCAGCCGCTGGTGACGGTGTAGGAACCGCACTTGACGGGGCCGCCGTTGCGCTGAGAAGCCTTGCTGCCCTTGACAACAAAGGTGCAGGCGGTGGCAGCGCTCTTGTGGGTGTCGATCTTGAACTTCCAGGTGCAGGAGCTGTCGTCCTTGGCGCAGCTGCGCTGCATGCCCTCGATGGTCCACTGAGGGCTGGCGGCCATCATGTTGACGGTGGCGGGAGCGGGAGCAGCAGCGACGCTGGAGGCCGAGAGGACGGCGGCGAGGAAGGCGAGAGAGAACTGCATGATGGCGGTTGAGGTGGTGTTGAGGAGTTCTTTGAAGTGTTAGTGTCAAAGGATGTTAGTCTTATAATACAAGTCACTTACTATTAAGATATATTGATTGTGGTGGAGATAAGCGAATGTATCTGAAGCGAGTGAGAAGTGATTGAGTTGTAGCTGATGAACAATACTTAGAGCTGGTTCTGAGCGTCCTTTATATACTTTTTTCTATATAGAATACATCACATAAATCATGAGATGGTTCAATACGACGTTCCAAAAGATACGAGGCTGAGACTATTCCGCCCATGACATGACTACCATGACAGATGAACCGCCAGAATCTCGAAGGGTCGATTCAAGCCACGATGCCGCAGAGACCGAGCAATACCACTAGACAAAGACGCTAAATCTCGAGCTTAAGCATTCACGTGGATTTAGCACAGGCTTTCGTATGGAGAGATTAACTGATTCGTCCATATGCAGTTAGAGACATCTCGTATTCCCGAGGCACGGCCAGTCAGAAGAGAAGCTATTTTTGGCCAAGACTGAGACTCTAGTCCCCTTGCAGACAGCACCAGGAGATCTGACGAACAAAGTGTGAAAAGCAACGGTCTTTTGCCTTCGTATAGCTGGTGATGTTCACCGATCATTCCACAAACCGCAAGCTATCGAAAAGCCTTTCCTGATGCGTAAAATGTGCTCAATTGTTAGCTCTATTTCTGGATAGAGGGGAATACCACGCTCCAATAAATGACGCCACGGCTGGAAAACCGCACTCGTTTATGTCGGAACATCGGCACCCACCGTCAGGGGTCGGGATTACCCGCACCCCCGGATTGACCGTCATGCTACCCTGTGACGTTACAAAAGTTTGGCTTTTATGAGTGCCACGTTTAATGATGGCTTGGGAAACAACATACGGTTTTATCAAAGGTTTTGTGTTTTAGTTATGGCATTCATCATGGTGGATGAGAAATATTGTTACCAAGAGCGCAGGAAAATGGCGGTCTACAGCATTGCTGTGCAGCCTGTGCTATCAGACTTCACCAACAAAGATAAAGTTGTAAGACAAGCTTGGTTTTCGATCGTGAGACATGTATTTTTGCATTCCAAACTTGGACTCCACTCCCACGTTATTGTTCATTCTCTTGAATGTTTTCCTCAACGGAAATGTCGATGCTGCAAAAAAGTTTATTTCATCTTTTTGTTCAAGTGTCTAGCCTTGCTAGTTTCTCGTGCTATTTTCAGATTCTGACATCGACCATACGGGCGTTTCTTGTCGTGTACGGGAAGTTCGGGATCTTCTCAAACCCCAGGTTCGGAGCCATTTCTCCGGCTGATCTGGGAACCTTTATGTCCCATTCCATACTGAAGATTTGCCGAATTCTAGGAAAATAAACAGACAAGGGGTTGAATGATGTCATTTTGGCCAGGGTATCTGAGCCTGAAAACTGGGCTCGAATTTACTTCGTCCATGGCCTCCTCTTTTCAGCTGTACATATACAGATTGGATAACTAGTGACTTGATGAGTTGACATGCTATTTACTGTATTCCTTGACTCCTATCCCATGTAAGATGAATGCACAAAAGCCTCTTGTGACAGCCTAACTAAGCGTCATATTCTCCATCCTAAATTTGCTTGTAGGCCGTAACGGTAGACCGGATTTCTTGTAGGCCATATCGATCATCCTTGCCTGAGCTAAACTATCCTCATAGTCAACCCAAAGTCCAGAACCCTTATTGCCACGAACACGATTCACAAATTGCTCCAGTTGGTGCCTGTAAGATGTCCAGAATGGCTCACTCGGCTGGTCAATGCCGGCATCTTTGAAAGTATAGATCTTTTTAGACTCCTTGGTTGTCCACTTCTTGATGATTTTGTCGCTTGCTTCGATCCGGATGATATATTCATCCACGATGTCAATGCGATGCCAGAACGAAGACATTAGAAAGTTGCTGATAGTCAAGTTTCGAAGCCGCCACATTGCCTGCCCTTGAAGAAGACTGGCATCTTCTACCTTGATCTCTTTGTGCAACACAGTTATGTTGAACGCCGGAAAGGTAGTGACAGAGGCACGCATGTTCATGACTGCGTTTCCAATCCTCTCCCCAGGGAATCGAAAGCTCGCCTCGGCAGATTCATCGCAGAGCTGTTGAGGAGGTGGTGGGGTCCTCGTTTCGCACATAGTGCATTCTTCAGGCTCGGCGCCCATGATTTGACGTAAAGCATTCAATGGATATGTGCCAAGATCGAGGATGTTGCCGCCGCCCAAGTTGTAATCGAAGCGAATCCCTCCCTTGGGGATGATGTAGGAAGGTAACTCTGCAATTGCACTGACGAGTTGGATGTTTGGGCGATCGACTAGACCGAGGAAGTGCTGCCAGCTTGGCTGGAAGCGAAAGTGCATTGCTTCGAGGAGAATTGGAGCGTTGGGTTGTTGGAGCAAGGGAGATCGAAATAACATATTCGCTTCCGTTGCATTGACCGTGGCAGGCTTTTCCAGGATGACATGTTTTCCTTTGGCCAATGTCCTTATAGCCCACTCGTAGTGCAAACCGGCTGGAAGTGGGATATAGACGGCATCGATGGTCGGGTCATTCAGGAGAGCTGGGTATTCCAGGTCAGCCGCTTGCAAATGTTTTGTAACCCTAACCCTAAGAATAACGTAGATTCATACCTTCATATCCTTCTGTAGCTTGAGGAATATTATGCTTTGTGGCATATTCCTTGGCCTTTTCTTTGTCGCGAGCTGCGACAGCCTGGATAATGACATCAGGGTGAGACTTGGCTGGATTAATGAGGGCATCTGGACTTTGAGATTATTAGCACATCTCTTTTCTTTGGACATAACAGATAACAGACCCAATTTTTGCGGCACCAAGGATACCGAACTTCAACGCATTGGCGTTTTTGGGTGGTTCTGGAGGAGAAGTAGATCGGCGGTTACGGCTGATAAAACCGATGATAGAAGACATGGTGGTTAGTCAAGTGAAGCAAAGAGACAGAGAAATGCTAGAGTGCAAATATAAAACTTAGATTCAAGAAAACAACACAAGTATTGATTGGGCATTTTATACAAAAATCAATACTCTGACAAAGGAGATATCAGTGTTAAAAGCAGACCTGACCTTTTTGCCAATCCAAGCCTAGTCTCAGATCGCAATGAAGCGAGTCTGACATTTTTACCACATTCGGCGTAGTCTGCCTTGACCAGAAGATGAAGCTTACAAATTCCTTGATATCCTGTTTCGTGCTCTGCCAAACTTACCTTTTCAATCTTCTACCACATTTAGGTATAGGCCTTTGCATACGGATATTCGACTTGCTCATTAAACGGTACCGCCACTACCCGCAAGAACCGATATGGCCAGCGCCAAAGCTGTCAACGTCAACCAATCTGATACAGTAACGGAAGAGACACAACTCCGAAAGAGGATCCAGAATCGAGTCTACAAAAGGGCTTCCAGTACGTATTCCTGCATAATATGGACCCATTTGGTGGCGAAACGGTGATGCTTACGGGTTTTGATAGGGCTTCGTAAGGGAGAGACCAATAAGTCAAGAAAGAGAGACGCGCAGCGTCATTATCAGGTTAGCCGCTGGCGGCTGGATGAGCATGAGAAGCTTGGTACAGTTGTCTCTCGAGATCTTTACAAGGTTAGCGGCGCGTCTGTCTCGACTCCAGATATGACAGCCCAGAAGCCTCCAGAAACAAAAGACAGTGCCGTCGCTGTGCGGAATGAACATCGTCAATCATCTCCAGAGCTATGGTTCCCTTTACCAGTCGACCATCTCATTCATTTAGTCAAGTACAACGTGTTTCGCGGCCTCCTCTGGAACAAAGTCCTGGTTGACACTTTAACGGTCCCATATTCCGCCCCTGGCCCTGCAGTGGAAAGCTTGATATGCCAGCCCTCCTTTTTTAGACATTCTTCAATCTTGCCCAAGGAACCACAGTACTCCGGTTCCTTGGCGCCAACAACAGTTCAGATGAACGTCAATCACTTCTCGTGGATTGACTACCTGCCTTGCCCGACGATGCGGGAGAATCTGATCTGTCAGGAATTCAGCTTCAGCCATGCAGATTTCGTGCGAGACTTGGTTGGTAACTTGATGAATTTGGACATATTCTTAAAATCATCCCTGTACCCATTCGCTCCGGATGGCGGTAATGCGGACGACACGTCCACGACTGGGACTGGACTTGTTCTATGGGGAGAGCCTTATCTGATAGATAGTTGGGAGATAACACCAAGCTTTTTACACAAGTGGAGTTGGACTATATCAAACTGTCAAGAGTTGGTTGAGTCGACTAATTATTGGAGAGCATCTAGAGGCGAGACACCTCTACTTCTACCAGCTAATAGCTCAATACATGTCTGAGCTCCCACATTATTCGCATCTTGTGTTTGGCTTATAATACGGAAGTTCTTGCGTTCATTGGAAGCACCAAAGATAAATAAGTAGTGGAGTGCCTTGAAGAGAAGTCGAGGACATTTAGACCCAGTTGAGACAGACATGCTCACGGAACCACGACGTGGAAATAACTTTTCATCCACAAGTCTCAATTTCAAATAACATAAACAGCTCATTACATACATATTATAGCTGTCTATTTACTGGAAGAGTTGAAGTCCTTCTCCCACTGATAGCAGTATTCTTTCATATCCTTGCTCGTAGTTGGTAGACCGAGCGGAATCTTCTCGTGGTTCTGTTCAAGCTCGGAATAGCTGCTGATTTGTGACGTTGCTGGAACATCCTTGATGGTCTCAGTGGTAAGAGGCGCGGTAGATGTCCCATCCGACGGGACATTTTTCTCCTTCAACCTAAAAGGTCCTTGTCAGATTGACCCATATACAAAAGGAAGTTCATTAACTTACGACGCGGAAGTCATAATTATATTATTAACTGTAGAGACGAAGTTTGAGTCTGAAGATAGGAGAATTTATTTTCTTCGCTTCACAATCGTCGACACAGGTGATATTTCTTATTAAATACTTATTCCATCTTCATTCATCCTTACACTGATCCGCGGAGATTTAGACTGTGGCTCTACCGTCCTTTGATTCAGAGCTTGATTCCTTTAGCTTCCTGAGCAGGCCTCGTGCCAGCCTTTTTCCATCCAAATAATGATTCAGGAATGCCCTCATGCAGGATAATCAAGTAAGGAACAAGAGAAAAGCCAAGCAGTATGACTATTTACACCTCCTTTGATAGGGAAGTAATAATCACTGCTGAAGTCACTGAACCCTAAAACGGTTTATTACCGGGTACATTCAGGTCTATAATCTGACATACGCACAGGGTCATATTTGTGCTAAAAACTGCAATCATCTACTGAAGAGGAGATAGTGAGTCTGTGAGACATCAAGTGAGGGGTTGGGTGCATGAACCTACTCTTGTTGAGCCGCAACTTGAGAGGGGTTTCTGTCGCCCAACCCCCCAGCGTTCCAAGCTGTGCGCGTCAGATTTTCCCCTATCATTCTTTTCGTCTGGTCTGTGATTCGAAGCCAAGTACTTGAGAGACGCCCATATTGTGCCACCATAGCAAGTTATTCACAGCACCTGATTGGATTTTAAGACTTCTGTGATACATGCTGCAAACTACCTAACCATTCAAAGATATTGCAACACAAACAGACCACGGAATTCACAATTAAGGCGCAACAAGTATGTGAATATAAGATAGTTTAAACTAAACAGCTTAGCTGACTAAAAATGTTTGCTTGTTTTGTTTTTTGCATCCTTATAGATTCTGCAAGATTTCTGGTGATGCTTAAGATGATCTTTCCGACTGTAGGCCCTCTCACATCCTTTGAAACAATACAAAAGCTTCCTTTCACCATGGACATGCGCCACATGCTTGTTTAGATTTATTCTTCGATGGCTGAAGGCCCCTTTTGGGTGATGTTCGCAGTATGGGCATCTGAGATTTTGAGGTTCGCTTGATGAAGAGCCTGGTGAAGTTGCCGCTGAATCTGTTGAGGAGAAATTAGAAAAGCCATACGGCCCGTTGATAGTTACGGGTGTATCAGGCTTGTGAGTGTTGCTGACTTGGTGTAGGCTGGTTGTTCAATGTTTTGAATTAAGGGGAGGATCCCCTGGGCTGTGCTGAGATTGAAATACAAAGTTATGCAAGGTGGAAAAAGGAACTGATCGTGCGACGTCGAGATCTGCACCAATGTTTAAAGCTCTGGTCAGTATTGCTGCGACCAACTTCCCAAGATGTTTTCATTTGCTCATCATCAATGGGTTGCAACGCAACAGGGAAAGTGGTTCTTGAAAGAGGCTGCAGAGGTTGTGTTTCAGAGGTGAATGTAAAAATTCCTTCACAAGAGATAGCTGTATCAGGGTCTTGAGAAGCGACAAAAGTGCTATGTTCTTCCGAGGGTTGAAAGAATTTCTCCGAGCCGGTGTAAGACGAAATGAGGTCGTCCGTCGACCACGTGTGCAGTTCAACGCATTCCGATGATTGCAAAACTGGAAAGGCCATGGTTTGAGGGGACACATCAAGTTCTTGTGGCTTGGAAGAACCATGAATCTCGATGAGGTGGCTGTCGTCCACTTCTATCGGTTCAATTGGGGATCCAAGATGAATTGGGGTATCGGGAAGATGAGAGCTAGAGGCAGTAGCCTCGCCGATTTGGGCATCGTAGGGGGTAGTGGGTGAAGCAGCCATTTCGCTCAGAGATATTGGACCCAAAAAATGGATGAAGGCAAATTTAGTGAGCAGATACGAGAAGGTCAGAAGTAAATGGACGCAGCGACGAAGGATCCATGATTTTTGCGACTCCTCCCTTTCAAGTATGAGCATTCATCCAGACAATAGTATTCCTCCAAATCCTACGAGCAACTCGTAAATCATTTTCCGAGCGCAGTTCTCCCTGAATTGATCCTGCCAGCTGTAGGATTTCGCCACAAAAATGAGCTGGCGGTCGGGTCTGGTGATGCTTGTGATGTTTGTAGGAATATTTCCTGCAGATGCAGGACGGAGGTTTGCACATCATGTGGTAGGAGGCGATCCAAGAATCCTCGCTCTGTCTCGTTCGTGATTTGTCGGTATTGCTGCTGCTGATGGACTGCGGAAAATCTACAGAGGAACGATGGGTCGCCTTGCGCCCTTAGGCGTTGAATTGGCCGTTGTTGGATCGCCATTCACGACGTGGCTTCTTAGTCTCGAACGATTCTGTGATGTCTGCCAGAAGCGGGGTGGACAAAGTTGAGGCTCAATCCCAATGGTTCCGCCGATCGGGGAGCACGGCTTATGTCTGTGGCGGGCTTCGTCATGCCGGCCCTCACTCAGGACAAAAGGCCGAGGAGTTGGGGAGCGGAGCGGGATGGGCGGAAGTCAGCATAATCACACGCATGTCGATAATCATACGTTCTCTGTTTTGGTGTGACCACAGGCTGTTAGCGGCCTGGATGGGTTGCGACAACACCAACCTGTTCAGCGCCAAAAACGCCGAACGACATCAGGATAGTCGGTATTTGGAAGAGGAGGGGGGGTTATATAACGTTGAGAATAGTGAAATCGACCCATGGAGGGACCGTGCAGTCAGGACGTTTATACAGCCTGAAACCTGCATCACAAGTACACAGCCCCGTTGTATAGAGAGGCTCTGTGCTTGATTCTGTTTTAATTTTGGTGCCATGCGTGCTTCAACCAATCTAGCAACCAGTGATATCTTATTGTGTGCCACAGAAAGCCAACTATCTACTGTAGCCTTTCTTCGGGCGCTGGAGAATGGCCGAGTCGAGCAGGCTGTGCCCTCCTCGTGCATATAGACCCAAGAGCACAGCCTGCTTTCTAAATATTACACCCATAAAAAACAGTAATAGGTTGCACCTAGTCAGGCTTGAGTCAATTGTAGGGTGGTTAAATCCGCATATACGGATGTGGAACGTAGGTTCGGACTCAAAGTGACTGAACTGGTTGATCTTTTGGTGTATTGGCGTCACACACCTTGCACTATGTCTTATATGTTTGGTCTTATCTTTCTATTTAAAAATATCCTTTCATCTTTCCCCCTATATCAGTTTACATACCGCCGTTGAAGCCTCTGGATGCGTCATCGAATACGTCTGAGCTTTGAGAGATTTCGACCAACACTCCATCCGCCATGAAACAGGACGGGATACTTCACAAAGTGCCTCGTGAGCATATCACATATCTCTTGAGCATGCCCCTAGTGCAGAAAGGTAAAATAGGGTTCAGCGCCGAAGTTCTCATCTCAGCATTCTGTATCCTCCTTGGCGGATGTTATTCGTATCTGCCAACAAACTTTCAAACCACGTTCCATCCACCTTGCCCAGTATCCGGGGGTCACCAGCCTCCAAGATCGATCTAACACAAGCATCTCGTCACAAGACTCAGGCACTGTGTGCAAGCGATGGGCGACCATGATGATAATGCAGCCCGTGAACTCCTATGTACTATAGCATGCATATTTCGCTCAGTGTTGGCATCGACCGAGCTGGTAAACTCGCCTAGGAGGAGTACAGAACTACCAGCCATTATCGGCTTTAACCACCCTGTGTCTCCACCATATCCCAAAGGTCCATTGCCTGTAGAACTTCGCGACACTACTCTGTACTGTTTAAGCCCAGGGGGATCTAGATTCTCCCCAGGATCCGGCCGTGCTGAAATGTAATTGGCTGGCCAATGTTCCCCGCCGATAAGACCCACAACTCCACTAGAGATAAAGGCTGAAACAACTGCACTGCGCGTTGCTTGACTCATCCTCATCCTACTAGGCAGCCAGGTACTATACTGTACTTGGCTTTTCCTTGCAATGCTTTGCTTTGCTTTGCTTTATTTTGCATTGAATTACAGCTGCACATAAGCATACTATTACGTCACATCTTGAACTCCGTATTAATGCACGACACATCCATCTTCATACCGTGCCTCACCAACCTGGATACCTTACACAAAATTCCCAGCATTATTTGAGTCAGATCCTCTTGAAAAACTCAGGATCAATCGTGCTCCGGCTCCCACCAATTTCTTGATCTGTAAGAGGACACGTGTGCTCCCACAACGCCATGGAAAACATCCAGCATAACGTCACGGAGTCGACACCGCTTCTGCAGTCCGATCTTAGTGCCAGTGCCTCAAATGCCAGCTCCAGAGGAGGGGCCGAGGCCCGAGATAATGGGTGGCGGACGGAATGGCAGAGACACTTTGCCCTTTGGTCATCGCTATATGTCTGCAGCCTCTTTATTCTGCTCGTTGATATCCCGAACTTCACCAGTGAGATCCCTAAGCTTCGTATGCTCGAGCTTGGCCTCTGCCGCGACTACTACGCCGTCGCCGACCCAAGTGTTATCGGACGCGATGGCTCCGTTCCTGAACATCTCTGCAAAATCCCCGAGATCCAAAGCTCTCTCGCCACAATGAGAGGGATTCTTGGTATGCTTGAGGGTATACCAGGCTTGGTACTTGCCATTCCCTATGGCCTCCTGGCCGATAGCAAGGGCCGTCGGTTAGTCACAGGCCTGAGCCTGCTAGGCTTCATCCTTAGGGACGTTTGGACTTTCGTGGTCCTTTACTTTCACCGCGTGTTCCCTGTTCGTGCTATTTATGCAGCCCCGGCCTTCTTGGTTCTAGGAGGCGGTTCTACTGTCATCAGTCCTATGATTATGGCCATCATTGCTGCAGCCATCCCAGAGGCATCACGGTATGTGCAAGCAAAACTATTGTTTAGGTATCTCATAACCGAACGCTCATAACATTCTCATAGAACGCGGGCCTTTTTCTGGGTACAGGTCGTCCTTCTCATAACCGAGCTTATCGCGCCACCCCTCGGCGCATTCCTGATGAACGCTTTAGGGCCGCATTTTGCCTTCCTCACGGCCGTCCCGCTTGAGGCTCTTGCCTTCGTAGTACTTGGCTTCATCCCCAACACGCTTTCCTCCCACGGTGGTCCAAGCCACAGTGTAGAGGGTGGAGAGGGAGAAGAGAGCCAAGCAGTAAGTGACCGATACCGAGGATCCCGGGATGACCAATTTCCATGGACGTACAAGGCTATGCGGGCTTTATCACATCTTTCACGTAATATCAAACGTGGGATTTGCACTTTAAGCACACAGAGAAGTCTTCTTATAGGCCTCTTAGCCTTGGTAGTCGCCAAAATGGCTCGGCCGTTGCTAGAAGTAATCTTGCTATACGTGTCCGTCAGATTTCGGTGGAGATTGAGCCAGGTACGTGTTCCTTGAGTTCAGGAAGCTGGCACATGCTTCCCTTTTCTTTTCTCTTGTGCTCGACTAATATTCGGCATCTAGACAGCGTTCTTGTTTTCGATTTCAGCTGCAGGCCAGATTTTACTCTTTGCAGTAGTTCTACCACAGGTAAATCTGTGGCTTCTAAAGAGAATGAAAACATCCTCTGCCACAAACCTTGTACTGACTCGAGGGTCGGTTCTATTGCTAGCTGCTGGGGCAGTTTGCATGGGCCTCTCAACTACTGTTCCGGCGTTTATCATTGGTATGTACAACAATGAATGAGCCTCATATCAGCTGCATGCGGGCAGACTAACTGATTTGCAGCTTTCTTTGGATATACACTTGGGAATGGCTTCTCCCCCGCCTTGCGATCTCTCATGACGGCCATGGTTCATCCAGAGCATCTGTCACTTCTATTCACTGGAATAGCGGTCTTCGAGGGTATCTCCTCCATTATTGCCTCGCCAGTCCTCGGGCTCTCACTTTCGGTGGGATTGGAAATTGGAGGCATGGCTGTAGGCCTGCCGTTCTTTGTTGCGGCGATTCTATATGTCCTTACGGCGGTGTTACTGTTTAGAGGCATGTCTATCGATTCAGAGCCCCTTGAATCTTAGCTTCGTGTATCTATCCTTTACTGTTTCCTAAACTTGCTTTGGCTACCTACAATGGAATGGTTAATTGATTAGTTGATACCTCTGTCCAATCAAGGTTTACTGTGAACTTGCAAATGGTAGTTTTGGAAGTCACCTCAATTCCACCATGTTTCAAAGATCGATCTATCCATGCTTCTTTCTGGCATTGTCCCTTCGCACCAGTACTGAAAATCTGATGGAAATAGATTCGTGAGTAAGATGACCGTGCAGCAAGCAGATTTCGAGTCACCATGCACAGAAGGTATCTTCGTCTTTCGAACGTACCACGAAATAGTATCCTATATTGCCCCCCAAGACGTGTGTTTTAAGATAGCCTCTCCTGGCCGTTGTCCATCGTTGTCTAAGGTCTTCTCATCGCCGCCTCCGCTGACAAGTACCTCTTGCAGAAAGCTGAGCTTAAATCTGTAAGCAAGGTGCAAAGCAGTCCATCCATGAAAGCCTCTGTAGTTGACGTCGACACCAGCAGCTAGAAGCTTCCTTGCAATAACCACGTGGTTGTATCTTACAGCCAGCATCAAAGCCGTCCAATCGGTGCCACTGGAGGTCGAAGGATCAGCGCCAGCGTCAAGAAGACTACCAACACAGATTTCACACCCCTTGCGAGCTGCCCAGTGCAGAGCAGTTTCTCCCTGTTCGTCATCCAACGATACAGGAGCTTTAAATTCCAATAATGAGCCAAGTACCGAATGCGAACACAATTTGACTGCACGATGTAAATAGAGGCATCTTTCCTTGTCTTGACTGCCGATATCTGATTTGTGCATCTCTCTGACAGCCGACTTCAAAATATCCGGACCGCAGGATTGATTAAACTGACGACAGGTCTTGTGCAGTTGGATTATATCATGCGCTCCGAGATTCTATGGTCAGTTAGCGATCGGGATCCGTGCTAAGTTGCGTACGGGGTGATAAATACCTCGGCAATTATATGCACGATTTCAATAGGTAACCTATACATAGCGGTAGGGAAGATTTATAGTATTTGAAGAGGAGTGGCCCTCACAGCGAAGACTTAAAACTTTTATCTGACACCTCGAGGGAGATTGACACAATCTAAAGATGGCCTTACTATATATCCTGGACATGTAACCCAGTGTCTGACAGCACAACCAAGTCTCACACCATCCCATCACAAGCAAAGGCTGACGTGAGCTTTAACTTGAAATCCTCCGATATAAATACCATCGATGGGCAATTCTATTTGTGATTCAGGAAGGATCGGTTATGGAATCATGGGCTTTGGCAAAGTGGCTAGCTGGGGTGCGGGGCTACTTTGCTGCAGAGCCAGCTTAGGTACCATCATTGGTTGCAGCTTTTTCAATAATATAGGGCCAGCTAGCCACAGCTTCTATCACTGACTTGATTATCAATAATGCTATCCTCTTCTGGCGTCCAGCTAGCCTCATCAGAAGTCGAGGCTTTTGTTTGTGATTCAGAGGACCTTTGATTATCAAGATTGTCCCAAATGTCTGTGCATATAGTTCTAAACTTCTCTAGGTCATCCGGAGCTGGTGGGACATTTTACAGAAATTTCAAGTTTGAGACTGGGACTACGAATGAGTTTTTATCTAGCTTTAGATTTTGATCGGAAAAAGAGATTTAGGCCTATTATAGTTGTTAAAGAATATTCGTTACGCATCATCAAGGCCATATTTGAGATCGGTTTTAGTTTTTTCTAATTGTGTCACCTTAATCGACCTGAGATCATGATCTTCGATCAGACAAGATTAACTAGAAGAAATAGGCAATGGATAACATGATAGGTGCTGGTTAGATACTTATGAATATCAAGACCTAGTCAGCATTTTAGACATTGTACCAAAATACCTTAAAGGTTTCAACATGATCACCTAGTTACTCTAACCCTTGTAGCACGACTGTTCTCACCTCTTCCAGACCTCTCAGCTCGTGCTAGCAATAGCTATTACCAGGGTACTAAATCAGTATAGGAAAGTCAAACTTTAGGGATAATAAGACATGGCTCCCTTTGCGTACCTACTAAAAAAGTCCCTCATGACATCTAAAAAGTTCAAATGCCATTGCAAAAACTACGGGGACATTTCTCGTGTTGATCAGATGAGCAACTTCTTAAAATGGAATAGAGTCTGCGGCCCAGGGTACATTCAACGTTACGAGGCATGATCCACAATCATATCATATCTTCATTCAGCTACGACTTTATCATGTTGTCAATTGATTCTATGATTCTCTGCTATTTTACGACGTTTCTTCTTTTCCCTATTATATATCAGGCATCCTTATCATACGAAAAATAATAGTGTGTAATTTCAGAAACCACAGCAGCAATTAGCATGCTGATCCCAGCCTGCATCGTTCCTCCTATATCCATTCCGCTACGTCTAAGCCTTGACACGGCAAAGGATCCAGCCGAGGGGAACAGGGTTGGTGCTGATAAGGGCAGGCTTCTTGGCGGTGAACTCCTTGCTTGCAGGTTGGGTGCCGTATTTGTCCTTGTACATCTGACAAACGACCTTATCCAGCGGGGGAGCTTTAACGCCCTTGACGCTGGAATAGGCATTCACAATCTCGATCTCTTTAACTTTAACTCCAGCCTGGTGTGTGAGGACTCCGAAAGGAGCGTTCTGGGGAAGAGAATCGTCTTTGTCGGGCCCGCTGTAGGTCATGAGGGCGACACCAACTTCCTTGGGCTGAGTGAAGGCGGCTGAAGTGAAGGCAGCGAAGCCGGTGACGAGAGTGAGAAAATGCATGGTTGCGGTAGTTTGTTTGGAGAAAGATGGAAATATTTCGTTAGAGGATGAAGGTGAATTGATTGTTTGGTATTACCATTGCGACTAAAGCAGTCTTATATACCCGTCACATCTCCCGATTCTGACCATATCTCGCGAGGCTCCATTTGGTCTTTACGAAAACCCAGCCAACAGCCAACATCATGCAAGCCTCTTCGCAAATGCCTCATAGGTTAGGCTGTGTTCCAGACCATTCCACAGTGAGCAATGCATCACACGAGGTTTTCTTTTCATCTCCCCCGCAAATAAGCTGACACGACCAATGACAGCCCACATAAAGAGGCTGTGACGAGCATCGGCGACTTCTCCATTGAGCAGAACGAGGCACAGACCCCTGGACTATCTTACGAAATGAAAACGTATAAGAGCCTAACGCACTTGATGCTGGATTTTATCCACAAGCGAGTCGGTTAAAATAAAGAAACGGATGTAATTGTAAATGAGGCAGTGAGAGTAGGCAATAACCTATAGGAATGGGGGAGTTGCTCCAAAATACCAAATACAAAAATATCTCGACGTGACACGTCTGTCATTTCTCACTTGCGCTTCTGAAAGAGCTTTGGCAAAGGTAGAGAAGAATCCGCCCCGGTAGATAGGATTTTGGATCTGAGCAATCTTGTCCACGGCCCATTGACTTTCATCGCTGTCCATACTCTCTATGGCATAAAGGAACAATGGTCGTAGATATGCAGGGTTAATATGTCGCCCGTCATCATCAGCATCGCAATCATTGGCCCAATCGCTGCCGACTATTTCCCTAATTCTGTGTAATGCTTCTCTTGAGTCAGTTGACTTCGAGACTGGATCACCCAGCTGTCGACCTATGTCAACCAACTCAGCATAGTATGCTGCTTCGCATATGCCAATGAGATTAATGATCATGTTGGCTATTCTGGATGTCAATTGAGATCGTAGGTCCTTCGGCGACTGTCGTAAAGTGGCGCAGCGATTGTCCCATAAAGCACGAAGCCGAGACTTCAAATTGGCCATGCGCTCGACTACTTCTTGCTGATCCGTTCCTTTCGTGCGTGAGCGATGGTAGAGTGAGAGTCTGGCAATCTCTCCGGACAATATTTGAAGATGGAAGTAGAAGTCGAAGATTGGGCCGCTCAGAACTTCGTACAGATGGTTAGAGAGATCCGAGTCCAGGCCAACTGGAGGTTTTACATTTGGCAACGGTCCGGTGTAGTTGGGAAATAGCCGGGCGACTTCATCTGATATTAAGCCCATTGCACCTCCTCGATATGTGGCTGGATGAAGAATCTTTAGCCAAGTAATAACACGTATGGCAAGCTCCGAGTGCGATGACTGATTCTGGGCCCAAAGCTGCATCCTGGCCATGAATGGTGAATCGGAATCTTTCAGGTATGGTGTAATATCACCATAATGTATCAGTTCGAAAACACATATCAGGAAGACAGCCACTAAGGCCTGCTCGAATTCCGTGTTATAATCACTCAGTAGTTCATCAATGGTCTTTCTCGCGGATTGATAGTGAGGCAGTGACCCAGATGAGGAGAGTGCGTAGACTTGTCCATTATAGAGTACCGAGATAGCCGTGATACACGAAGCAATAGCCGTGCAAGACTTGGCAAGGTGTACGAAGTGGTGCTTGGCGAGTTGCCAGTTGACAGGATCGAATGGAGTGATACCTGGACATTGAACTGCCTCGAGGAATATCTCGCTCATGTATGGGGATTGAGTCCGCAATGTGAGGATGTCGATTGTCGTAGTTAATTCAATATCTCGAGATATCATTTCCAATGGAGAGTGGTTGCTGTCATGTTGATCGTCATTAATGAGAGGAGCAGCATTTCGATCCTCGAGAGCCTTTGCTAAACAGGCGGTGACATCTACATTGGTGCTTCCTTGATACAGGAATGGAGTTTGGTTGGTCCTCGCGGCTGTACGTTCCTTGAGAGGTTCTTGTAGCCCATAGTTTTCGGCAAGTGCAGGACTTGCGTGTGGCTCAAAAGAGCTTCCTGTCCCTGGAGAATGAGTGGTCTCAATGGTATGTGACAGTTGACCAGACGGTGAGCTACCGTTGCTCGCAGACACAGGTACCCGTGCCGTACTCCGCGACTTGTATACGCACTGACGCTTTAACCTGGTACAATTATTACACTCAGGTTTAGCTTCGTCGCATTTGACTTTGCGAGAGCGACAGGTGAGACAACCGCTCCGAACCCGGCCTCGGTAGCCTTGATGAGCCGATCTTTGCATGATTGTCGCTTGGTCCTTGGAGGCGATATGACAGGTCGAGGTGGGCAGTGTCACCCCACGTACGTATTGACGCGGGTCGCTTGTTTGCCGAGCCACTGCTACAGCACTTATGTCGAGATGATTGAATCCTGAGCGTCGGCAATCTTCTTTCTGACACTGTTGAGAGCCTTAATCCTTGGTCTTCGATACGAAATGGTATCGCCCACGTGGGTGATTCATACGCGACGATGACTTCAAAGGCTTATCAATTGGCCAAAACCTTATCTACAATCGGCTATCTTATCTCTTGCCGACCACCTGTGAGGGGTTCTGTCCGTTAGCATTTCCACTGTTTGAAGCAGCGATAGGCACGTGGGCTCGATAGCTTAAAGCCATCTCTGCATTATTCAATCGAATTTGTATTGGAATCAGAAGCTGGTCAAAAATCAACATGACGTTTGACCATGGTGATTGTCCCAAACAGCAGCAGAGGATGCTCCATCGATTCATTGGCTACCCTAGAGGCTGAAGTGGAATCAGCCTCTGCCTCCGATTCATTATGACCAAAAGGCTAGAAATGTGGAGAGGGAGTTATGCTAGACTGATTGTTGTATATTAAATTTGGTGTCAGAACAACTACATCTGACTTCAGCTTACCAATTCATGACAGCCTCAAGAAAGCCATCGAACGGAGAGCTCAGTTCTTGACGTACCCTATTTGACCAAAAGTCTCTTGGTCACATTGCTGATTCTATAGCAATAGTTCTTATGATACGGTCGGTTCTCAGTTACCTTCCATCAACTGTCTCTCCAATGCTGATCTCCAACTCTCCAAATCCCTAACCACAAGTCCTTCAACCTTGGCTGCGTCATCCCACTTCCTCAACCGACACATTTCATTGCACCATCTATCAGACCCAAACTCCGCCTTTTCAAACTCGCTCATAGGGCCACCCTGATACGCAAGGCTCTTCTTGCTCGCATCAGATAGCTTCTTCATGTACTCCTTGTCGACTGCGCACAAGTATCGCTTTGCGGCAACATGTGATTCTACAAGCCTTGCGACTTTCTGGGAAAATCCAAGCGCAAGGACAAATTGCGCTCCTAAGGTTTCGTGTCCGACTCTCCCCACGCTAGTGTCTGTTGGCTGACCGCCGAGATTCTTGGTTTCTCCTCCGGTGAGCTTGCGTAGATCCTTGGCTGGTGCGTATTGTCCAATGTCGTGTAGGAGTGCGGCGACTTGGGTAGCCTCGTCAACTTCTGGTGTTGCGGCAGCTTGTGCAGCGCATTGGAGAGAATGCTGAAGTTGAGAGATGGGTTCTCCGATATATGGGGTGTTTTCGGACGCTTTGAGAACTGAGATGATATACTCAGCCACAGAAGCTGGTGTTGGGATTGTTGGAAGTTCCACAGCCATGTTTGATTTTGTAGGGGTTTCGAGGAGCAGGAGGATGCGGAAGATGAATGGGCAAATGAATAGTCTAGCTAAGCAACAGCATAGAGTCTCTATCAAGTAACTGTGACCGGCTTATGAATGTGAAAGATCCAAGTTGGTGATGCCTAAGTCTCCGTATATAGATAAGATCGTTTTGGGTTTACCAATGTAGCGCCAATGCGCCGACGACTCATATTCCAGATTTAGCGCTGATGAAATCTGCTATGATAAATGTGCTATATATGCAGGACCGTCGGCAATCGCTTATCGCCCATTGCTTGTCGCTTGCAGCGGGGTATCTCCATGTAGGACTAGCCATTCGGCTAGGTGAAAATTCAGGTGGGAGGCCATGCAAGTCAAAATGTTACAAGGATTGATGTTAGTCTGATATTCAAAGGTGGAATTTTGTATGGAATGGGCTAAGGCTTACAATAAAGGTCTATTAGTTTATCTAAACTGACAATACTCTCTGGTTCTCATCGTCAAGGCCAAGCTTGATCGGCAGAGTCAAGAGTTCGCTACCCCCATTCTCCTCCTCCTCGCCATTTGCAATTCTTCTTACTTCTGAAGCGTTATCCTCTATTAATGGAGACGCCAATGCCAGGGCAACAAACTCGGATATCGTGTCTCGCGACTTGCCCGGCCGTTCTCCACGTACCCAGAAATATGGCCATATAGATTCCAAACGCAAGTACCAATGCCACGTGGATGAAAAGAGCCGCCATGGCGAAGTAGATTGGGGGACTCAGACGGCCATAGCCCCATCCAAATTTGCGTACCTCCCAGTCAATAGAAATCATCCCATCTGTATTTTCCACCTCAAATATTTCCGATCCTACCTCCTCTTCATCATGGTGTTGCTCCCAGAAGTCTTCTACCCCCCGGAAAGAACCGTTGTGAAAGTCTTCGGTGATCAAGTGCACCTTTTTAATATGGGATGTACGAGACATGCCATCAACTACAGCAAGGGAAAGTATAGCAGCCACCGTATTGGAGATCTCGTTGATATAGGGTCTGACTGCTGTTTCGTCCTTTGCATAATCTCCCAACTTTCTGCCATTCCTGGTGTTATAAGGTGGAACGAAGTGACGGGGAGTATTGTCTGTTTCATTGGCCCTTTTGATGAAGATTCCCAGCAAAGCCTCAATCGATGAGACGTTTCTTTGTCCGTTTTCCAATCTGTAATAATGCGTTGTGTTGGTGTTTAGCAGTTGCGCCCATTCTGTATCAATCCTTACATTCGGCGACGTGAAGCCTCCAGGAGAGTCAGACATGTTTTTGGTGTCCCAAAACCAATGCAGCGACATGAGATCCGTGAAGTTGGTGTGTATTGTGTTATCCATCGTAGGATCGTAATCCATAGAGATATCTACCCAGCGGGCATCTATCATGCATGGGAGGATGATGCTGTCTTTTGTTGCTTTGCCGTCTTTGAGATAATATGCGGGAACAGTCGCGACTGCTGCGAGAGAGAGCGAGGGATCTTCAAACAAATCTGAGGCGTTGACCCAAGAAAAGGTAGGAATGTGAAGTGTGGACTCCCTGTGGTTCCAATACTCTCGTTTAGCGGTTCGATTTCCTATTCGTTGATAGTTGTCGGTATCATCTCTCTTAACAAGCTGATTCAGGCTCCTGAGGTTGTTCGCCTGGAATATAGGATCACGGTTTTTCTTGGTGGCATCAATCCAAGAAAAGGGTGAACACTGAACCTGCACCAGAGGCGAACGAATGTCCTGGACTTTAGGTCGAAACTGTGGGCGCTCGATATCGTTCACTTCGCCGACTTCGTTTCCGTAAATGTAATTCCAGAGCAGCCCCGCCAGCGTGACGATTGAAGTGTGGGACGTTGTGGCAACAGCAAGGCCCTCATTATCTACAGTATAGTTGTTGAAATCTAGAGTTGAGCTGAGTTTTCTGTATGACTTCGAAACTGGTAACTTGATCTGGGTCTCGAGATCGATTTCGTCCGTGTTGTACAATTGAAGCAAGGATCCAAGGCTGAAATACCCTGCGCCAGGGCATAGAACTGAGGTAGGATAGATCTCGCAGTTATTATCTGACTTAAAGTGTGACGGATATACTACGCTTGAATTTCCACGAATGACGGTTGTAAAGTTGCGGCCATTAAAAGGGTTCTGGACTTCCCACCAGTCAAGTGTCGGAGTGAGCAAAATCGCCGACGATGGGGCAACAACGTTGGCATAAACAGCGGCCAACGCAAGACCTATCGCAAGGAGAAAGTTTTGGTGATGGGATGGCTTGTGCAGAGCGCCCCAAAGCCCTTTCGACCAGAGCCAAGGCACCGATCCAAACCTATATACTCCATCCAAGACGCCAAAAGAAACACCTTCCCCTCGAAGCATAAGTCTGATGACATGGAATGCCATGGCGGTCAGAGATGCTTGAATCAAGGCTTCGTGGATCTTGGCGGCAAATTGGAGAGCCGATGTATTTGACTCGGCTCTGATCTCGTGTCCAAATACTTTAGCCTTCGCGGTTTGGTCAAACCAGTATATGTCGTGAAGTCTCAGCTGAACAATGACGATAGTTATAGCGACAGCTAAGACATGGACCGCGACTGATAGAAGCTGTAGCTTATTTTGATACGGTATCCTAAATATTCTGGGCCTGGGGGTGGATTTGGCGAGGTTGTCTGTCGACAATGATGTTGCTGGAAATGACCTCAAAGGTATGTTGTCTGATGAAGTATTGACAGGGGGCGTGTGAGAGGGGCTGAGCATGGATAGCAAGCGATCAGTTGCCCTGACTGTTGTGTAGCTTTCTATGCCGGCCATATTAATGAGATGTTCTGGCACTAGGTATGCAAAGTCTCTGACGGTGAGGATGGTCTTTCTTTTTCCAAGGCGAAGAACGCGGTCGTAGCACGTAGACCACTGAAGGAAGGAAGAAAACCCACCAGCTCTGCCTGAAGAGCGTGGTGGTACATTTAAGAGCCTGATTTATGAGACCCTTGCCAAAGATTTGCGGAGTTGCGGAAGTCCAACTGGAATGGGATTCGCCGAACATCAGCTTCTAAATATACTATGCATGTATGCTACCCTGTCGTTCGGGACACAGCCTTAAACAGCGAATCGTATAGTTGCAGAGACACAATGGTTTTGGCGAGGCTCTAGCTAACATCGCGGGACGGAGATTTACAAGGGCAGTGGCATTACCCTGAGTGGCTGACTTCTCAGCTTACGGGTTTGGAATCCTGGCCCCTGTGCTACGTCAACCGCCTTACGAATATCGTTGCAGCACTCAGCCCCCAACACACATCATACCACCTTTCTCTCGGACATACATGGGGATTGAAAATAGTTATGGCCTTTTGGAGGGTCCAGCCAATAAAATAGAAGTAAACGCGGAAGTCCACCAAAAGAAAGGAGTGGGTAGCAAATACAATTGCTATCTTACTCAAAAGATCTATAGGAAACCTTACGAAGCCAGGATTCTTTCTATCATCAGTGATGTTAACCTTCCTGACAGAAGGCCAATAAGGGCATAACTTCCACAGTGGGAACTCAGATCCAGCGAACAGGCAACGCAACAGGCATGTTGTTGTTGTAAGCATGAAGACCGAAGTCATCAATTCGGGGCTGACTTCCACATTCTGGTGCGGTTACACGAAGTTGTGATCCATGGCTGGGTTCAGGTGCTAAGGCTGGACCTTGTGATGATTCAATATTACAGCCTGCAGTGTCAGCCTGCATATAGCGATGGCTTATCCGCGGAGCCTTGCCAATCAGGCTGTCTACTTCCCCTCACATCAATATCTCAGCAAGTAATCCAGATGGGAAATCTAATAGCGACTGGTCTAAAAGCTCTCAGGGTGATTGTTCCAGTTCTTCAAGTCACATCTTGAGCAAGCCACGTAGTTATAGGCTGTAAAGAGAGTTACGGATAGGAAGACCGCGCCTAAGCTATGCTAAGTAAATGGCTGACCAAGCTGGCGGCTATATGTTTCATTACAGAGTCCGTGTCGATCTTCGCACACGCGCGGTTAAGATGGGCGGCTGAAAACAAAACTTGTTAAACCGAAGCCACCCTGTGGAATAGCGATAAGCAAGGCGTTTCCGCAGAACGAGCCTTTAGATTAAGATTAGGCCGAGCTACCGGACTAGTTCCGCCAGTGCCCCCCTTTACTCTCTCTTAAAAGAATTCTTTTTAAGTAGACCTGATAAGACCATTGCTACAGTGGAGAATACTAATGTGAAAATCCTTTACTTATTACGTGACTGCTATGCTAGTCCTGCTTAAGCTAGGCTTAAACTGCTACTACAAAGGCTCGTAATAATTAAGCCTATTTACGGATACTAGGCCGCGAAACAGGTTCAAGTTACAATGGGACATGAATATTTATCTTACTATAATATAAGAAAGCAGATCTATTTAGAATGTGAGCTGCTTCCCAGCATCAACGCTAAGCATGGGAGACCCAAATCCGTAGGTCAGAGCTCCCTCCTCATACGACTTGCCAGCCTTGCGCATGTGTGTCGCTGGCCACTCTTGCTTCCTATGCTCATAGTAGCCCTCACGCAAGTCTCCTTCACAGGCACGGTTGTAGGTAGCATAGATAGCCTTTCGATCAGAGCTGCTCTTGTTGGCTCCACTGCGATGGGCCAGGTAAGAAGTGAAGATGAGAAGCTGGCCTTTGCAATGGTTAGTATATGAGACTCTGGATAACTGGCCATCGCATAACTTACCGGCTTCCAGCTCAACCGGAGTCCAGGTATGAGAGTCAACCCAGTCAGATTCAATACAGTTGGTGGTTTTGTTGATGGGAACATCCATCTCATGACTCCCATCGACAACCTCAAGCCCTCCATTCTGAAGGTTGGAGGGATCAACACTCAGTAGAATTGTCAAATGCTTCACATTCTTGATGTGGGTATAAGCAACCGCATCGATGTGGGGTGCGAAGCCACCTGTTGGATCATCAGCTCGACAGAACACTTGGGCAGTTCAGCGCCATAATCTTACCACTTCCAGCAAGCTTATAGTTGATCTTCTCCTTGAACAAGAGCATAGGCTCTTCTGCGAGGTCGTTCAGAAGACCAAGTAGCTTTGGACTGCGCAACATACTGCTGAAACCCTTATGGCAATCTGCGAAGTTTTCTGTGCGGCAAAGAACAGTTTGGCCCCTGTCGTTGACCTCCTTTGTTGATATCAGCGTGAGTGCCTCGACTCTGAGCTTTGGAATGCTTATCACATACCTCGTATGGCATGAAGTCCGATTCCTCGGTTGGCTTCCAGTTGCGAACTTCCTCAGCCCAAGTCTGCAAGTCTTTGACTTGTTCAGGGTTTAGTAGGTCACGAATGACTAGGTAACCATTCTTCTTGAAAGATTGGATTTGATCGTCGTTGATCATTTTGGCAATTTTCTCGTAATGAGTTTGGTGTTACAAATGGGAAGTTCAGAAACGATGAGAAAGGTGGTGATGATTCTTGAAAGCTTCTGACATGGAAGTATTATATGTACTACGTATGAATGTCCTTATGTATGCTTCATAATAATGAAAGCCCCTCATAAATGCCTCTTGCAAGACTATGGAATGCTACCATAGTCCTCGTCTGTCTTCCCAGTGCTCGGCAAGAGATAAGATACCAGCCACCGTCGGCTATCGTTAGTCGAGCGGCCAATTGAAACATTGGTGTGCCGTGTAGCCGAATCTTGGGGCACTAAACTTGCTAGGATGATCCTCTCCCAAATAGACGAGCAAATTCAAACTAAGAAGTTTAGAGGAAGCGAATTAGTAGAAAGTGGTTGCAACAGGTAATTATGGAGACATAAGATAAGTTTGAAATAGACAACGTTCCCATCCAACTAAATCCAAGAAACATACCCACGTGTAGTTCGTCTTGGAGTTCTTCTATACAACCACGGCAGAATCATGCCGCAGAACCCAATCATGGCCAATCTCCAAGGCACAATTTACGAAGCCTCTGCAAGCGCTCTTTGGCAATCTATCTCAGCATCAAAGAAAATGGCTGTTTCGCTTTTACCTACTTAAGGCCAGAGGCACCCCAGGGCTTCGCAACAGCATTAGATCTCATCAAACTCATGTCAATACTCTTCTGCTCCAGGCCAGCACAATGGATTCTGAGACTACCAAAGAAATGCCGGTAACAATCAGCCCTCGAGCTGAGGAATCGCCCGAACATGGCACTGTTGATGAAACTAGACAATCCTCGGTTTCTCGATGGTCCTCAATTGCTACGGTCTTGATCAGCGGTCTGGCGCTGTTCTCTGACGGATACAATGCCCAAATCATTGGATACATGAATCCTGTCTTGGCCGAGTTGTACCCGGATAGCTTTTCAAAGACAATCAAGACACGTCTCTCCAACGCTTTCCTCATCGGCGAGGTCCTCGGCATGCTGTTCTTTGGCTATTCTATCGACAAACTCGGACGACGCACTGGAATTGTGTTCGCGACCTTGTTTCTTGTGCTCGGTATCATAGTCGCAACAGCCGCGCATGGAAAAACAGAGCTGGGCATGTTTTGGATGATGATCATTGGTAGAGGAGTTGCAGGATTTGGTGCTGGTGGTAAGTGGACATCTTCCATGATTCGCCAGGAGAGAGGTTGATTAACCTTTGATACAGGCGAGTATCCCACGTGTGCAACGGGTAGTACTGAAGCCTCAAACGAGACGTCATATGTCCGACGCCGACGTGGATTCTTGGTTGCTGCTGCAACAGACTTTTCAATCGACCTGGGCTTCGTCATTGCTGGTGTCGTTGCACTCATTGTACTTGCGGCCTACAATCAGAAGGTTTCGGATGGAGTTTGGCGCATCAACTTTGGCCTTGGTTTCATCTTACCAGCTGCGCTTCTGTTCTTTCGCCTGCGAAAGTTCAACTCGACCCAGTATCAGAAACATGCTATCAAGAACGACATCCCTTATATGCTCGTGCTTAAGAGATATTGGAAGCCTATGCTTGGAACGTCCTTGGCTTGGTTTTTCTACGACTTTGTGGTGGGTATCCTCGGGATACATCCTAGAAGCTTGCTGATCATGGAACATAGACATACCCATTCGGCATCTTCAGTTCGACTATTATTGCTACCTTGAATCCGCACAACACTCTTCAACAAAATATCGGATATGGAACTGCGGTGAATTGCTTTTACCTTCCCGGTTGTATTATCGGTGGACTGCTCATGGACCGTATTGGTCGCAGACAAACCATGACTCTCGGATTTCTTGCATGGACGATCCTTGGCTTCATCATCGGCGGAGCACTTGGTCCCATTCAATCCGTTCTTCCTCTATTCATCGTTCTCTATGGAATCTTCCAAGCTGTCGGTGAGATGGGTCCTGGTGTAAGTACTTAGACCATCCTCACAGGTTACAACCAATTTTGGAACATTACTGACAACGAAATAGGTTGCTACTTTCCTCTGCGCTGCGGAATCATTCCCAACACCCCTGCGCGGACACTTCCTCGGGTTTGCGGCAGCTGTGGGAAAGGCCGGAGCAGCGATTGGAACACAAGTCTTTACGCCCATTGAGGACTCATTTTCCGACGGCCAGAAAGGTGTCCAGGCTGTGTTTCTTATCGGAGCTGGCTTTGCCGCAGTTGGTGGACTGATTGCATGGTTTTTGATCCCTGACAGGGAGAAGGACCTTGAGAGTGAGGATTCTCAGTTCCGTGAGTATTTGGAGCAGAATGGCTATAAGGGTTCATTCGGTGATATGCTGGCAGAATAAATGTACGGTGGCTTACGGCTGGTGTTTCAAGCAAGACCAACTGTTCTAGTCATTTATTGAGTATATGAAATATAGTCGGGTGGATTACAGAAAGGTAAGAATCGACAAATGTATCATAAAGCTGAGGATAATTTACCTAAAGTCTAATGACTCGACTACTTGACTACAATTTATGTCAACAGGCTCTTGGTCTCCTGGTTATGATTTCAACCACCTGATAGTCTATTATTTGCGCTGTATACTACCCAAGGCTTTGACCTGTCTGAAATCACATTCTTCGTTCAAGCCACTTACTAACAATGGGCTGAGTGGCTTGGGGCTGTGATGAAGTATGCCATCTGTTGTCTTGAAATGAAGATCTTGATTGGGGCATTACGGCTTTAGCGGTAGCCGAGGCTTGGGGCTATGTCAAGATATGCCGTTTATTGTTTTATAACTCAGATTTTGATTGGGCTGAAATATAGAATAGCTTAGCTTGCTGCGGCTGAGCTCTTTTCCAGTCGCCTGATCACTGATAACAATTCTACAATCACAAACTTTCTTTATCGCACTGGAATGAGCACAGCCTGTTGAGGCCACCTGACAGCGCCATGCATTGATTTGTAGTAAGTCTAAATTAGCCTTAAATCTGCAGAGGAAAACGCATAAAGACCATGAACCCTGTCACCCTTTTATGAAGAAGACTACCTCATTCTTATTCATCAGTTTCGCCTTTTCGAAATATAATCATGGTTTTGTTTCTACGATGGGTTGCACTTTGTGTTTTCATTTCATCCGTAAGCCCAACTGTCGTTTCTCGGGTCCCTCTTGCGGACTCAAGCAATGGCGACGCTGGCCCCCTTTCTGGGACCTTTCCGGCCATAGTACCTAGGCCAAACACTCCAGTAACTCCAAATCCAAATCCACTCCCAGGAAGTCAGCCTTACAAGGTTCCCACTCACAGAGAGGGCTATAACGATGTTCCCACCAATTATCGAGGTCCTTCACCTCCCAAGAAAGATAAAGAGATGCCAGAACCCGAGAGTCCCGATCCGCCAGACCCTGAGGAATCTGACGACCCAAATCCTAATGGCATCACTCCAAATAAAGACCCAGAGCTCAATCCGGATCTACATAAGGATAGAGGAGGCAGCACGGGGCCAACGACAGACGATCCTAAACCAGATAAAATTACAACATCAAACAAGAAGGAGAGTAACTCTTCTCCATCGGTGCGCTTTGGAAAGGCTGAGAGGGTTTTTTCTGTGGGACTGAGTATTGCTGCTATTATTTGGAACTTACAACGGTTTGTGTAGAGTTGTACACGAAACAAATGCATTGGTAGGGTCAAGATCAATTTTCAATACAAATGTGAACTTGCCTCTGTTCAAGGCTATGCAATCGATAGTATCGTGTTTCGTGTGCCAGAGCCTTCACCAAACGCGTTGTTGGTCGGTTCATGCCGGATGTCTTGACACCTTGATCTTAGCTTAGTCAACTTTATAGAGTCAATAAGAGATTCTGGTGTTCTAGGGTGGCTTCATTATTACCTTACTTTCACCTTGAGAAAACTTGGCGCATAAACCGTTCATAAATCTATTCCATGCAAACACTAGTTCGTTAGCTTATACCTATGCAAATGTGATTGAACGCCGTGGAACAATCAGCCACAGCAGCAACGTTGACGTGGAACGCATTGATTGAACGCCGGTATTATCCACCGGGATACGGCTCAATTAATGACGATAGATCACTGGCGGGCCTTTATTCAGCTGCTGTCTTACCATGACCATCCCTAGCTTGGCAGCTAAAGAAGGATAGCCGCATCTTGACGGCTATCGTGGTTGGTTCAATTTGAGACACGGGACATAGCGAGCGGCTCAAGCCGAAGATACCCAAGATCAGCTTCTACTATTGGAAATGATCTACCTCGACTATCGAAAGCGTGCATCACTATTGTCTGTCAATCATTTGACAGCTCCACTGCTTTCCATGAGCCATTGGTCAAGATGCGTCATGACCTCAATGGTTTCACATAATTCCTGTCTTTGAAGAATCCCTTGCTGAGCTCCCCCGGTCGGTGCAGCTTCCGGTCTGCAAGTCTCAGTTATCGTGAAGAAAAATGATGCATAGATCTCCGCTCCTGGGTCAGACAAGATTCCGTATACCATGCTACGAGAATGTTGTACGTACGAGATGTTGATCATGTTCAAGGGACGGGACGAAGGGAGGCACCTTGTAGGTCAAGACTCGGCAGATCGAAAGGCTCTTCCATTAGCAGCGTAAGAGTACAAAACCTCACCAAGCCCGAGCTGATTTTATCCACTCCAGCAACTCTCCCAGATCATTCTACCCATCATTCAAATAACAGCTTCAACAAAGCAATTCATCATGTCTGCAAGAGAAACAGACGCTGAACACGAACGTCACGAGGAGTTCGATGAAGTTCATGCGTACTTCATCGGACCCAAGGGCGCTAACCTCCCCGACTTCAGAGCCAACATCAACACCATTCTCGATGAACTCCTCGTCGCCAGACAAAGCTACTATCCCGAGGATCAAGTAATCTCCCCCCAATTCCCCGTTTATTTGACAAACTAACAGCAGTAGGCTTTTCTCGGCAAGAAATACCGTCGCTCAGAGGTGTTTCTCAAAGCTAGGTCTGATCTCCGACTCGCCACCGAAAAAGTCGCACAGCTTCTTGGCGAACACTCGGCACCTTTCTGGTCACCCCGCTATGAGGCGCACATGTGTACTGACTTGACCATGTCGTCACTGCTCGGGTATTTCATGACCATGTTGTACAACCCGAACAACGTCGCTCTCGAGGCCAGTCCTATGACGACCCTGGTTGAGCTTCGGGTCGGGCAGCAGTTGTGTAAGCTGTTCGGATACAACACTGATGCGCAGAAGAACGCTCCTTTGAGCTGGGGACATATCACTTGCGACGGAACGATTGCTAATCTCGAATCAATCTGGGTTGGTGCGTATTTGCTTCATGGGAGATGTACCATGGTATTTTTGATGGTGGATGCTAACTCAGTACAGCGCGAAACCTCAAATACTACCCGCTGAGTCTCTGCCTAGCTCTTCGACGTGGAAAACTCAAGTTTATCTCGGAGAAGTTCTACGCCAGTTCCTGCTTCCATTCATCCAAGAAGACACTTTTCAAGGACCTTGAAGGTTGGGATCTTCTGAACCTTCGTTCCGATGTCATTCTTGACCTTCCCAATGAGCTTAACAAGCAATTTGGCATCACCAGCAAATTCCTCGAGAGTGCTCTTAACGAGTTCAACATTCAGACTATTGGTCGTGAAGTACTTGAGAGGGAATTTCAGGTCAAGGAGCCGATCAAGTATTTCGTCAGCAAGACTCGTCACTATTCCTGGCCAAAGGGAGTTGGTAAGTTATTCTTTTCTGGATTTGACCAGCTTGAGAGGTTACTGATGTTGGTCCAATGTAGCAATTGCTGGCCTTGGCTCAGGTAACATGGAGGGTATTGATGTCAACAACGCCGCCCAGGTCGACATCAAGCTCCTAGAGGAGCGTCTACAAGACTGTGTCAAAAACAAAATAGCCGTCTTCGCAGTGGTCGCCATTATTGGGTCCACGGAAGAGGGTGCAGTCGACAGACTCACCGAAATCCTCCGCCTCCGCAAGAAGTTCCAGGAGGAACACGGTTTGTCGTTCCTCGTCCACGCTGATGCTGCTTGGGGAGGTTACTTTGCGACCATGATCAACCCCGATCGGCGCTACAGCGTTGAGAACCAGCATTCCGGTAAGCCTGAGCCTGAGTGGTACTTGGATCACAAGACGGTTGAAGACATCAAGGCTATGGCTGATGCAGACTCTATCACCGTGGATCCTCACAAGGCTGGATACATCCCGTATCCTGCTGGAAGTTTAGTATATCGTGATGGGAGGATGAGACACTTGGTAACGTGGTCGGGTCCATATCTTTCTCAGGGATCTGCAGAGAACATCGGTGTCTACGGAGTGGAGGGCAGGTAAGTCGATTGCAGTATAGCCCGTCTTGAGTCATCAGCTAACCATTATTTAGTAAGCCCGGTGCCTCGGCCATGTCTGCATGGTTCTCCAACCAAACCATTGGACTCAACCACCAAGGATATGGCAAGTTGCTCGGCGAGGCAACATTCACCAGCGCCAGGGTAAGCTTTCAACCAACTACTTCAATTCTGCCAGTCTAACCGTCTCTAGCTTTCTGCTCACTACGCAACCATGATCGACAAAGATTTCATCTGCGTGCCATTCAACATGTTATCTGCCGAGCATAACGGCAGCCGCCCATTCCTCTCCAAGCCAGTGGAGATGCAGCGAAAAAAGATTGAGGATCTCATAATCGGACGAAGTGACTGCGACGTTTTTGCTTCCAAAGATGCCATGGATCTTATCCGTGATCTTGGTTCCGATACTAACATCAACTGCTTTGCTCTCAACTGGAAAGACAAAAATGGGAAATTGAACACGGATTTGGAAGAGGCTAACTATCTTATGAAGCGTGTTGTTGACAGGCTTTCGATCACATCTGCTGACACTGACCCTTCTAAAATTCCTATTTTCCTTACTTCAACCCAATTTCTGCATGAAGACTATGGTGCTTGTGCTCATAAATTCATGGAGAGAATGGGTGTCGATAAGTCTGACCAAAGTCTGTTCGTCATTCGAAATGTGGTTATGAGTCCATTCCCAACTCGCAAGGGCTTCATCGATACGTTGATGGAGGATCTAAAAAATGTCATCCGCGAGGAAGTCGAATTCTGTCGAAAGAGGAACGACCCTGACAAAAAGAAGGTTGAGTTCCTTGTCCAAGGATCACCCGGCGCGTCCGAGGTGTTTTTGTCATTCCGGCCGTCATTCCACAGCGCCACCAAGCGACAGCAGATTATCATGTCTGCGACCCTGGACAGCACCTTGAAAGACTTTCATAGGGAGCTCACCAGTGGCAACCAGGATAGCATTGTTATGCTTGAGTCCTTTAATGACGAGTTCATTGAAGACATTGTCAATGGAGTTAGCTCCATTGATGTAGTCATGTACGAAAAGAGTACCAAGTAAGTATTCCCCTTATAGTAGGACTTCGATCACCGTGCTAATCCGTAGCAGGAAATACCATCAGAGAAGTGGATCCGTCACCTTCAAGGAGGTCATCAAAAGCCGTCCTCTGAACTCGATCCATCGCGACATTGAATATCCCTCCGAGTTCATGCCATTTTACTTGTATGGTAGTGAGCAAGACATTCATTGCTCTCACATGCTCGTGACGGCGCCCAACATTGCTCTCGCAGCTAGCAACGTTACTTTCGACCCAAGCCTTTCATCCGAGATCAGAGCACGTGAAACAGTCTCCGACCTTCTGAAAGAGGGATTGGTTCTTGGACTTTCTGAGATTCCCGAGGCTTCTATGCAGCCCTTCGCAGAAAAGAACCAAGACTTGGCTGAGGAGTTCTTCTTCCGTCAGAATCAAACCTTCAAGGTCAAGATTTGGAGAGATCCCAAGGCCGTTGATGCGCATGGCCCGGGACTGCTCGATGGTCTAGGACGGCACGTGTATGAAGGAGAGATGAAGCTGAGCGAGAACATCTTTGTGGATGCTGAGGGACTGAATGATGATGAGTTGAAGAAGAAGAAGATTGACTCGGACTCATGGCAGAGAAAGTTGGATGAGGTTGGCAAGATTTTGGATGGCACGCACACTCACTGAGGCTAAATTCAGGACCTTTATTCCTATTTTCTTTCAAACCCCAAGGCACGCACGACACTTCTAGATCATCTCTCATACCTACCTCCCTACAAGATGAGTTCCTTGCAGACAGCTCCCAATTTCTCGGAGTTCTTAGATGATTTCCAATCCCCACAAATCGACTCCGAATATCCCATGTACGGAAAGGGAGGGTACCACCCTGTTCACCTTGGTGATCTCTACGATAACGGCCGATATCGCATAATTCACAAGATTGGTGCTGGGGATACCTCTACAATATGGCTTGCGCGAGATTCTGCGTGCTGGGTAGCTCTTAGGATTTTGATAGCCAACGAGTCGCCGAGAGTTGAGGAGAACATAATTAGGTGTCATGAAATTCTGGCCCAGCACGGAGAAGATGATCCTCGGTTCATTATATACACACGTTACTTCCACATTGATAGTCCCAATGGCCGCCATCTTTGTTTGGTGCTTCCTTTCTACGGCCCAAGCCTCCACTCTTTGTCCGACTATATGCGAAGCAGGATGAAGCCAGGATTTGTTCAAGCACTCTCATATCAGGCAACAGAGATTGTCAGAGACTTGCATACTCGGGCTCTCTACCACGGAGATGTAAAACCAGGAAATCTTCTTCTACGAATACGCAACTTAGATCACCTCGACCATCAAGGAATTTATCGTCTGTTTGGTCAGCCAACGATTGACGAGTCGAAGACTGAATCTGGCAGAATACCAGGCCCGGAGGCTCCTCGTTACATGGTTGGCTTTCTCGATTTCATGTCAAGTGGCGAAGATATTCTCCTCAACGAAATCAGTATTGTTGGATTTGATCACGCGTTCGAACTCTCGTCACCCAAGACAATCGAAATACTGCCTGAGTATCTAGCACCCGAGGTAGCTGTCGCTAAGCCAGCCAGCCCAGCGAGCGAAGTCTGGACACTGGGCGTTACAATTCTGAACATGCGGTCAGGCATTTCACTGTTCCCCTGTCATGTCGATTGCCCAGCGCACCTTGTCACAGAGTGTGTCAAATACTTTGGAAGGCTACCAGCATCTTGGGAAAGGCCTTTTCACGATGAGGAAGGGGGCCCAACACTAGACAAGACTATAGACCGACCAAGGGAGGTATCTGATGAGATTCACTCGCTTAAACAATGGATCAGCGATATTTGGGACGAGCCGATCGAATCAAATGAGAATGAGTCAACTCCAGCAGAGCCCTTCATTGTCCGAGATGAAGATAGATTGCATCCCAAAAACTACGACTGGCTAACCGACGACATTGCTGCCATCATCAATTATGATCCTGAAGACCTGGGATATCTCACTGCCATACATGACAATACCGAAAGGCCATTTCCACAACATTACGCGAACCGAGTTTGGGAACCATCCGCAATCAAGATTGACGGTACCTACCTCCCAGACGATGGGGAAGTGGGATGGTTGGCCTACTTCCCAGGAAATAGTGATGTAGAGCATAATCTTCGATCCTTGCCAAGAATCTCGGCACAGGAGGCTGACTTACTTTATGACCTCTTGAGAAAGGTATTCGTGTATGAGGAACGAATAAGTGTAAATGATGCCTCAGGTCACCCCTGGTTCAAGATGGGTCAGGAGAAGGCGTAGATAGAACTGGTAAGTGTGAGGGAATATAAATACAAGGAGCAGCCCCATGATCCTTCATGGTCACTATATTAAAGGGCAAAGACAAGATGTTAGCCACAGGTCTCAAAGACAAATAACACATTTGTGGACCCTACCCTATAAAGAGAACTGTGCTGAAGGTTGGCTTCTCGGACAACAAAACGAGGGACCTAGCAGAGGTGAACCAGGTGCTAAATCGGATAGGCAAATCGTCAACCTGCTGGGAAAGACGCTGTGGAACATGAAGCGTCTGGCAAGCCAAGACACATCGCAAAGCAGTTTAAACATCAACACTATTTCTGATCAAATTATGAGTGAATGGCTTTAATTAACTTGATTCCCTATTTCAACGCCGTAGTTTCGCTTTTACAAAGTCCATGCTTCTAATGTGTACGCTTATCCGATCCCATCCAGCGATATTGACAGGAGTGTCTGACTATATATCCTGTGAACTATTAAACAGCTTCCCTAGTCTTGACTCTGTTATCTATGCTTGCATTCTCATATGAAATGCTAACTTCTTGCACTCGCATGATATCTCCTTTACCTGCACCCTGCAGAAGAATTGTCTCATCACTGTCATTCTTGATCGTCGTGTGACCTGCTTCGATGTTTGTCGAGTTGTTCTTCCCTGACTTGGAACAATCGTTTTTGCGACCAGCCAGAGAGTTTAGGTTGTATGAGCCTGTTCCTGCAGCGTAGTTGGAGTCGTCGTGTTGTCGGTAGCCGGCGGAGCTCGATTCTTGGCCACGCATCTTGTTGACGAGGGGTCGAAGGGCGGGGAGGGTAAGGCAGACCAAAGTCGTGGTTACTTCGCTCATTGTCCAGATAACTGAGTCGGATGTTGCATCTGTGCGTGATAGTTAGTGGAGTGGATCATGGGATATAGTAAAAATGACGTACAAAGATAGTCCTGGGAATTGTTCAAGGCATCTAGACCGGACGTTCTAACAATTCCGCAGATACCAGCACTAGGTTTGGTTAGCCCGATAGTTACCACCGTATGTGAACGACATAGACCTACAAAACGCCAAGACTGAGGGACAGACAAATAGTGATGCGCTCCTTGCGCTTCATGTTCAGTCCACGAAGGGCGAGCCAAGGGAATCCAGCTAGGACAAAATCCAACACGGCGGCGTATGCTGACAAACAGTTAGCCCATCTGATATGAACATGTTCAGATAATGATTCTCTTACCGCAATCAATAAAGGCTACCACAGCTAAGTTCATGTAGCACACTTTCTTATCTGCCAACACAGGATTCCAGATAGACTCGGCGGGCGTGCACTGGGTGAAAATGGCGATGGCAAGGAAGACGCTCAGGACCATCATAGAGGTGATGCAGAACCAGAGGAACCATCGATGCCAAGGGGATGTAACGATACGTAGGAGGAAGACAGCCACAGCCACTTTACCCATTCCTATGGCCAATGCGACGGAAGACTGGGCACAGAGGAGCCATAGCATGGCGTCGGCGAATTGTGGTGTTTCGAGATCTCCAAAGTGTTGACCCATGCCGTGGTGGGCAGAGATTGAGGTCAGGATAGCAAAAACCGTCAAAAGAAGCTGGGTCAAAAGTCAGTATTTTGATTCGAGTTGGGTTATGTTCTGTCATTTACTAACCGACGTAGCGACCAGACATACATCGTCCCAGCCGATGGATCCTCGAATGAATTGGCGAGTGTAAAGTCGCAAGGCGATAAGCACATAGCAGATAAAATTCTCAGCCCAGAGAACGCCGACCACCATAGGGCCTTTGCCTCCAAAGCCTGCTGCCTCACCCATCGTGTCGAGGACAACAATGATAAATCTGACGAGGAATAAAGTTCGGTGACAAAATAAGCTTTCAGCCACAGGACTTGACAGTAGACGCTTGCGTCTGCTAGAACAGGATCAGAGTTCCTCTAAAACGATGAAAAGAGAGTTAGAGCTAGGTCGTGTGCCATATACATATCGACCGTTGCACCGATCGCCCCCTAGAGCCAGGCTAAATTCGCCAAGATAAATCCTTTCTTTTTCTTGAAAAGGAGTCTAGAAGCAGTCTCTTGAACTAAAACGGCTCGTCGTATTAGTTCAGATCAGCAATGCTCGGCAGTTGATCCTGCCGCCCAATCTAAGAACGAACCAAATTCCTGATTCCTCTTCAGCTGACAGGGGTACGTTTCGCTACCTTGGCCATTACAACTGTTACGACGAAGGATTCACTAGTCGTGTCGATCGTTACGCTAGGAAGGACTATGCCGCGGAGCTATGGCCAACTATCCCGCCGATTCTCCATACTAAATGAACTAGTTGTCCAACGGTTTAGTTAGGACAATGACAGAGGGCGGCCTTTTATATGTTGGCAACCGTTTACAAGAAGCTGAAGGCCTGTATTCATATGGGTCCTGACACATAGACGTCTGACACATATCGTGACGACCATTCTAGGGTAGTATCTTAAGCAGCCCTGAATATCACTTCCTTATTTTCGTAGTATCAAGGTGGTAGCGAGGGTGGATCATGCGTACACTACCATCGTTTCCGCGGGATCAAGGAGATACAGGCGAGCCCGACACTGGGTCACTCATGCATAAAAGCAATTACGGGGCGAGGAAACGGGGCATAAAGGAATTCTATGCAACACTGTACGGATGGTAACTCGACAATCGAAGTTCGGTTACATAGCGGCTATCACTTCAATTAATGCCCAAGTCAGATCACCATAGCGGGCGGGCCGTGGTGATCACCATTGAGATAACTCTCCTATGGATATTGTAAGACTTGAGCACCTCGGAACCAGAACTCGAAAAAAGAAAAGAAAAAAGGTAATGAATGCTGAGCGACGATCTTTTCAAAATTGGCTCCGGAGCCGCAGTCTGGGGTGGGTTGGGCGATTGGGTACGGGGCCTTCCAACGGGTTTTCATTCTTGGCCGTGCTAACAAAGTCTAAAGGTAAGGTATGTTTAGATAGGGCTATTGGCCCTTATCAATTGATGGATGGTATGAGTCGATGATCGGCAAGGAAAAATTATAATGGTTCGACGGAACTCTAGATGGATACATTGGTAGGGAGAATTATCTAGGTGCCGCGTATTTCGAGCCCCTTGTCAGGGCCGTCATCGGAAGGAATACCTAGTGGCCACTGTTCAATGCCAAAGACTCCACAAGCATTAACTAGGAACAGAACTCAATTGCTACAACAGGCCACGTCTGCATGGCAGCATGGATAGTCTTGGTTTGTCGCCCGCAGGTTGGTTCATGTTCAGATGCCGGAATTGGGAGATAAAAATTGGGCAAAAGAACCGTTCAATTCCTCTCTGACTTCTACGTAGTACTCACACACCAAGTAAAAATTCTATTCTATCATGGCTACCAACCAGCGGGTTCACCAGGGCAAACTTGCCATTATCACCGGCTCCGCCCGTGGTACGTACTCCTTAAAACCGAACGGCATGCGTAGTATAGGTTAACTTGAACTAACATCAAACTGTTAAGGCATTGGAGCATACATTGCTCGTGCACTTGCTGAGCGAGGAGCAAACATCCTCATCAATTACACCACCGAGTCCTCGGATAGTCGGGCTGCAGAGCTGAGCAAAGAGCTGCAGGACAAGTATTCGGTCAAAGCTGTGCCATGCAGAGCCGATATCAGCAAAAAAGACGACTGCGATAGGATTGTCTCAGTATGCAAAGAGAATTTTGGCGGCGACAAGCTGCAAGTCGACATGCTCGTCCACAACGCCGCCGTTCTCTACCTTGGACCCGTTGAGTCGGTCTGCCAAGATGAATTCGACCACATTTACCGCGTCAATGTCCTCGGGCCATGCTTACTTACTGGTGTCTGCAAGCCCTACCTACCGACAGACCGGTCCGGACGCATTGTCATGATGTCGAGTGTCAATCCCAAGCTTGGCACGCCTCACACCACACTGTATGCAGGTACCAAGGCAGCCATTGAAACAATGGCCAGGGTCTGGTGTCGCGAGCTGGCTGAGAACTGCACCGTCAACACCATCAACCCTGGTCCTGTCATGACGGACATGTACATGTCAGCTGGAGACGAGATCAAGTACGCGCTGGGACTTTGGAATCCACTGATTCCTCTTGCTGCTGTTAGGGACACAGACAGCCCGGAAGTCCAGGAGCTGGGGAAGAAGTTTGGCGGTAGAGCTGCATATCCGGAGGAGATTGCCAATTTGGTCGCTATGATCTGCAGCCCCGAGTCGGGCTGGATGACAGGTAATTTGGTGAGCGCAAACGGTGGACAATCGTTTAGTTACTAGTTGAGGTTGAGGTGTTACCTGTAACAGGCCGGTTTTGCAGATCAGAATTGGAAAAAGCAATATGTAGAAATCCATGTGTCGGAACGAGTCAGTAGCCCACTCCGACGTTGACTCAGCAGCCATGCCCCTGGGAAGACATTTAGGCTAATGTCTGTCGAAAAGTACCTAAAGTTATGAAGGCCTAGATAAGGTTTGTGTAGTTGTTTTCTATCATTAAAAAATGTAAAATGTGTTGGTTGTCCACTGATCCACTACTGACTGTATGGTTCGATAGTCGCTACAGTGGCCATTAAGATGATGACATCGGCTAGCCTAATTTCGGGGAGGACAAAGATGGTGAATTTTAGCGACGGAGAGCGTTGAGAGATGGGGCCGAAGAGCTAGTTTAGATTCCGCTGGGGATCTACGGCAGCGTTCCTTGTCCCAAGCGGCCGTTACGAATGGCTAACAATCTGCGGCTACAGCGGTTGACGGGTGAAATCCACTACCGGCGCTAAAGACAGGGCGAGGATTTAGGGCTGCGACCAAGCAAGATGATGCACTCATTCCCTGTCCTTGTCACTGGGGCATAACGCGGAATCTCTCAACGTGTTCCGTTCCGGCGGCCGAAGGAGTCTTTACAGTATGTATGTACGGATACGGAGTACATGCAATCTGTATGCACTCTATACACTAGTTACAGTAGTACCCCCTATTTGGCTGTAAACCCGCCATCGATCGGCAGTGTGACGCCCGTCACGTACGAAGACGCGGACGAACACAACCACAAAGATCCCTGGGCTACCTCGTGTGGCATCCCAAACCGTTCGAGGTAGCTGACCTGAGGGGCAAACTCGTCCACCGTGGTGCCCATAATTTCCAACGCCTTTGCTGCCATGACAGTCTGCACGAGTCAGTCAACCTTGTCATAGTTTATTGGTTGGTCCATGGGTACTCACATAGATTGCTCCTGGAGCAACGGCATTTACACGGATACCGTGGGGTCCACCCTCCATACTGGCATGCTTTGTCAACCCGAGAAGCGCGTGCTTGGCAGCTGTATATGCCGGCATGTTGGGCTGAGGCTTGAAAGCGTTGATGCTGGCAATGTTCACAATCGCGCCACCTCCACCTTGAGCGATGAACTGCTTCATTTGATGCTTGACACACAGCGCTGTGCCTGTCAAGTTGATGCTCATAAGCTTGTTCCAGTAGTCCTCGTCAAAGTCAATCAATGTAGTCTTGTCAGGTGTAAGAGCCGCATTGTTAACCGCACAGTCCAAACGACCAAACTTGTCGACCGCAAACTTGACAAGAGCGGCAACTTCCTCCGAGGACGAGATATCTGTCTTGGTGAAGCAGATTTCTCCAAACTTGGAAAGCTCTTTGGCAGCCTCTTCACCTTTGTCTTGTTGGATGTCACAGATGACAACCTTGGCACCGGCCTTGAGAAAGGTCTCTGCCGTAGCCTTGCCCATGCCTTGCGCGCCACCAGTGATGATTGCTACCTTGTCCTTCAGGACGGGGAAGACTTCGCTTTCAGGCACGTGAGGAGGCATGGTATTGACGGGAAACAAATGAAACAAATGTTCTGTGGGTGATAGATGACAGATTAGAGTGGGAAGAAACGTGGTAGGACTGCTAAGTGAGTAACCATGCACAAGAAACACGAAAGTAAATGTGATTAAATAGTGCATGCCATCCACAAGGAGCCAACCAGTGGACTAATGCATGGGGAGCCATTCTTTTACCAAGCCTTGAGTCAGGCCATTTTACGGCAAGGCTACACGGGAACCCTTGGTTGACTCGGAAATCCGTAGAACCCTTGGGTCGCTGGTGGGACGGACAAATTGCGACTCTTGCAGGGTCCAACACAACTGGGACAAGATCGACATGTTTCAGAGCCCCCACGTCCAAAGCCGTAGCATCAAGCCCACATGGCGTATCTACTAGTTCTCATCTCAGTTTGCCGAAGTAGCATCGTGGTAGATAGCTCAGTTGAGGACTGACAGGATTCCCGGATGCGATGCTTGCTTACCCGAATATCCATACTTGACTGAAAATGCATATGATAGACAACCGTCCATGGCATGTCGTTTATAATTGAGTTTTTCCCCTTGCCTCTGCAACTCGGGCCACAGGTGCACTCAGCTTTGTTTCCTCCAGCACAGATCACAAGATCCTGCGAAAATGTCTGTGACACAAGAGAAGGACCAGATCCGCGAGAGCAAGTCCTCTCCTGGCTCCGAGATCAGTGATGATGTTGGAGCTGTCACGCACTCTGTGAGCTGGATTACATACCAGGTGAGTTTATCCCCAGCCGAGTAATATGGATCATTACTGACCTGCTCCTAGGTAATCTTTACAGCTGCGCTGGGTGGTTTCTTGTATGGGTTCAGTGCCAATGCCATTGCCGGAACTCTGGCCCAAACGTCCTTCATCGCCAAGTTCTTGACCACGCCCGATGCTGCTCAACGCACCGATGGACTCCTTGGAGGGTAGGTTTGCCTGTTCTACCACTTCCTCACAAGATACTGATCAATGTTCCCAACCAGATTCCTTGCCGGTGCCATGGTAGGCTCTGTCGGCCAGGCCCCTCTTGCGAAGCACTATGGTCGCCGCTTCTGTAACGCCGCTGCCGCCATCATTGTCATCATTTCGGGAGCCCTCCAAGCTGGCTCAGTAAACATTGGTATGCTGTTGGCCTTCCGAGTCATCTGCGGTATCGGTGCCGGTATGGTGTTTGCCAACTCTCCGGTATACATGTCCGAGGTTGCACCTCCTCATGCTCGTGGTGCCCTGGTTGGCATGCAGGGCGTTGGTGTTGTCTCTGCGTACATCATCTGCGCTGTCTTCAACTTGGCCTTTAGCTTTGTGCACTCTGCTATCCAGTGGCGTCTCATCTTTATTGTGTTGACAGGATTTGGTGTCATCCATCTCGCCTCCCTGTACTTCCTCCCTGAGTCTCCTCGTTGGCTCATGGAGCAGGGCCGTGATGAAGAGGCCAGAGAAATCCTGGTTCGCCTTCACAAGACCAAGACCGACCCTAAGGGTCTGCTGGCTCATGCAGAGGCTGTCCAGATCAAGGCCCAAGTTGAGACCGAGAAGCAGTTGCCCTCAGGTTTCTGGTATATCTTCACAACACCACATCTGCTGAAGCGTGCCTACTGTTCTATTCTTCTATGGGTCATGGCTCAGGGTACTGGTATCACTGCCATTGCCAACCTTATCCCTGTCCTTATGGGTGGTCTTGGCTTCGGTGTCACTCTGCAGCTCGCTCTTGGTGTTGCTTGGACTGTTGTCTTGGTCGTTGGATGTGGTTTCAACATCTTGCTGCTGGATCGAGTCGGTCGCGTCAAGCTTCTGGTCGCTGGTGGATTCGGCTCGGCTGCTATTCTTAGCGTCATGGCCGCACTGCAGAAGTTCTATCTGGGTACCGATGATACTCCTGGACTCAACGCTGCTGTCGCTATCTACTTCATCTTCGGTGTATTCTTCACCACAACTATCGAATGCACGGCATATGCGTATGGATCTGAGATCTGGCCTACTCGTGAGTCTGATATGTGATCACTGTCGAGATAACCATACTAACATGCCTTCCTAGACTTGCGTAGTGAAGGCTCAACGCTTGCCTTTGCATCCTTCTTCGGGAACGCCATCGCTTACAGTGCTCCTGTTACTGTTGGCCTTAACAATATCGGCTGGAAGTTCTACATGATCTTTGTGGCTATTACAGTTGCCAGCACCATCGCTATCTGGTTCACATTCCCCGAGGTGAGTTTTGCACAGAAGTAAGATAAAGGAGCACGAGCACTGACAATGATGCAGACTCAAGGTCTTCCTCTCGAGGAGATCAACCTTCTCTTTGGCGAGAAAGTCGAAGTTGATCTGAAATCCGCTGTGGTTGCAGAGGCTGAACAGAACAAGACTAGCGGGCCTGTAGCTGAGGGTGCCTCTGCATAAGCATATCAGTTACTCATAGGAGGCTGGCTTTGAGAAAGCGAGTCTTTTGGTTGTCAAAATAAGCGTTATCTTCTTGATCTAGGATAGTCACCGTCGTCCCGTGAGTGCTCAAGTATTTAGTAGCCTTCGAGGGAACAGAAGGCTGCAATATTATGAATATTCTTCAGTCATACCTCCTCTTCTACGGGAGATAGACTCTTGGGCTTGTATATCGAGTATTGCCGATTGTTATTCTGAATAGTCGAGAGTTACCGAGGGATATCAAGCCCTATAGATTCACTTGATCAGGTCCATTAATTTTACCGTCGCGAGCGATTGGAAGGATCTCCAACTTCTTCATGAATACGAAGCATAGTTCTAATACATTTCTGAGCCGTCAACATACTATTGAAGTTTTGGAAACGAAGCAGGGTGAAAAAAGCAAAGGGTCGTAGAGACTTTCATATGGAATTCCAGTCAAGTAAAAAGCTATGGGCCCTGAGCTTTGTCGCGCTGTTTCCTCTAGTCAACCAGGATGATCATCCGAATCTAGTTCCATGTTCTCCATCTTGGAATCCGCTGGCAAAGAGCCAGGCCACTCAAAGTCATTCCACTACGTGACTGTTAAGTCTCATGCTGTAAGGTCTTCAAAACAGTGAGAGCTTTTGGTCGAGGTCGTCAGCAATCTCCCAAGGAGCTTGAAAGGCGTCTTGGGGCCATCTGGGTTCAGAATTCCGACCTTCTCGAGAGTCGTAAACTTGGGACGACGCTGTTTGCAAGACTTGCACTGCTGCATTCCCGTCATGTTCCTGGTCCTGCAGGACTTGCACACCCATTTACGGAGGACCTCCCGTGTCTCAACATCCACAATGGGGATACCGCTCACATCCAGCTCCGAGCGACCCTCCAGCTGAGCCAACGATTCGAGGTCCGAGAAGTCGCCAGATATGGTGGTTGGTCCCTCGTACATTGAGAAGAATGGATAGCCGGCTCTGGCGTAGGTTTCGGCTGAGATCGGGGTCTCGGGGGGTTCTTGACGGGTCACGCGTTGGAAGCTGGCACAGTTGAGGATCTGGACATCGAGTGTGACTGGAGCTGACTTTTTGAAATCAAGTTGAGGAAGCGGGACGATGATCTGGTTAATGAGACCGCCTGCTGCGAGGTTCATTTCCGGATCCTGAACGATTGCATTACCACCACGAAGGCGGGCAAAGAGGTGCACAATGGAAGCCTAAAATTGACGATATTGATCAGCATACTTGATTGATCTTACAAGGGAGAATTGTTGGACCAATTTTAACTGGGACTTACATTTGTCATGCCGCAGTCGCACAAACGCGTCTCGTCTATCTCGTAGTCAGTACCGTTCTTAATAGAAGTGGACAGCAATTGATTATGATAAACGTAGGGCCTACTTTCAAGCGGGTTCGTGTCCCAGACCAGATTCTGCTGGACGAATGGAACACCAACCTTGGATTGGATCAAGTGCTTCAGTTCCCGAACCTTGGAGAATCGTGAGACAAAGAACGTGGCGAGCCCAGACAGAGACTTGACTAAAATATTAATGTTGTCTTTGGGTCCAGTGTGTAGGGTATCAAGTCGCACAATCTTAAACTCGAGACCTGCAGTAGTCTCTTCGCCTGTCATCTGGGCTTCAATTGAGGTGCCAGTTCCTATGGGCATGGCCACAAACTGGCGAACCTTGCCTGGTTCGACGGCCGCTCCATCGATCCATGTCTGGTCGGGAACAACAAGGTAGTCTTGGATACTGTTACCGTGTTTCAAGGCATTGCGACGACGGAGTTGGGTCGCCGCCGTCTCGACCTTTGGCTCGCCTGAAATGGCGTTGACGTTCCCAACGAAGATTTTGATCGCGTATCTCTTTTCGGATTCGAAACTAATCCACATAGCCTCTCGCTCTAACACATAACCTATTAGCATTGACTCATCTCATGAGACACAGGCGAAGTAACTTACGGTACATGGGCAAAAATATGCCGCCTTTCTGTGCCATTTTGGAGGGAAGTCTCTCGGCATATTTGTCCGTCCTGAAAAGAGGAAAATCAGCCTCTTCAGGTGGTAGATCGTTGGCATTGTTGTTGTCTGGCACGCGAATGGTGCGCTTGAACGAGATGGTCAAGTCATCAACCTTGACGCCTTCCGACGAAACAGAAGTCCGCGGAGTCAAGGGAGTACGTTGTTCAGTTTTCATGGCGCGGTGTTTGAGCTGATTCGAGGGGAGGGAACAGATTGTGAGATTGTGTGTGTCGTGAGAAATGGAGTTGTGTAGGAGAGAGAATGTTCAGATAAGGAGTTGGCTGTGGTGCCTTGCGAATCTCAGAAACGAGGTTGAATGATCCCGAGCACAAATAGTAACTCAACAATAAGATGCTTTAAATGAAGAATGAGCAATGAAACGGAATAGAGGGGAAGTTTAATAATTGATTGACGAAAATGGAAACAGCGAGCGATCTAGAGATGGCGTATCTCTGAAGTTTTGAAAGAAAGAAAGCAAGGAGACTGGATGAGGAGCTCTCAGGGAGGAGAACCACTGATTTTACGTGCTGCAGGTTTGAAGTGTTTTTGGGAATTGAGAGGTCTGTTTGCTACGAAGCAGTGAATCACTCGCCCCAGGCAAGCATCTGCATATGCTGCATAATCTATCCATTCTTGACCATGGCTGAAAATTCATTGGTAATACTGGCATTTCGCAAAAGGTCTCGTGAACAATGTAGTATCCAATATGACAAAGAGTGCCAATCCTGAAAATATGGTATGTACGGAGTATCACAATGCAAATAACACCTTGGTCTTTCATCAATTGGTTCGGCCGCGTGGCCTAATGGCTAAGGCGCTAGATTTCGGTCTTCATCATCTGAATCCTCTAGAGATTCCAGGTTCGACTCCTGGCGTGGTCGCTTCAAGAACTTCGGATCTTAATCTTTTGCAAATCTTGTGTTTTGCTGTGGGTCGGCTTAGCGTCTTGTTACCCCATTTCGTCAAGGCTTTTTATGATTGCATTTATCTTTGTGTCTGAACATGTTCCTCTCTGTTTATTTTTAAGATATTAAGATTGTCATGGGAATATAAGTTAGAAAGAGTATTTAACCAAAGAACTGTCTTATTTATATAAAGAACTTGAATATACCTGCCCAAAGGAACATGCTATCGCTTTCATATCAAATTCCAATCTTGACCATCTGACCACTAGTTACCGCTGGCAAACTGTCGCGCAGCCTCATCCAAATCAACCGAGTAAAGCCAATCAATATCAAAAGGCTTAGTCTCAACGCCATCCTCCTTGGGCATCCTCCTCTTGTTGATCTCACTGTTCAGCTCAATAATCTTGTCAACCCGTGCCTGACGACCCTTCTGCCATCGATCAAGAGCTCCACCAAACCCTTCTCCATTCTTCTCCTTCAACTGGCCAAGAACACCAGCAAAAGTGTAAACGTCCTCAAACGCCTGGTTCACTCCTTGGCCAGCGGTGGGAGGGATGGCATGTGCTGCATCGCCCAAGATGACAACTCGGCTATGCTTGTCGTTAGAAGCCCACTTCTCAAGCTTGGGCAGAAGATAAAAGGGCCAAAGGTTGATCTTGTCGTGAGAAATCTCAGAAGTGGAATTGGCGACAATAGCAGGGAAGTCCTCGTTTCCCTCGCGCAAAAAGTCAACGCACCACGTCTTATCAGAGTTCATAGCCTTCCAAGAATCACGACCAGGATCCTCACCAGCAAAGATCTTTTGCTTGCCAATGAGAACCTCTGAGCCATCGGCGAGTTGGGGTGCGATGACGAAAGCACCGCGCTTGTCGTGCATGAAAGTAGCAGGGAGTTTGTACTCGTTGTTCTCCATCTTGAGTTGCGATGTAGGAACGGCAGCTGTGACGCCGATCATGTTTGTGAACTTGGGTGAAAGATCGGGGTGGAGATATGACCGGACGCGGGAGTGAATGCCGTCTGCACCGACAAGAAGGCCAGCTGTTTCCTCTGACCCATCGGTGAAGCGCCAAGTGACACTATCCTCAGTCTCAATGACGATCTGGTCGAACTTTCTTCCATATTCAACCTTGATGCCCGCTTCCCTGACAAGGTCAAGAAGAATATTGATGAGTTCAAAGCGATAGACACGAATACCAGAGTATCCATACTTGTCAGCATTTCCAAACTCGAAGATATCGACAACTTTGTCATCTTGGGACAAGAAGGTCAAGTCCTGGAACTTGTAGCTCTTTGGCAGCATGCGGTCGAAGACACCGAGCTTATCAAGAGCGCCGAGGGAGTTGGGGGAGAGCATAATGGCGCCGCCAATGTCGAGAGGTGCGCTTTGTTGCTCATATGCGACGCTCTCGATGCCTTGTTGGTGGAGAGCGAGGGCTAGTGCGAGGCCAGAGAGGCCAGCTCCGATGATGGCAACTTTTGGGGAAGACATTGTTAATGAGTTATAAAGATAATATGTGGAAGTTGGTTGTAGAAGTATGAGGTGTAAGTTTGGTGAAATACTTCAGAGGTCTTTGCTGATAAAGGTGGAATGTCAAGTGTTTGTATGATTAATGTGTTTCTGATAATTATTCTCAGCAGCCAACAACCCAACTATATATACACAACTCCCCTAAGCCACCACAACACCAAAATCCGCCAATCCTTCCAATCAGTTATCTTCATCCTCCGGTAAATTGCTCAGCGTCGGTCTTTTGCCAAAATTCATGCCACTGAATCAACAATTTCGTAAGATTGTGCCGCTTCCATCCGACTCATCCAATCAAATTCTCTCAAACCCGGCCGGATGGATTCGCTCGGCCGATAGACACTCCCTCTCGGCCGGTTAGTCAGCACAGCCTGCAAAGCCCCCCTCTTTTTAACCAAAATAAGCTAATCACTGTTCAGCATGCGCTCCCACTGATGCTCAGAGTCGTCTCGGATCTGTTAGTGCTGATTGCTAAGCCTCAGGCTCAGTTTTCGGATTCATTGCAATCCGCCGGCCGACATCATCGGGTCCGATGTCTCGGCCGGGAGAATGGGAAGAATGAGAGGAGATTTTGCTATAAAGACGAAGGAAGCGGCACGTCCTGTTAGTTTTATCCATCAATTCATTCACATTCACAATCATCCATTCAAAACCTCTTCAATCAATCGAAGATCTACTCTCAGTTTCATAACTACTTCATCACTCTTCCTTGGCATCTTAGACTACAGATCTACCAACTACCGAACTTCTCCACCCAAACCAACCCTTCAAAATGCACTTCTTCGTCATTGGTGGAACTGGCCGCAATGGCTCTTTGGCTGTTCAAGAGGCTCTCTCTCGAGGCCACACAGTCACGGCCCTCGTCCGCAACACAAACACCAACAAACTACCCTCTCACTCCAACCTCACCCTCATTCAAGGCACACCTACTTCAGAGTCAGATATCGCCAAAGCTCTTACAACCCCCCAGACTCCTCAAGTAGTCATCACTGCCCTGGCTCAAGTTCGCGTCACAGAGTCGCCCTTTGCAGCTCTTCACCCCGATACCACACCTGACTTCATGGCTGTCAGCATGCGCGCTCTTCTTGCTGCGATGGACCAAGCAGCTCTCAACCCCAAGCCCAAGATCGTTGTCAACTCAGCCCAAGGCGTCGGCTCATCATGGCAATCTATGAACCTTCCCGGCAAGATGATCTTTAGCCATGGAAGCATGGGTGTTGGCATCAAGGACCACAACCAAGTTGACCGTCTGGTCCGTGAGAGCGGTTTGAAGTTTGTTCTTTCCCGACCAGTTATGCTGGCAGAGGGTGAAGCTCGACCTGTCAAGGTCTGGCCCGATGATGGAAAGGGCTGTGCATGGATGCCCAAGATTACCAGGGAGAGTGTGGGAAAATGGCTCGTTGATGCGGCTGAAAGCAATGAGTGGGATGGACAATCACCTGTGCTGAGCAACTAAATGACTAGGATAGAAACGTGGCGGAGTTGGTTATTCGGCTTTATGTTGTCGATTGGCTTTATAATTACTAGTACATTTGATAGAGAATGCTTAATATTGCTTGTTTATAACTCCGATGCGGTATTTACAGCTGAGAATTGTAAAGCTTGTCTTAGTCTGTTTAACTTAGTTTTACAACTCGTACGTACTTGAATGAGGTAGCGATTATTTCAATGTGACAGTCTATATCGTTGCAGTAACGAACAATTTGATCACATAACATTAGATGATGAGGTTCTTCTACATTCTGATACTAAGATTACTATGACCCATATCTGCCGTCACGAAAACCCCAGTTCATCTATACGCATCGCATTGTCAAACTGGATCAGATATCTTGATGGATAGATCAAAGTTGTACGCATGTGAAACGTCTCTTCCTCTTTGTTTATACTTTGAACATCATCTAGGGTAGGACGATTTGATTGCAATTTTAGCCCACTCCAGACGCCTACTTGATACATATTAGGTGATGAGGCTGTCTCAAAACATGGTCGGCAAGAGTAATTTGCACACCGGAGAAAACGTAAGGATGATATGCTGGAATTGAGTCTCTGATATAATGTCATTTGTCGATAAAACTAAAGTCGATCACTCCTTTCACTGGGTTCCTTTCGATCATCATCCCTCGAAACATTCTCCTCTACACCACGGTCCTTGGCTTCAGAACCCAGACCCCAGGTAACAACGTCTGGGTATTTTCGTACATAAAACCACATTCCCATAATAGCAACAATACTTCCAACACTAAAAGCAGCAGCCAACGGGAAGCCAACGGGATATCTGGGTGCATCACTCACTCGCCAGGCTCGGAGAGGTATCGTAGCATGACCTACATAAGTAAGAGTGACGGCGATAGCCACCAGAATCGACCGAACTTCGGGCTCCTTTCGCAATATCTCAGCCAGCCACGCAAGAAGAGCATAGCCCCAAGCTGCCGTAGCGAATGTCAGAAAATAGAAAGCCATAATAGTCCGCCAGGAATCAGGCCATCCGGCAAGAACCGAAGTGGCGATGAGTTGAACTGCAGCTGTACCAACACTGACTTGCCATCGCCATGATTTCCAATCACTGAGGGCGTTGAGGCCAATATTGCAGACTATGCTGATAGCGTATCCGCCGAGCGGGATCAAGTTGACGGTATATACCGAGTAGCGGGGTGTTCCGTCGGCATGTTTGAGACCTTTGAGGAAAAGAAGGAAATATGAGTTTGCGCGCTGACTCCAAGCGAATTGAAGATAAGCTGCGAGGAAGAGATATGAGAGTGGACTCAAGAGGAGCAATTTCATCTTTTGAACCAAGGTCTTGAAAGGAATGATGTTGGAAGTCTTGACGCCACTATCACTCATTCGAAGACGACCAATTTCTTTTTCGTTGCTGGTGAGCCATAGGGCTCGGGTGATGGTAGGTGAGTCGGGAATGATGAGTAAACCGATAAGACCCCAGAAGATGGTCATGATTCCGCTGATGATGAAAAGCCACTGCCAGCCAGCAAGCCCCAGAGAGCCATTGAGGTTTCGGTAGAGAGCGGCCTGGACAATGCCGAGAAACATGTTTCCCGCGACGCCGCTGACGCCAAAGATGGCCAATCGCTTGCCGAGCTCTTCTGGACGATACCTAACCATGACTCAGTCAGTCACAAGCAAGAGAGATAAGAAAAAAGCGGTCGGGGGTGATATAGTACCAATTGAAGATTAAGTTGACGATACCAGGCCATGATGTAGACTCAAAAACACCGAGGAAAAATCGCAGCGCGAAGACGGTCTTGGCGTTTGGGGCCTTGTAGGTGAAGAGCGTGAACAGTCCCCAGACAATCTCGCACATGGGGAGGAAGAGAGATGATCGAACACGAGTTTGAATGAGCTGCGATGGGACGATAAAGATGGCATATCCGATGGAGAAGTAGGTTGTGAACTCAACCAGTTCGTTGCCATAAAGGTGAAGGTCTTCTTTCATTCCTGAGACGAATGCAGCTGTTGTCGCTGATTGATCCATATCCTGAGAATGAAGGTTGATATCAATGAAACGCGTTCAAACCGTCAGCAAATAAATACCTTGAAAAGACCCGCGATAAAGGCCCAGACGAGCAGCAAGCAATCGAGCTTGAACACCAAGACATGGCTTGGATTCTTGAAATACGGATGCACCTTTGCGAGCCACGACGTCGACTCCTGGTGCGCGAATGCATTCAATCGCTCGTCAGACGAAGACTCACTCGCCGGCGGAGACATGATGGTCGCTGTTCCGCACAAAGCAGGTTGACCGGGTCGTCTGTTAAGAGGGAAAAAGAGGAGTTGATTAAAAAGTGATCGGCACTTGGGGCCTTGAAATGGTTTTTAAATTCCCGCCGCCACGCTCGCTCACTCCAGGCTAGAGCTGTTCTAGAGCACGGCAGAACGGCAATATTTCTCGATTGAGTTTTGGGGTGAACAACCCACAATGACGGTAACGACTCTAAATATACGTAGTATCCGTACAGTACAGTAGCAATTCCGGATCACGAGCCGAGGATGCTAAGATCGGGCCCATGAAATAAACTGCCGTGTTTGTGCTCATCAAGCGTCCGATTTAGCAAAATACCAAGACTCTAGCCAACCCCCACTGCTATCTAAGATTCTGGGGGGGATGATTGGTATGCCGGGTACATTCACCCGCTGGCGTCTTCGGCCCTGCAAATGATGAGATACCAACCCCCATAAAATCTCACCAAAAATACCACATCTGGCTAAATCAGTCGGTCAAGCCCCGATGCACTCGGGTTGCACTATCCGAAGGCGGAGATATCTAAGACGATGAGCGCTACTACCACTTCCACTCACTCATCAAGCACGCACGCACCAACACATCCAGCATGTCTTCTGAACCGCTGTATCCCGCTTATCTTCCCACCCGCTCCGATGGCTACGTCGCGCCCATGGCCGTGCCCCTGTTCGACGCGGACGAACCAGGCCGTCGGGCGGACCCCGCTAAGGCAAATCTACTCAAGGGCGCTACAGTGTCCAAGATTACCCCACGTATTGGCACTGAGATCCGGGGTGTGCAGATCAGTGCTTTGAGTGCTGAGGGTCTGGATGAGTTGGCTTTGTTGGCTGCGGAGCGGGGTGTTGTTGTTTTTGTGAGTTTGCTTAATTGTGAATCAATTGAAGTAGTGCTGACTATGGCTAGAGAGATCAGGATTTTGCCGATGTTGGGTTTGATAGACAGAGGGAGATTGTGAAGCATTATGGCCCGCTTCACCAGCATCCTACGATGGGGTATCCCAAGGGTACTGGACCTGAGTTTCACGTTGTCTACGCCGATGAAAAGTCGTGAGTGCTTGCTTCCTATCGACTTGATGATCCTTGAATTGACATGGTTTATTTAGCGGCAACCTCAGAAAGCTTCTTGGACCTCGCACAGCATACGATCTCTGGCATATCGACCAGACCTTTACCCCAAATACCCCCTCAACAAGCTTTTTCTGGGTCCTTGAGATTCCCGAATCAGGCGGTGGCGACACTTCCTTCACCTCCCTCACTGCCGCCTACGAAGCCCTCTCACCCGCCTTCAGAGAGACCCTTCATGGTCTTAGCCTCCATCACACATCTGCTTCTGAAGGAGAGGTGAAGCGAGTTGGTCAGGAACGTGCTCTAGCAGAAGCCATCAACGCGACGCATCCTCTCGTAATCAAACATCCCGTTACTGGCAAACCCGCTCTTTTTGTCAACCCGACTATTGCGCGCCAGGTCGAGGGTTTTCTACCTGAGGAATCAGACCATCTTCTCTCGTTTCTGAAGAATCATATTCGCAGTTTAGATTTCAGTTGTAGGGTTAAGTGGGAGAAAGGTACGGTTGTGGTATGGGATCAACGAGGAACGGCACACTCAGCGGTGCCTGATTTTCAGGATAATGAGAGGAGGCATATGGTTAGAATCATTCCTTATGGATCTAAACCGGAGCCTGCCTTTAAGTAGATTATTTAGCGTGTTATACAACATCACTGGGAGAAGAGTTCTAGTTAGATGTGAGGAACGCCCCAAAGACCATGCATAGCCGAAGGGCGACATGCGTAGAAAAGACCGATCGACTTGTAATCGCAAACTATTGTGCACTTCTAACTATGGTATCATATCGTTCAAACTCTCAAACAGTAATGTATAATTAATCTTTGATGGGCCTGTCACATCTATCCAACCCGGTTGGCGGTTGTCCAGCGATAGGCAGGATCGACGAGATGGTTCTCGACCTCAGTGACAGGCATGCCGCCCATTGTTGAGGAGCTTGCTGTAGAGTCCAAGGATCGACGGTTATTTCGCTCGCTCATGACCTTGTTGTATCTCCTGGATGCGGGAGACAAGGCACTAAGAGAGAAGCGGCGCTTGGTGCTAGATATTGTTAGCATCGAGGGATGATATGCACGAGACTTTTTGGTACTTACTTGTGAGACATTTTAAATCGGTTGGTATATAATTTGAACTTTAGATATAGAGGTAAATGTGTATGAATGACGTTGTAAAACGTCCTGTTTGTATTTGTTCTTCTTGACTTGAAGTACATTGCCCGTAAAGTCCACCGGCTTTATATAAAAATATGGCACGATAATCGATTCCAATCGCAGAAACATCCATATCAACGATCACCATAGATTTGCCATTGTCTATGTCGTAGTGTTTATCGTTTCCCCCTGCGCAACTCGACGCCTCATTGCATCCGGCAACAAATGGCAAAGATGGCATTCATTGCCGCAGTGACATCGGCTAAGGACCTTGGGACCCCAATAAGGAAAAACATTTATCGACCACGCCGCAGAGATGACGTTGACAGCTTGATCGGTGACGAGATGTAAATTTAGCCAGATACATATAACCGTCCAATGGTAGTGTTGCCAGAACATGAACTATCGTTTGCCTTCCACTCCACAAACTTGAGACATTACTGTTTACGCTCAGGTTTTGTTGAAATCATCGTAGATTCGTTACAATCTTGGTGAGGCCCGATGAGCGTCTGATTAAGACAAGTTCATCTGCACTCAGACCCTGGGAGGAAGGCTAATCACACGAGAACGTTTCAGGCGAAAATGACATAGGATGAAGATTTTCTGCACGTTTCCAAACGGGAAGCCTAGTATGAATAGATATTGTGATTACCTTTGATATCATCACACTTCACATGCACGATGAAAACGCAAAATATAGGAGCATGAGCACTTGAAACTATCATCTCATGATACATTAAGCTACCTGAGAGCATATCAAAAACTAGGAAAATGGAAGTAAAAAACAACTATAGACATTTCAAATGTCAAGGAATTGGACCGTTTTTCATTTATCTATAGCTACTACTACATCAAGAGAATAAAATATGTATAAATATTCTCAAGGGCCTCACCTGTCAAATATGGGCCTAGAAGGGAAATGTGAAGAATGCCAGCATGAATTTAGTGACTATTAGTAATTTCGCTTCTGACTCGCGATGCCGTTTTATCCTGAGCTTATTCGGAGTTTGGCTGAGGTTGGCCAAATCCCGGGTCCACAGCTGCTAGTCTCGGCCCGGACTGTCTCAACTAATTATTTCTACCGTTGTTCCAGCTCGTATACTCGCTCGACTCCGTAATGCCTGCTCTGTAAGTGGTGGATGATTTATGAATTGCACAGGCTGTCGTGCTTTACCTGTTTGGGGAATTCGGATAGTGTCTGCCGAGGATTCCAGTCGAGATCAGGAGATCTGAAAGAACATATAATACGACACTACGTCCCTTGGCACTGGCTAGTTTTGGAATTAATTATCTTGCTTCTATCTCGTCTGATCAATATGAAGGTTTCCGCTTTGAGCTTTTTAATCACCGCCGTCACGGCTGCCACAGTGCCGGTAAGTCTAGTCAGTCAACATTAAAACTAGACGCTTCTAACCCTCAAGTTTAGAGCTATCGGTTTGTCGGAAGAGTCAACCCGGCGACCAAGCAGCTTACATGGCCGAGCACTGGAGTGGCGTTTTCTTTTAAGGGAACTTCAGCCACTATCAAGATCGAGGGTGTGACGGGAACCTCAAGTGCAGACTTGATCATCGACGGGGGTTCTCCGATTCTCATCCGCAATGTAGCCGGTTCCTCAATCTCGACCCCAAAGCTGTCGCAGGGAACTCATACTGTGGAGCTACGCAAGCGGTCTGAGACCAGCTTTGGTACTTTCAAAATCAATGGCGTTGCGACGGATGGTACCCTGGTGGAGAATGTAGCGCCAAAGCGCAAGATTGAGATTATTGGGGACTCCATCTCCGTCGGCTACGGGCTCGACGGCGTCAACGGCTGCACAGACTCAGCTGTTCTGCAGGACAACACCAAGACATACGGTGCAGTGGCAGCTCGAGCCTTGAATGCTGATTACAGCGTTGTCGCATGGAGTGGCAAGGGTCTTACTCGCAACTATGCCTCAAACCCTCCCGATACCTCGCCAGTCATGCCCGTGCTCTACACACGCTACGGCGCCAACGACGCCGACAACAGCTTCACGTTCCCCAGCTCGTGGGTACCAGACGCTGTGGTGATCAACCTCGGCACGAATGATTTCAGCTATCTCAACGTGCGCCAGCCAGTCAAGGCAGCTGATCTCACCAACGCCCTTGTTAAGCTTGTCACAAGCATCCATTCGCACTACCCGAAAGCTCAATTCTTCTTTGTGTCTTCCCCTCTGCTGAGCGACTACTACCCTACGCAGGCTGATAAGCAGAAGACCACCAACGTTCAGGCTCTCAAGGATGCTATGCAACGACTGAATGGTGTCAAGACTCATTTGGTAGATTGGCCTACCCAAGGTTCAGACTCAGGCTGTGATTATCACCCGAATGCTGCCACCCATGCCAAGGGCGCTGCACTCCTTCAGGCCTCTATTAAGTCAGCTCTGGGATGGTAATGGTGGGAAGCCCATAGTATTGTTTGATATTGTTTGATTCAAGATATGTATCAAGGCCAAATATGTAGTAGATTTACCAGTATATAAATTCTAAGTGCTGTTACTACTACCACTTTAAGCAATAAGCATAATTCCCTGACCGCTCGTCTTTTAGAACTGCCGAGCATCACCAGTAGCCCTGAACTTTAATCATTACCCGCGCGGTAATGACATCAATCATTTCGCAGCGAAGCTCAGTGGCTGAAGGCTAAGGATTAGAGCGGGGAATTTCGGTCTTCGTATCTCAGTGCCGTGCCGTCAACGCCGACCAGTTCTTCTACTGGTGATCTTCCCAACAATTGAAACATGTTACGATATTCTGTTTGACCAAAGAAGACATCAAATCCATTTGAGAACGTTCATCCCACTTCTCCATCAAACCTCAGCGTGTGATGCTACACTATGGGCGCCTCCCGAGCTTGCCGACCTTGCAGAACCGCCAAGACAAAAGTGAGATCTATTACGCTTCCAGAATAACTACCCCGGCTTACTGATCCCCATAGTGCGATCTTAAACGACCGACGTGTAGTTTCTGCTCCAAGCGTAAAATAGTTTGCGGCGGGTATGCCTCAGATTCTGAGTACCTGTTTCGAGATCAGAATACGACAGCCAAGGTCAATTCTGAACGCTCACGTCGTGGCTCAAGACATGCAACTGATAAGCTTTGTTTTTATGTTACTAATACCAAAAATGATTCCGGTTGCGTGGACTATGATAGTCCTCAAGCTTGTGAGTACAATTCCCTCTTTATCCAAAGTATAGCGTCAAGGCTAATTGAAAAGCCACACTGAGAATTGCCAATCCCGTCCTATACAAGCTCGAGGACAGGGTACTAGATATGTTCTACATGGAATGGGTCTCAAGAGCCTATGCTGAGCGAAAAACACCTGGCTATCTGGATTTACTACCAGAGATGAAAGAAAAGGCTCCTCCGATATCTGCGTTGAATCTTGCAGTAGAGGCTTTTGCTCTAGCCAATGCGCGAAATTTCATGAGCTGTCACGGAAACTTGAAGCAAATGGCTTTTTCGAGATACGGTGCTGCACTTGCGACGGTCAGAAACGCGATTATGCAGGGTGCTCTCACCGCTGATGATGCTACGCTGATGGCTATTATGACAATTGACATGTTTGAGGTGAAATAAACACACACAAATAACAAGAATTCCTAGGCTAATTGGTCTTTTCAGGTCGTCTTCATGGTCAGAGAGGAGCCGCTCAAACTTCACAACAATGCAATTGAGTATCTGCTTGCGGTCAGAGGGACTGAGCAAATTCAATCCAACATAGGCTGTGCCCTTTATCGAATGGCAAATCATCGCTTGCAGGTAAGACAACTTGGCCTTGGTCTTGGGCCTCTACCCGTGCAGCTGGCCTGTATCGATTTGTTAGATCTATCCACGCCAAGATATAGCCTCAGTAAGATTCAACTTGGGGCTCAGCAGACTCTCGCCATGTCTCGAGATCTCAACTCATTCAACAGGGAAGAGCTATCCCTTTTGATTTTCCAGATACAAGTGAACCTGGACGAGTTTGAGCAGTGGAAGATCTGCCTGCCTGAGTCATGGATGCCGAAGAGGGTTCAACTCTCCGATCATAGAGATATTTTTGAGGCTTTGATAGCACGTGCTTTACCTTTCACACCTGAGGTCCTGATTTACGAGGACCCCTTCATCGCACACCAGATGGCATTTTTCTACCACGGTCAATTGGCCTTGCGGTCTAGATTGCTTGACACGTTTGCCGCCACGAATGAAATGTTTCCAAATCAAGCCAGCTTTGAGCTGGAGATTGATGCCCAGGAAACAGCTATATCAAGTATAGCTGATATCCTCATCGAGTCGGCCGCTCCGCTATTGGGCTCCATTGAGTTCGATGATGCTGGTTCAGTCTGTCTAACAGGGAAGAAAATCAACATTTGTTTTACCCGTGGGATATGTTGGGCCCTACAGCAGGAGAAACGTGTATCGGCAGAGCATAAAGCCTTTACCTACCGAGTTGAGGATTGGATTCGACAAGAAGCTGATATCCATCGACAATTTTGATTCTGGATATGAGGAATTCAATTTGTCACTTCGAACTCATGTAGAGGAGAAAGAAGTGAGGCTAAAAACGAGGAATCAAATCAGACATCGAATTTCATTTCCTTACACCCATACCCTTTCCCTAAGCTGGGACAGTATCTAAGCTTCGTGGCCCACTGGGCGGTCTCGCTTTCAAACTCTTCTCACTCTCACCACTTCTAATTCTCTTAATCAAATCCGCCATATCAAAGTCCACACCCAACGGATTCGTCAAATACGCCTCCGACTTCATATACTCCGCAGCCTCCTCCAGCGTATCGAAGTTCTCAACCTGCAACTCAAGAGTATTCCCATCAGGATCGTGATAATACAAACTCGTGGTCGGGCCATGGTTTATGCACCAAAAGGGCTCTATGCCATTCTCTTTGCGCTGCAGATACGAAATGGAAAGATCGGTGAGGGACGAGTAGGAAAAGGCGATGTGTTCGAGACCGCACGTCTTGGGGTCTTTGTTGGCAATGTCCATGTCGACTATGCCAATGCGGTGATGCTCGTCATCATAGGTGAGAAGATGCATGAATTCATTCTGAAAATTTATCTGGGCTTGGAGAAAGGTTTGATAGTAGGATGAGAGACGGAGGAAATTATTGGTACGGAGAACAACGTGCGCCAACTTTACTGGCTTCAGGACAGTTTTGCCGGGGTTGTCAAAGTCCACGGAACTAGTCATTTTGATGGGTGTGTTTGGTAAGAGAAAGGCGTGTAGGGTGATAGTTTCAGTGTATTTACTGTTGGTGTTTCGTCTTATATCAATCAATGTTTTGCAGCCCCCACTGAACAAAGGTTCCGAGCTACTGTAGTGTGTGCCCCAGGTCAGCCCAATTTAGCCCAGAAAGGCGACGCATCCGCTGTAAGAACTAGACCTAAAGAGGCCGTGCATGCGTAAAAATGATCGACAAGCAGAGCAAACTAATGGAATCCTTCAACGCAGCCAACATCTTTAGGTCACAATTAACGGTCGATACCTACTGTACAGATGGTGCTGACCCGACGTTTCCGCTCGTACTCTAGTACTATAGAAGTTAGTGTCCAAAGCATGGCGGCCAAATATGATGTTCTATCATGACATCAGCTAAGAATGAACCGAAGCTCCGGCTGGAGAATGAGTTCTGGCCAGGCCGGCGCTCGCTACCTCGATAGAACCGACTGTGCTCGTCTAGGTCAGCAAATGAATTTGGATTCACATAAAGGCTACAGCCATCATCACTTTCGAAAACATAGTGCCAACATCTCAAGTAACATCCATCATCTACTCACCAGCAGAGCTACCAGCCTTCAGCATATTAAGTAGTAACACAAACCACAAATGTCCTCCCAAATGGTACCTTTTGGTCTCGCCACCATCCGCAACGCAGATGACAACTTTGAAGCTGTAATTGTCCTCGACCAATGGGTTTATCCGTTAGCTGCTCTCGATGAATCTTTCCAAGGACGCAGCGTTTTCGGCCTTCTCCAAGAATGGTCTTCAGCTTACCCCTCCCTACAACAGCTGGCATCCCGCATTGCCAAGCGGGATGGACGAGACAACATATCACGAATTCAACTCAAAGAAGCCAAGTTCGATGCGCCAGTGCGCTACCCTAACAAGCTTCTTGCCGTGGGAGCAAACTATTCAGGTCACTTGAAAGAGATGGGTCTCTCTGCTGAGAAGTGGGATCCTATGCCATTCTTCTGTTGTCCTCCCACCACCTCCATCGTGGGACCTGGGAAAACAGTTCCTCTCCCACCAAGTACTGAGCAGTTTGACTGGGAGTGTGAGTTGACTGTCGTGGTGGGACAGACCGTCAAACACGCAAATCTTGAAGAAGCTAAGGACGGCATCGCTGGCTACATTATTGGCCTTGATCTCAGCTGTCGCGATCTCTTCCAGACAGGTCCCCAAGCCTTGGTGGACATCATACGCGGCAAAGCACAGCCAGGAATGAAACCCTGCGGTCCCATCTTTTGGCCTAAAGAGTGCATTGGAAGCTTGGACAACGTGCCAGTCAAGCTATGGCTCAACGGCGACTTGATGATGGATGGCAGTACTAGCGAGATGATTCGGAGCCCAGCGGAGTGCATTGCGGAGATGAGTCAGGTTATACCTCTGGAGCCTGGAGATCTGATTATGACAGGAACGCCGGGGGGATCTGCTACGTCTCATGGAAATAGGTGGCTTAAGAAGGGAGATTGCATCAAAGCTCAGATTGCTGATATGGAGCCGCTGGAGGTGCAGATCTACTGAAGCCGTGTAACTAGAACAGACCTAGTTTACTCTTATCAGAAAGCCACCAACGTCATTTACAACCGTTGAATCTTATTTGTATTTTTGGCAGCCTTACCAGACGTCATTTCTGCCCGGGTCAAGGACTCAAGTTCAAGGCTAATCGGCCTCGGCAGTTCTGGCGCGAGAAGCAGGGATGATCCAGTGCCGATCTTTACGACTCGGAAAGGTCGGACTGCAAAACATTATAAAAGTTATGGGCAGCCCGGCCAAATGCTAATATGGCTCTGGACAATTGCAATCACCATCACTGTTATTTATCTCGATGTCTCAATCACAAACTGACACCAAGGGTGCTCACGCCATGAAGAAACCACAGTCCTTCACTGGTGTCAACCATCTCAAACTCCCCTGCAACGACATCCTCAAAACCGGGGAGTTCTACGAAACTCTCTTCCCCATGACCCGCATCCTGAAATACAACCACTACACTCCAGATCACAAGCTCTTCGCCATCATGCTACAGCACGAGCCAACCAAGCTCATCATAGAACTGCGCTACGTCCCTGGACAGGCTGAGGCGCAGAAGGGCTGGGATCCCATCACATGGGGTGTAGGCAATCGAGCAGACTTGGAAGAGTGGGGAGCGTGGCTGGATGCGCATGGGGTGAAGAGGAGTAAGATATTCATTGGGATAAAGGGTTGGGTGATGGCTTGCGAGGATCCGGATGGGAGGATTGTGAGGCTGTACGTTGAGGATGAGGATCATGAGTGGACGGATCATCCCGATCAGGATGAGCATTGGCTTGGAACTATTGCGGCGAATCCTACGCAGGAGGAGTAGACAAGCATGACCTGCATGGAGAAGCCGAACATCCGTGAATTCATAATAATCAGTAGCGAATATCTCATGAATTCGAAAATGGCAATCAGATCAACTGTTCAGCACGTGCTATCTCTGCAAGGTAGATTGTGTTTAACTGGTGTATTTGGGCGAATCGCAATATCTATCCTTGTTTGGGAATGTTAGGACTTGATGCATGTCAGCGCCAGAGTTCAATAAGATTTTAGCCGCTCCTGATCTGCAGGATCCCAGCATAACTAACCGTCAGCCATATTGAAAGACTAAGCCTAAAATTGCCATGCATCCGAAAAATGCACGGAGCTGTAAGTGCAGTATCGTATTGTCAACCATCACGAAGTAGACTCGTACTCGGACGAATACCTGGCCTTTGTCAGAACAGGTTCTCTTTTATGATTCCTCTAGGCTAATTCAATGCATATTGCAGCCTAAGGAGAAGCGGGGTCTGATAACAGCTTGGCAGGGATTTGACTTCATTTAGAGCTAACATGGATGATGTGAGAACTAATGCCAGTATTTCTCTTCCTGCAAAACCCCGGCTCGAGAGATTACTTTACGCTCATGGTCTAGGGTGCACCCGGGGCAAAATGCAAGCGTCGTGATGAAGAAATACGGACCCATCAAAACGCAGAGTGCTGCAAAATTCGAACTAATATTTAAGGTATTGCGCACAGATATCTCATTTTGATGACTGAACTACATCACATCATCATACTTCAGCCAAATCATTCTTATCGCTCCAAAACCACAAGTTCGACAAATAGCACCAACGACACTATGCTCGCAGTCCAAGTCACGAGCTTCGGAGAAAGCCCAAAACCATGCTCCCTCCCAAGACCAGATATCCCAACTTCTCCAGATCAAATCCTCCTTCGTGTCGTGGCAGTCGGGCTTCACAACGTTGTCAAATCTCGCGCAAGCGGTCAACACTACTCTTCCCTACCTCTTCCCCACACTCCTGGCGTCGACGGCGTTGGATATGAAATTGTCCAAGGCGGCGGGGCGGAGAAGAAGTACTTTTACTTCTCGTCGCTTTCTGTGGGAAAAGGATCTTACACAGAATACATCGTGCTGCCACGGACCGTTGCCTTTGAACTCCCCGAGGGCGTTGACCTTGTGCAATGTGCGGCGCTGGTCAATCCCGTCATGAGTAGCTGGATGGCTCTGAAGGGTCGTGTTGATTTCCTCAAAGATGAACCGCCAAAGGAAGGCTTTGAGGCACTGGTAGTCGGGGCTACTACAATGAGTGGCCGCTTGGCCGTGCGTGTAGCTCGTCATTTTGGCGCTACTAAGGTCTTCGGGGCAGCAAGAGACGAAAGCAAGCTCAAGAGTGTACAGGGCCTGGATGGGCATGTCATTCTCAACGATGATTCACCCCAAAGTACTGATTTCTCAGTAGCCAAGGGCGCCAGTGTTGTGTTGGACTACTTATATGGTCCTTGGCCCGGGGTAGTCCTCAAGTCACTCAGGGATGCAGGTGCAACACATCCTTTGACATGGGTAAACATTGGGTCGCTGGCAGGCGAAGGACAGGCGATACCATCTGCGGAACTTAGGTCCAGGGATGTTTCTATCCGAGGTTCTGGCATTGGATCGTGGGATCCTAGAAGGCTTTCTGGAGAGACTCATGGGATGCTTGAGGTATTGCAAGGGGTAAAGGAGGACAGCGTCAAGGCATTTGAAATTAAAGATGTTGAAGCTGGGTGGAAGCACCGGGGAGATAGAGTGGTGTTCACCTTTGAGAACTAAGATAGAGGGAACTGTGACAACAGACATTTCTTGGTGTCAAGGGTGATCTTTGGTTTATCTTGTCCCAACATGGTTATTTTACAATCCAAGAAGAGTTTGCTGAGTGTTATCTTGACAGCATCTCCTTCATAGCCATCGTGAACTCGTCTACCTTTGTCACCAAACTCAGATGACTCTCTCCCTTCATGACTCTCAGTTCCGCACCTGGCATCAACCCCACCGCCCTCTCAGACACCGCAAGAGGTACATTAACATCCAAATCCCCATGCCAAATTATCATTCGTCCCTTCTCAGCCTCAACATCTTCCAACTTAAACCCCCAATCACTTCCATACAACCGCGCTTCCCACGCAGTCGCATAACCACCCTGCTTCATAGCCTCTCTCGTAGAGCGCGCTACAGCCGTTCTCAAGTCGGGATGATTCTTCCACACTTCCTTGTCGCTTGCTGATCTGGCTTCTATGTCTCGATCCATCTTCTCCTGCAGTTTCTCTGGATGCTCGACATCTCGTGCCACGTTACCCAATACTCTGTCGACAATCCATCCCAAGAGCCCTGTAGCATGTGGTGCCATGTTGAACATGACGCGTGTCATGGTGAGCATGCCTTGTGTTGAGAATGACATTGGCATCACGCCTGCAACGGTGCCGATGCCCACTAGGCGATCGCGGGTGATGTCTTTGAGACAAGCAATAGCGTAGGGTCCGCCGCCAGATACACCTAGTATGGCGAAGCGACTGATTGAGAGAAGATCTGCTAGCTCGATTATATCGTTTGGATAATCGAGAATGGTTCTGTTTTGCTGAAATGTCGAGTCGCTGAAGCCCGGTCGCGTCGGCGCAATGACGCGTACTCGATACGTAACAGCGGCGCTGTTGACTGTGTATCCTTCGTGGTGAGAGCCGGGAAAGCCGTGCAGGTAGAAGAATGTTGGTGCATCATCTTCTTGTGCGCCGTAGACGGCATATGAGACTTTTCTACCGTCGGCCAGGATGGCGATCCTATCTGCGTAGTTCTCCATGCCGCGTGGGAACGTTTTACGCCCAAAACAATTTTTCTTAATTATAGATCCTCAGCGACGCGTTCTTTTATAACCAGGAAAGTAGTTTTCTAAGCCTCTGGATTCGCTTTTCGTAGGTACCTAGTTAAGGAAATTGTTTATTCTTCGTAACCCTTAAGAATGAGAGAACAAAGAACGAAAGATGGGCTAACTTAGACTTTTGGTCACGTGTTATATGAAGGATGCAGAAACTCAATCGCCTATTAACCAACAACCAACGTCGATCTCGCAACGGGTTTGAGATAGCATCCCGTTAACTTTGTCCTCTACTTATTTTCCTACTTTTAAATGTGTATATATGCGTATGTGTTTTTGATCAGGTATCTTTTCAAGCATACATCTACCCATACAAATTGATCTACCCATGATTGATTCGTTGATTGTCTGATCTGACGAACCAAAGCATTGGATTGCTCATCCAAGGCAGATTCATTCATTTGTACCTCCCCCCTGTAGCCAACAGTATACAGGTTGCAGTTCGACAGGGAAATAGCTCAGTTCGCCTCGGAACTTTTCTTCCTGCGTCGGTTCCTTCGGTACAGGGTAAAGGGCCAGACAACCGACATTGATACCCTGGAGCCGAGAATGAATGCCCATGTCCCAGGATTTCTTGCAGCTGATTGGTTGTTCAGCTTTCAGTGGATGCAGATGTGTTCTGGAACAGGGGGAATGCTGCCACTGAGCTGCGTCTCTCCATGCTGGCTTGAGGGTTGTTCATCCCATCTTTGCATCCCCTCCTGCAGAAACACCAGGTAGCTTATTCGAACGACTTGTTAAGATTGTCCGAGTCTTTCCCTTTTTACCCAGTGATAAATGTCTAGATTAAATTGAGTATTGGGGGAAAGATAGAGTTGCCAAAGAGCACATTGACAGAACCTCGGCCAAGAGCAGCATTGACATCTTGATAGAAATCTACCATCACAACTGCCGGGCTCATTCTACCCCTAATTCCTAGCTGAAACTATTCACTCAAGCGAGCTGGTGATTTCGGAATCGTTGACCGAATAAAGCATGGTCAATATTCTCAAGTCTCGCCGAGATTCATTCTTCCAGCGGGGAAACCAAACCATTCACATGACTAAACAATTTAAACGGAAACACGGGTCTTTGCATCTCTGGCCGACGGCCCGTTGCCTTTTGGAGACAATTCCTCTGCCAAGTAGTCCCCAAATTGTCTGATATAACGATGGTAGGTCGATGGTAGGTGGGAAAATCTGGAGAAATCTCCACCCAAAACACAACGACAGGGTTTATGAAACCGAACAAAATTTAAACAACACAGGCTGATCGTCTTAGCTATATCGACCGGTATTTCGGCCCGCGTGCTTCGGTCGCACTAGTCGATAACATGGGTCTCGTCCGCAAACTATTTGAAACTCGGTAGTTGTTTCTTGATTGGATGGCTTGGCGTCACCTTGTATTCCCATTAGGGAAACGGAGGTTGCGGAGATATTGGGTTCTTGATTGGTCGATTTACTTACAACGTCGTTGAGTTGAGGTCGTGACCTGAGTTTTCGGAATAGCAGTATCGACTTCCCGTTGAGAAACTTGTGGTAGTGTCTTTTCGGATGGAAGCCCAAAGTGGAAGCCCCTATCCATAATATTCCTGAGCTCAGTTGTAGATATAAACCGAGACCCGATGGCTCATGATGATATTCTCATGCTCTTCATCTGTCATTCATTCATTGGACAAGTCGCACTCATTTCCTGATCTCACAAATTGTTCACTATGAAGTCCCTTTCACTTATCCTCTCAGCCCTTGCGGTTCAGGGCGTTGTTGGTCAAACTCCTGATAATGCTAAGGAACAGCACCCCAAGCTCGAGACTTACCGCTGCACCAAGGCTGGTGGATGCAAGAAGCACACAAACTACATCGTCGCCGATGCAGGCCTCCACGGAATCTCTCAGAAGAACGGCGCTGGCTGTGGTGACTGGGGCCAAAAGCCCAACGCCACTGCCTGCCCTGATGAAGCATCCTGTGCCAAGAACTGTGTCTTGAAGGGCATGTCCGCGTCTGCCTACACAAACGCTGGTATCATCACCTCTGGTAACAGTATCCGTCTTCAGCAGCTAGTCAACGGAAGACATGCTTCTCCTCGCGTTTACCTCTTGGAGGAGAACAAGAAAAAGTATGAGATGCTTCACCTCACGGGAACTGAGTTCTCCTTTGACGTTGAGATGGAGAAGTTGCCCTGTGGTATGAACGGTGCCTTGTACCTTTCTGAGATGCCCCAGGATGGTGGTAAGAGCACAAGCCGAAATAGCAAGGCTGGTGCCTACTATGGCGCTGGATATTGTGATGCCCAGTGCTATGTCACCCCTTTCATCAACGGAGTTGTAAGTGCATTTGTGAAAGAAATGTTATCTCTGTACTGACTTCTCAAAGGGCAACATCAAGGGCCAGGGCGTCTGCTGTAACGAGCTTGATATTTGGGAGGCTAACTCCCGATCTACCCACATCGCTCCCCATCCCTGCACCAAGCCTGGTCTTTACGGATGCACTGGCGATGAGTGCGGCAGCTCTGGTGTCTGTGATAAGGCTGGCTGTGGATGGAACCACAACCGAAACGGCGTACCCAGCTTCTATGGCCGTGGCAAGAAGTTCAAGGTCGACAGCACCCGCAAGTTCACCGTCACCTCTCAGTTCGTCGCCAACAAGCAAGGCAAGCTTATCGAGCTGCACCGCCACTACATCCAGGACAACAAAATTATCGACAGCGCCGTTGTCAACATTGAGGGTCCTCCCAAGATCAACTTCATGAACGACGAGTACTGCAAGGCTACGTATGCCAACGAATACATGCGAATCGGTGGCACCAAGCAGATGGGCGAAGCCATGAGCCGCGGTATGGTCCTCGCCATGAGCGTCTGGTGGAGCGAGGGTGATTTCATGAAGTGGCTCGACTCAGGCGAAGCTGGACCCTGCAGCGCCACCGAGGGCGATCCCAAGAACATTGTCAAGGTGCAGCCCAACCCTGAGGTAACCTTCAGCAACATCCGAATTGGCGAGATCAACTCGACTTTCTCGGTCAAGACTCCCGCGTATCCTGGTCCTCACCGCCTGTCGTGAGGTCAACAGCACCAACACCAATATCAGTATGGATCCGATCGCTAGGTGTCCCACTTGCTAGGGATTCATTGGAGCTGCATGCAAAACAGTTGTCACTGGCTTGACACGTATGTCGGACTGGGTCAAAAAAATCTTTCCACGAAAGGAGAAGATATTAGGCATTGGAACTGTATATAAACGATGGCTTTTTCAGAGTATATTATTTTCAAGAACATGTATATTGTCACGAATAGCAACGCAACACCAAATCTCACAGTAAACTACCCCGATATTAACCGTCGCGAGTGGCTTGCATTAGTGGATTCTTGTCCTACACCCATGTACGTCATCATAGCGCGTGGCTAATTTATCGCTGATCTCAGATTTAGTTCACGAGTAACGTCATGGGCCTTCTCGCATCAACCAGCCCTCGCCAACTTCATCTCAGCCACTTAGAGCACCACGTTTCACATCACGCTTCAATGCCGCGCTCATTATCAGCCGTCTCGTCCCTCGAGATCAGAGACCTCAACAGAGACCAGATCCGCTTCTATCACCCTGGCTATCTAAAACCCTTGAATCTGCTCTTTTGTCTGCCGCGGGTCGACTACAATCCCGCAGATGGCGCTTTTGGCGTGCATTATTTGACGGCTCTTACCGCGTGTCAGATCATCGCGAATAATGCCTTTGAGAGTGGTTATCTAGCGCGGGATGAGAGGGGGAAGGATAGAGTATCTGGTGATGAGAAGATACTGCTGCAGCGAGACTATTGGTTCTTCGTCGAGGGTGATGGTAAGTCATCACGGCAGTATCTATGGTTCGAGTAAGTAAGTACTGACGCAGATCAGAACGATACTCAGTTGTTCCGAGCTTCAAAGACTGGCAGTTCCCTCATGATAGACTACCTGACTGGTGGACTGCCCCGACTTCCAGATCAACGCTTCAGTCCAAGCGATGCGCCATCACAAATACAAGTTATGCATTTACATGGGCGCATCTTATCCCCAAAGACGAACAGCAATGGTTCAGCAAGAACGGTATGGGTGTCTACGGTGGGGGATCGCATACCATCGATGATCCTCACAACGTCCTTCCCCTCAAGGCAGATCTCTACGTGTGCTTTGATCAAAGCGTGTTTGCACTGATCCCAAAGACCACCGGTCAGCCAAATGGCGTGGAAGCAAACAACCAATACGTACTTCACGTCCTCGATGGCCGAGAAGCAGAGTTCACAGCCCTATATCACAGCCGACCTGTCGAAACTCTGGTAGAGGGAAGTCGGGAGTATCTCTTCGCACGCTTCGCCTGGTCCATCTTTTCGTTCCTGAAACCCTTCTTGACATCTGGTGTAGGACGGCGAGTCGTGAGGTTCAGGCTCAGAGCTGCTGAAGACGACGCTGAAGAGGAGCATCTGATTTCGGAGATGCAGAATGTTTTTCTGGATGCTAAAAGACTTGAATCTTTGTATGGGGGTGGCCACAAGAAGAAGATTGTCTCGCTGGAGGATTCATATGTGGATGTCGAGGATGAGTGGGATGATGATCAACCCGGGAGGACTGAGATGGAAGGGTGAGTTACAAGGGGTTTATTATGTATTTTATGAGTACGAAGGCGTTCTGACTTGATATTTCTATTCATAGTGATAACGAACACATACCGACTGTTCGCGATGCCCATGCAAAAATCAAGGCTGCAGTAATGATTAAACGAATCATGATTGAGACGGTTGATTGTTTGATGAACGACACGCATGTTTAAATTCTACTATTTTCGACTTTACTTGTTAAAAGTTGTCTGTGTTTTGGTCTGCTGACGCGCTATGTATTTGTTCTGGAACTTTTTATACTTTCTTGTCCTGGCCCTTTGCGAAGAAGTTCTCGTCAGTCACCTCCAGAGATATGGCACTTGTATGCTCGCCTGCGGGATACTTCTCCATGGTGTAACGATCGAGCTGAACACTGTTAGATCATGATCAACATAGAAGTATGAAACTTACCCATCGAACAACAAATAGCCAGCCAATCAAGGCAACACTAACACAAAGCATGCCGATGTAGCCATTCCGCCAGTAAGGTGCATCATCAGCCGGGAACAGCACGATGCCCCAGAATGTCCATAAAAGCCCATCACAGGCAGCCATCGAAGCTAATGTCACACTTCGTGCAGCATCATCCGCAGTTCTCGCAAGGATGTTGCTGGACCAGCCGTACAGAAGAGGGTTGATACCATATGCTGAGGATGCAAGGTACAGGGCTGTTAGGTTGCCGGCTCCTGACATTCCGGGAATGAGGAGTACGATGGTGCTGACAATTTGAGTAAAGCAGAGCACAAAACCAAGGGACATGCGCTTATTATACCGATCCATGAGGAATGATATAGAGAGTTCAGCAACAATGCCGACTGCGTGGGTAGGGATTGGGAGTGTGTTGACTTCAGACTGTGTGAAACCATCGATATCCTTGCGAAACTTCAGGTAGAGAAGCATGAGTCCTTGGGCAACGTAGGATTGTAATGCAGACCCAAGAACTGCGAACATGCAGCATATATATCTGTTCCACTCTATTAGCAGTCTCTTGGACCAGAGATATCATCAGGTACTCACAGCAAAGGCTTTCCGACAACTCTTTTGATGAGACTCCACGGCTGTATACTATGACCTTCTTCGCTCTTTGGCGGTAGTCTATCGAGCGCAAGCTTTCGTTCGTCTTCGTTCAGATAAGGCGCATCTGTGTACTCTGGAACATCTGGAAAGAAGAAGAAGCCAAAGATAGCAACAGGCAGAGTAATAATACCGTCGATCAGAAACACCCATTGCCATCCTTTGAGTCCTGAATGGCCTTCCATTGATTCGTGTATGGCTGCCATCATGGCTCCGGCAAACATCCTGCCAACCTGTCCTGAGACAGTGAACATGGCTGTCCGCTTGGCGATCTCGTTGGATTTACTACTGGTGTCAGTACAAGCAATGAAACCGCCGTAGGATGCTTACTACCAAGAGCCCATGATATAGATAGACCCTGCATAAGTACTAGCTTCAGCAAGTCCCATCAGGAAGCGAAGGGCGCACAGCTGGGCATATGTCTTGCAAGCTGCACTGGCCATGGTGAGTCCTGCCCATAAAACGACCATTGAGGACATCCATATCCGAGGTCGGACCTTGTGGATGATTATACTACTTGGTATCTGTCCAACTAACAGGCTGTACATTTGTCAATTGAATGATTTCACAGGATTTGGCAATAGTAACATACCCCACCGAGGCCATTGAAAGGAGGACATTGTATTGATTCCCGCTCAGGTCAAGATCTTCTTTGAGGCCTGCTACCTGCTTAATCTTAGTAAAGATCTTTTCAGGTCTCCATAAACTTGACTCACGTATGCATTCGCAAAGGCTTGTCTGTCTGCGATTCTGGTCAGTTCGACATGTAAAGAAACGTTAAAGAAGAACCTACCGAGGTGATTGAAAAAGAAGCTAAAACAACAAAAAGTCTAGATCGATGAGTTTCGTGTTTAATCACAGCGAAGTACAGTGTAGAGTCTCTCACAAGAATAAAGAAATCTTGAGCAGTTAGTTCCTTGTCTGCAGTCAAGACATTGAGAGAACGTACCCAGTTTCTGTATCAACCTCTTCTCCTCCTTACTGGTATCGCCCCAAAGATAGTCTAGCACTAAAGTTTCAGATTAGACAAACCAGGTCTCATTCAAGGTTGTCGAAACTCACTCTTTTCTCGACTGTCTTGGTTGCCCTGATATTTTCCAAGATTCAAGAAAATACAAAAAGTGCAGCGGATCCTCGATATTCGTTAATAATGCCGCCGGTTTTATTGGACCAGTTCTTTCACAGTGGAGGAGCCATCAAGGTTCATAGCCGAATTATATAGTTGTTTTAACCTTTCTTGGCAGTGCCAAGAAAAGTGCTTATCTACAGAGCGCCAAGAGGGAGGGGACCTTCGCATCTGTAAAAGCAGGTATCTTCGGGGTACACTATCAACATTATCTTGATAAGACTGTTACATTTACACTTGATCACCAACGATACGGATACATGCATCCTCAACCACAGTCTAACTCCGTCGAATACGACCCCTACACTGCCCGCCTCCTCTTCCTCCTCCTCGTCCACCACCACCACGTCCCCTGTTGCACTCAAAGCACTTCGGAGAATAGTACTCCTTCGGACCTTTCGAGTTAGGCGTAAACTGATCTGTCCAGTAGAGAGTGCAGGTTCCCGTATCTCCCTCCGTCTGGGGAGCATCAAACGTAAAAAGCTTGAAATCATCCTCGATAGCTTGCTTGGCGCAATCCTCCAAAGTGTCAACGCGGGCGACGAGCCCTCGGTTCTCGCTGACCGCGCCGCGCTCTGGGCATGGTAGATATCCCGTGTCTTGTTTTAAAGTGTAGTCGGTGCATTCAGTTGCTTCGGGGCATTCGGCACTGGTGGTTGTAGTGGGAGCCTGTGTGACGGTAGTCAACTCGGTCACGACGTTGGTGTTCGCGACGGTGCGGGTTGTGGTGGTTCCAGTAATGACGGTCTGGGGGATGATGGTGTTTGGCTTGCAGCCGCCTGCATGAGCACCTGAAGCTGCCAAGGCTGCGGCAGCGACAGCGATTGTCTTGGTAGAAGGCATTTCGACTTCTTCAATTGCTACAAGGAGAGCAATTATAAATGGATATGAAGATGGAAGACGTGGGTAAATAAGGGGAAAGAATGGTTATATTTATACAGATGCCCTGAGCTAGTGTCAATAGTCTGGGGTTTGGAGACGCTACACTCAATAGTCCCGATCAGTTTAATTAAACCTCAACCTTAAAAGGCTTAGATCTGATTATAAAGCCTACAACCCCCAGAGAATCACGGCAATTGGAAGAGCTACGATGTTATTTCGTCATTCTGTTGGGCTAATGTTGGGTGTGAAGACAAGCTTCCAACCTCGAGCCTCAAGTGCGAATAAACATCGAGACCGTAGCCCACCAACGAGGTTGTACGACGTCTCAACAATTGCTATAGCAAGCAATGTGCTGTCATCAAACCCAAAATCTAACTCTTTCCCCCTCTAAAGGCTGCGGAGGAACAGAAAAGAGTTGGGGATATGTAGTTTTGAGTCGATCAAGGTTCACAATGCGTCGGCTGGGGATGACTTGATCGGCCATGTGTCACCTCATCAACGGCGAAACACCTTCTTCCAGTGCTGCCACGACCATTCTCATTCAACACCATGTATCTCTTTAACCATCAGTGAGTTTCTTTCGGTGATCAAATACATGTGTGTAAAGCCAGCTGTGTTGGCTGCCCTGTCAGTGACCACGCCAATAGGACAGGCCAACAGGTTCAATAATTCACCATCTGGAATATCAAGCATCCTTATCCTATCACTTCAATTCCCCAGCATCCAGCTTGAACTGCCGTCAATAAAATCCAGCTCATGCAACGATTGCTCCATCCTGAGATTTCAAATCCTCTCCGCCACCCCGCATCAAGCAGAGCAAGCAGTGAGAAAAGGTGTTGTCCGAAAACAACGGGGTTTTCAACAGCTATGAACCGAAGAAAGGGCGTAGAATGCCGGAGCACTCTTCAAAACCTGCGAGAATCATCAATGGGTGTCATGTCACTGCGAGCATATGTTAGTAGCCAAGTCCAAGAGTGATAAATCGTCGTCTAATTCTAGAGCCACTAGGCTCGTAATGCTCGATGCATGGCGAGTGAGCAATATTGCGCCAGTACCAAAAGGCCAACCCCTCCCATGTCGTTACGGCGTTACTATACACATGCAATAAATGGAAACAATAGAATGAGAAGACCATGCGTCTTCCTTGCCACCTGGTCCCTCGAGGACCTTCCGTCTAGTTATCCATGCATCATAACCGCAAAACTCCAGCATCAAATAATATGCACAACCGATGGGTATCAATGTGGGTGGTAAGCTTGATCGTCGGGAAATGAATCAGGAAGAGCAAGGTCCAATATGCTTCTCATGCACGTGGCGAAGGAAATCCCGCTGCATTCTGAAAGACGAGTAGTCGCCCTGGAGAATCACCTCAAGAATGTTGCCCTTGTTGGGGCTTCGAGCAATTTCGGACATCCTGTCACGCAAAAGATAAAACGCGTCCTCAAAACGGGTCAAGATAGCTGGAGTGTTGGATGATCCACCAGAAATATCGTTGCTTGAGTTGTTCGGGTCGATGATTGAGAGTCGATCGTAGTTCTTGTATGAGAGGCTTCGGACGTCAGACTAGAGAGGTTAGCATGGATCAACAGAATCGTTAGTCAAGACGTACCTTTCGGATGTACCCAACTGGTCTTGTCAGAGAGATGGCATTTGTCTCGTGGCGGAACTCGCGCCCGTAAAGTTCGAAGAATTCGAGAAGCATCTCACCAAGGTGGTGTTCGGGAATGAGGCTTCGGCTTTGGACCTGTGGCATAAGCTGCAACATGCTGACAACCAAGCAAATCACTGAGAAACCACCAATTCCTCCATTCACAGGTTCGTTGAGACCACGCATGAGAAGGAAATGTTTAATGACAGTCACGAGAATGGGCATGGCAGGGTATTGTTCCTTCCACCGCAAGAAGGTGTCGATGGCGTTGACGCCACCCAAGTTCTCAAACGACACATCCACCTTGAGACCAGTTTGCTTATCAACATATTTGACCAACGGGATCCTGGCGTGGGCAATAACCTCGATGGAGTGATGGTCAGCCACTTGTTGACTGGTAAGGAACTTCTGGAACTTGTAGAGCCAACTCTTGGCCGATAGGTATGTTGGGGGGCCGCCCCGCATGAAGCTTGCTGAGCAGACGACCAAATCCATATCGGCAGTTGGGAGGTAGAGACCGGACATGAAGGAACCGAATGGGTGAACTGAGGCACTCGCAAAGTTTCTACCATCGCGTCGCATGGCCTTTCGGAGGTTTTCGACGAGGTTATCACGGATGCGCTGCTCGAAATCGCGGGGCTTAACGTATTCGTAGAAGTCAATGATCTCCTTGTGTAGTCTGGGTGTGTCAGTTTTGGTTCAGGAAATTGGGAAGAAAGTTGGGCGGCCGAGGCTCAGAGCAATGACGGCCAACAGTAGGCAACGGAGTTAGGTAGACAGCGCAAACTTACCGGAATGCCATGCTCATAGTGGCGGAGTGGTCGACAGTATCCCAAGGGCACGGGTCCTCTGTTGCTTTGGGCTGCCAGCTGGGCAAGAGATTGCCTTTGGAAGGCTTGGTAGTGGCCTTCTTCAACTGACCATAATCCGGGGGCTTGATCTCGTCGTCGGCAGTTCGCTTACGGGATCCGAGGGGATCATTCGCACCTCGTCCAGACACCTTCAAGTTTCCATTCTCAGATGCTCGCGGCTGGTCGAGGATACGTCCAAATTCACCCCTGGGTCCTAGGGGCGCGCTCGGAGGGGGTGGTGGAGGAAGCTCACGTGGTGGTGGAGGTTCACGCGGGGGAGGAGGTGGTGCTTCCTCTTCTTCACTACTCTCTTCATCTTCAGTCAGGTCAAAAGAGATGAAGTCTTCGGCTTCGGTTGATGCCGCCAGCTTGCCAGACTGATCCTCAACGCGCGCCTTTCGGATGAGCTTGACCATATCTCTCTTCTTGCGGGTGCTCTCATCGGGGCATGGGAGAACTGTGTAGGGATCGGGGTTGGACCACTTAGGCGCAGCATCACCAGATTCAGCATCGTCCTTCGTTTTGGCACGTTTCTTGGAGGGTCCTTCAGTCTCAGAGGCATCAGAGATGTCCATTGCGAGCTCATCGTCATCGGACAGTTCATCGACATCGCGGAACTTGGCAGCACCTTCTTCTCCTAGACGTTCCTCGGGCATATTCTGAGTCGCTCCTGATACTAAAGCGCGTTCGGAGGGGTGAGGCGGGGGTTGCCACTTCCTTCCTCCTCTACCCCGACCTCGGCCACGACCATCGCGACGGCCACCCCTCCTATCAGACGGGCCACGATAATCGCCAGGATACTCTGAGATACCATCGGGTTTGTCTACACGGAAGGTAAAGTCACCCTGTGGCATACGGGGACGATACGAGTCTGAAGAGCGAAAATCATCGCGGTGTGGAGGCGGCGGTCGGGGAGGCAGATCGTACCTGTCGCGAGGTCGATAGCTGTCAGATTCTGGGCGATACGGGCGGTCATTTCGAGGGCGCGTATCGGGGCGCGAGTTGCGCGGTCTATTGCGAGGCATGGTGGGCGTTTCTTTGTCAGTCTGAATGCGAACGCAAGTGGCCGGTTGGATGAAACGATGATGTCGCGAGAAGAAAAAAAGAACCTTCCTCGCGATGGGTTAGCCCGCACTAGCCGAAATGGGGCAAGGGTGGGAGGTTAGTCATCATCTTGCGTCATTAAAGCTTGTGCTATTCAGTCTACCCTAGAGAAGGACCAACAGCAAAAATGGGAATTAAGTTGTGTTCTTTTTGTGTTCAATCATCAGCTTGGCTCTCGGACACTACTCCATGTTCCATATCTGGCTCATTTTTATTGATCCTATTCTTATAACTCGTGCTTGCTGGCTGTCTCACTGTTTAATCTCAAGCCTTGCTCGCACCCTCTGGATCATAAGCCGACACCTCAATCTCACACTTCATCTCAGGCACTCCCAGCTGTCGAACTCCAATCTGTGTCCAAATTGGCTTGTGATTGGGCATCCACTTCTTGTAATTCTCTGCCATTCGTTGACCGACTTCAGGTGTGATTTCAGTGTGGTATGAATTGACCCTGAATACCTGATCCCATCCCTTTCCTCCAGCCGCCTTGAGGGCCTTGTCAACGTTGTGAAACGCCAGGTCGATTTGCTCCAAGTCCGTCTCTTCCCAGGCGATGTCGCCGTCCTTGACAGAACAGCCGCCTAAGATGAAAAAATTAGTATCTGTCAAGGCGGATATGATTGAGTATTGGTGACTTAACCTGGCCACTGAGTTCGATTCGGTCACCGACACGGACAGCCTGGGCGTAGCCTAGGAAGTTGGTGAGGAACTCGCCAACACCCTCGTAAGTGTAATTCTTGAGCTGAGACATTGCTTTGAAGTTTTTGGGTGATTGATAGTTGTTGATTCTTTGTGATTGCAGAAATGAAATGTTCTGGATGAGTTGTTGTATTGATCATGGCGCTGCCTGTTTTTATAGTCATATTTCGACGCTCACGTCAGGTCATCACGACCAACTCATGCACGGTGATATTTTACGATAACGTTAATCTAACGTTAATTCGGTTTAATCTTGGACCATCTGAGTAAGACTCGAATTCGCTTGGACCTACTTGCAGGAATACGATTATCTAGATCCTTCGGCTCTTGGCTTTTGTTGTTCAAGGTCCGCCTTGTGGGCCAAGACGGCTTGACGAATGCACCGACGGGAAGTTTCAGCGCCCGAGTCACCAATAATGTGGGCACTGGATGATCTCCAGGGATTAGCTTATGCTTAAATCGCCTCGTCAGATCTTAGCTTCAGCGTCATGGTACAGTAATCAGTGTCTTCAACTCTGTTATAATGGCAAGTAACAAAATGATTCCATTTACTGAGTTTTATTTATTCCTCATAGCCCCTTCATTTCAGCATCATGGTAATGCAATACATGTCTTCAACTCTGTTATAAATTGCAAACCATAAAATGATTCCATCTACTGAGTTTTCTTATCCCTCTTAGCCCTCTCCTTATTCGCCGCCAGCTCAGCATTGATCTTCTCAATCTCAGCCCTCGCCCCATCCCACTTCTTCCTCTTCCCTTCACCATCAAACACACGCCAACTAAACGGCGTAAAAACACCATCCATCAGCATCTTGTAGAGAGCACGGTCATTCCACCAGAACTTCCACCCTTTCAACCCCCATCCAAGGTGCTCGTAGACTTGCGCCCCGACTACCTTGTTTGCCCACTCCAGCCACTCCGACTGTCGCACCCACCCTGGCATCGCGCTCCCAGATTTGGCGATGTTACAGATAAATTCGTGCTGTCTGTCTGTGGCGCGGTTCATTTCTTCCAGAGAGGGGAGAGGCGTGTTGCCTTTCCAGATTTGCGCGATGGCCATGGTGCAGAGGTCGCTGACGGGAAATGCGCTTGTCGCGAACGCGAGATTGCCCATGAAGGCCAGTGAATCTGGGTAATCAAGCGAAAACACGTTCTGGTAGAGACGAGGCAGTGGTTTACCACGAGATCCAATCGCTTCGGCCCATTTTGGCGTTGTGTTTCGCGTGGGATCAACGCTCTGGTCGACAAGACTGAAGTCGCCCTTGTATCCTGTGCACCAAATGATCGCGTCTACGTCAAGGTGTGTGCCATCAATGAGCTCAACCTCTCTAGGCCCGGTGACACGCTTCAATTTAGGAACTGAGGTGACGTCGCCCGACTCGAGCAGGTCAATGAGCTTATCAGAAACGACGGGCAAAGCGTGCAACACTGACGGCGCAGGCGAGAGACCCCACTCAGGTCTTATTTTGAACGCGTTGTCCTGCATCTTCTTGCAAATGGCATTGAACACAATTTCGTACAGACGAGGGAATGTGCCTTCGAAAAAGCCCATCATAGCCATGGTACGCGCTGTGATGGTGTGGTCAAATGGGATGCCATCCCGCTTCCGTGGGACCTGTGTTTGTTAAGCTTCGGGACTTGCAACAAGACGGGCTCTTTCGACGACTCACCACTAGAGTACCATGGCTACGAGAGATCCAGACTTTTTCGGCGTGATCGCAAAGGCTTGCCGCAGTATCTGCGCCCGTGTTAGAGACGCCGACTACTACCACTCGTTTGCCCTTGAAGAGCTCTGGCCTGTCACCGTACAGTCAGCCAATTGTGCATCTAGAACAAGACGAAAAATTACTTTTTGAAGGCTCGAGAGTGCAAGACCTCGCCTTCAAATTGATCTATACCCTCAAGCTTGGGAATATGAGGACGATTGTTGATGCCGGTGGCTACAATGACCTTGTCGAAATATTCGGGCCCAGAGCCTTGAAGCTCAACCACCCAGCGCTTGCTCTCGTCATCACGTCGCACTTTGCTTACAGTCACACCCAAGCGCAACTTGGAGCGAAAGCCGAAATGGTCTACATAAGACTCAAGATACTCTTCCACTTGCTTAGCGGTGCAATGACTGGGCGTGGTCTCTGGGAATGGGAAGTCTGTGAAAGAGCCCTGCAAAAGGTAAGCACTACTATGCAAAAGGAACCGGACTGGATGATGCAAGTACCCTTTCTTTGGAGATGTTGATGACGGTACATATTGCAAGTCAGCTCAAGGCTTATGCAGGCATAAGTTGCGAGCTTACTGGGAAGGACTGAAGTCCTGTCTTGTTCAGTAAAATGCCAAAGTCCACCGACATACTCGGAGCGCTCAAATCCGGCCACTTCAAAACCCTCTTCGATCATATTCTTGACAGCGACGAGGCCCATGACCCTGCGTGCGTCAGTCCCAGCTCTCCAAATGAGGATCTCTAGCACTTACCCGAGGCCGATCACGGCCACCTTTGAGGGCTGTTGTTCCATGTTTATTCAGACTACCAGGTCCGGATCTTTCTCGATATTAATCCACGGCAGCCATCAGATTCATATATACTACAAAGGCGGAATGATCATCTCAGCTGACAGCCACAGACCCATCAGGGTCGTAAGCCTGAAGGAATTCCCTGCTCCGCTTACTACCACTACCTACCTATGTTAGTCCCGGTAGCGCCTAATGTACAGGGTACCTGTAATTAGGTATTTAACCGCATCCGCCATCATCTTTTGGAGTTGACGACATCCTTCCCCAGCTCGATATGAACATGAAGCTGCGGGAGATCGTAGCATTGATTCGTTCAGCGATTGAAGTATCGCCTTAAATCTTGAACTTGATCGCCATGCCATAAAATCCAATGGTTAGTTGTATACATGTACATCTGCATGCCAAGATAGACCGCGGAATTCGTCCCGTAGTTAGCAGTAACATGCCACCAACGGCCCAGTCCACTCGGTCTAAGGCATGCGATGCTGGGATAGATGTGATCGATTAGATAACAGGCAGCGTTTTTACTGGAGCAGAAGCCGAGCTGAACAACACGTCTGTGCTACGACCCACGAGCGGCATGAAGTCCACCCGAGAATCGGACTTCGGGTCATTGAAGTGGACGGATGCACATGGCAGTTAGGTTTATGTTTATCACAGGAGGGTGCGTATAGGAGTGGCTTCATCGCTTTTCGTAGAGCGAATCAATTTCTGCTATTCTTTGGACGGTGTTGGGCTGCCAGAGTCATGCCCTAACTCTACTAAAATCCCACAAACCCTGTTCATAAAGATGACCGTCTATGATGCCTGTCTTTGGTGCCCGCCTCTATTGAGTTTTATGCTGATCCCTTCTTCAACCTTGCACAATGCAGAGAGAAGAAATTGGCTGCCTCCTAAATCTTCGTCCTTAGATCTGTAAGACTGCCAAGTAGCAGCCCACGAGCTACTGTGAATGTAACCCCGGCGAGAACGACAATACCGAGGTAGAGGCATGCTAGAGGTTGCGCACCAAGCTTCTCCAACATGACGCCGCTTACAGGATTGGCGATCAAGAGTGAAATGGCAACCGCAAAGTTAGTAGAACCTGGTGACCTGTCAGTATCGTGTCTGGTGTAGCAAGGTGTGCTGACGAGGTGCATACCATAGTATCTTGCGTAATCCTTCGGCTCGCATGTCTTCCCTGTGCAAATAGGCGAGAGTGCATAGAAAGCACCCGAGAGGAGGCCCCAGAGAGCAGAGAAAGTGTACAATAAAGGCCTAGATGTGGTGCTAAAGGGAATAAAGATGGTGGACATCATGACGGTAATCATAGCCATCAGGCTGATCATCAAGTTGATCCCACCAAGTCGATCACCTAGAAGGCCCGTCCCGAAACGCCCAACACAGGAACAAGCACCCAAGATTGCGGGAAGAAGATACCCTTCCTCGACAGTAAAGCCAGCACCAGTTGCTATTATAGGCAAAAGACCGCCAATGCCAAAGACGACGAATTCAATTAACAAGACGCCAGAAGACACAGCCGCAAAGGCCGGGCTCTTCCAGGCCGAGAGATCAAGAGTTGGCTTTGACTCTTCCGTTTTCTCCCGTTTGTTCGAATCTGAGGAAACAAGTCGCTGGAAGGGAAGGAAACAGATGACTCCAAATGTTGTAAAGCATCCGATGACTAGAGCCACGATTCTCATAGACCATGCCCACCCGAGGCTCTTGAAGGTTGAGCGGAGGAGGAGAGGAAATATGATGGATCCAAGAGAAGTCCCACTGACTGCAATGCCCGTCGCTAGACCCCGACGTCGAACGAAAAGTTTGCCGACTATTCCGACCGCGACGGTACAGTTGATGCCCATGCCGATACTACCAAAGACACCAAAGCAGAGCATAAAATGCCAGTACTTTTTACATTCAGCCATCAAGATGAACGTGACGGTGGAAAAGATGGCGCCGATAGGGCTCAGAACTCGTGGTCCATACCGATCCAGCATAGAGCCGATGAAAAAGTTTGGGAGGAGTGAGAGGAAGAAGCATAACCCGCTGATCCAGCCAATTTCACTGACTGAATGATCTTTGAGCTGGTTGAGATGGAGGTAGGATTGGACTGTGCCGATGGATGCCATGAAACCTGGATTTTGTATTAGCCAGAAGTGTGAATAATGAGTTCATGGTGCAGACCGAAGGACGAGTTCAAGAAGAGCAGTGCACCCAAGACACAGAACCATGCACCGATGTCTGATTCATTGTCCTTGATGTCAGAGTTGGAATTCTCGTCCGAGTCTTCGACAGCTGTTCGAGATAAAGAGCTGTATGTACTTTCAACATCGACATCTGAGGCTTTCTCCAAGGATTTAGCAACATAGTGCTTACTGGCCATCATTGTGATTGCTTCAAGTGGTAAGGAACAAAGACAGTACCTTATCCATGTCAAAGGAGGGAAAAAGAATACATTCTGCATTTAGATATAAGCATAAATAGCAGTAATAACTGTTGAGGTATCATAGTAGGAGGCCTGATGTGTTATTTGCAGGCGAGTCTTGTGGCAAAAGCTGGGCTTGTTGATTGAACTTGGTTACTGGACAACTCAGGCTGGGTTCCCAATTATTTCACCAAGTGGATGCTATTCTGAGAAGACAAATGAAAACAAGCTTGAAAGTCATAGAGAGTTTTTGTTAATATCCAGTTAAAATACCACCATTGTCATTATCTTGAGAGATACAGGTGCTGTGGATCGTGTTGGGAGGGTCCATAAGTCATGCTTTTGGGATTATGACAATTGTACAAGAGCGGTTCGAGCCAGCAATGGAAATTCTGAATTAGAGAAAAGTGTAATATATTGTGTTCGAAATTTTAACGCCATTGATGGTTTCAAAATTGTACCGTGAATTCTCAAAGGTGCCCTGCCAGAGCTGGAAGCTAAAACAAGTATAACACGTTCACAACCAACCAGGATAGAGAGCCTCTTAACATCCATTAATAATTACATTTACGCCCTAATCTTTAGGTGAATCATCCTAATCTTTGATACCCTTGCCTATTCTTATCTTGATCGTGATTTTTCTTTAACCCACCAGCCAACCAACCACCGGAGTTCTCCAAAATCTGACCAATCACATGATCCATCATGACCACTAGGCTGGCTGGCTGGCATCTCACCCGGCAGCCACGGGATCATGCTTTGTCGTCATCAAAGAATGTCATCAACATCAACCATGACAAACCCAATCTAATCGCCCTCATAACGCCGCCAAAGATAAGATATGCCTCCGTTGAGCGAGACCATCAGAAATGGCATCTCCGACTCGGTAGCACGCGCCCAGCTCTGGTTCAACACGCCGAATGGCCGTGGCGTCTTGAAGTGTACCGTCGCATATACCCTCGCCAGTCTCGCCACGTTTGTGCCTTTTCTCGCCAACTTTCTTGGAAAGCCCGAGGGTAAACATGTCGTCGCTACTATTACTGTTTATTTTCACCCGGCGCGGTCAGTGGGGTCCATGATTGAGGCTATTCTCATCGCCATCGTTGCTGTCGCTTATGCAGAGATTGTTTCACTGCTGTCCATGGTCACCTCTGTCTTTTTCGGCTCAACGATGCACCTGGTGACTCTATCTAAAGTCCTAGTCGTGGTTGTCTTCATCGGTGGTGGATTCGGCTTCATGGGCTGGGTGAAGCAACGGATGTTGAACCCGCTCGTCAACGTCGGCAGCACCCTCGCATCACTTGCCATTATTGGCGTGGTCACCAAGGAGAATCACGTAATATCAAACGTCTTTTCAAATGAGAAGGTACTTCAGGTGTTCAAAATGCTCGTCATGGGAATCACCACCACGACTGCTGTGAACCTGCTGCTCTGGCGAACCTGCGCCCGTACTTCGCTGCGACAAACCATGAACAGAGTTTCGATTCCTTTGGGGGATATGCTATACATGATAACTAATAGCTTTCTCAGCGGCTCTGAAGAGGGACTTGTATCGGATGGTTTCACAGCAGCGTCGACGCACTACAACAAATCATATACTCAGATGATGAAGGACATGAGAGAAGCCAAGTTTGAGCACTATTTCCTTGGACATGAAGAGATATACGAACACGAGAAGTCTGTTGCAAGATCTATGGAGACACTGGCACAGGCGCTGGGCGGTTTAAGAAATGCGACCAACACGCAGCTTGAACAGCTGAAACATCCGAAGCAACTCAATCACCAGGCGACAGGGACGAGTTCACCCAACACAGCACGTCAACTTTTCCAACAATTCAATGAGTCAATCACCATGTCCATGACAACAGTACGGCAGAACCTCTGCAGAATTTTGCATGAGCCGCAGTTTGGTCAGCCTCCCAGTTTTGAAATCAACGTTGACGAAGACCTACGGCGAAATTTGATGGACTCGCTCAGTACGTTCGACACGGCTAGATTAGATGCTTTACAAGGACTCTACGATCGAATCGAGCAGATGGCCTTGTCTCACGAAGCGACGCGAGCAAACCTGGAAGAAGTCGCTGCAGCTTGTGGTCACTTCACATTCAGTCTTCAATCCTTTGGAGAAGATGTGCTTCAATATCTTGACGTCCTCGACGATCTGGAGTATGTGATTCTCCGCAAGAGCAGAAGTTGGAGGTGGTTGCTTTGGTGGAAGAGTGGAATTGAAGAGGATCGCAACAAAGCTATCAGACTGTTCGAGTCGGCAGAGGCTGATACACTCATGCGCGCTAGACAGAGATCTATTAGTGCTACAGATGGTTCTGTTGCCGTTCCTGCTCTGGTGGATCTAAGGACTTGGTATAACGCACCCGACCTGAACAAGATACTAGCTTGGTTCTGGCGGAGTCTCTCGGTGTTTTTCAAGAAGATGGCGCGGGATGACAGTAAGTTTGAGACCTCTTCTCCACCCTCACTTAGCTAACTAGCATCAGTTCAGTTTGGTCTCAAAGTTGGCATCGGGGCTGCGCTCTGGGCTATGCTTGCATTTCTTGAGAAAACGAGAGATCTGTACACAGAGTGGCGCGGCGAATGGGGCTTGCTGTCCTTCATCATCGTGTGCAGTTTCACAGTGGGCGCCGCTAACACCGTCAGCTTCGCCCGCTTCATTGGAACTTTGTTTGGAGCTTTGTTCTCTGTCATCAACTGGAAGATCAGCCACGGCTACGCCTTGGCCCTGATTCCTCTGGGCTGGTTGACCAGTTTCATCAACTTCTACCTTATCATACAGCATGGAAAAGCTTCTTTGGGAAGGATTAGTCTCCTTGCCTATAATGTTTCTACACTCTATGCGTACAGAGTAAAGAGAAAGGCCGATGGACATGATGCGACCGACGACGGCCAGATCGACCAGCCTGACATTATGGAAATCGCAAAACGTCGAGCCATCGCCGTTACAGCCGGTATTATCTGGGGTCTTGTTATCTGCCGTGTCATCTGGCCCATCTCAGCTCGTCGCAAGTTTAAAGAGAGTCTCTCGGTTCTTCATCTTCAAATGGGTCTGATATGGAAGCGAGGTCCTCTCACTGTGCTTTTCCGCAGCGAAGGTTCTCAGAGTTATCTCAAGTCCGGCGAACAGGCTGCTTTGCAGAGATATGCTGCCAATTTGGATAGTTTGAGAGTTTCTGCTGCGTCAGAGTTTGAACTGCGTGGCCCTTTCCCTATGGAGGTCTATGGTCGTGTTCTGAAAGGAACGACGCGGATCCTCGATGGCTTTTACAACATGAGCCTGGTGGCGTGTCGAAAGGGACATCTCACAGAGGGCGAAAAGGCATTACTAGAGTATACAGCTCGTGAGCGCGCTATTCTGTGCGATCACATCTGCCAAGCCTTCCAAGTCGTCGCTAGCTCGACAATGCTGGAATACCCATTTGCAGACGCAACTCCCAGCATTGTGTCAGCACGCGAGAACTTGTTGAGTAAGATTTTTGAGTTTCGAAAAGAACACCCCAGGAGGTTGATCAATGAGGATGGCGAGAGTAGTAGTGATTCGAGTCAAGTGTTTGTTGAGGAGAGTGATTATGCACTTCTGTATGCGTATGCTCTTGTGACGGGACAGGTTGCTGATGAGTTGAGGATGGTGGGCAAGGAAATTGGGAGTCTGTTTGGTGTTTTGGACGAGGATACCCGGCTTTTGCAGTAGGAATAGAGATAGACTTTTAGGAGGTTAAATGACCTCAGGAATAGGATGTAATAGGTGTATCTACTGGCGGTTTACATACTCGAAACATTCTAATACATATACCAATACCGACTCATATACCTACCTTCCTGGCCCACGATCCTGAGTGACTTCCAACTATCGCAAGCTACCTAAACTACCGGTAGTGTGATATTTAATAGAACAAGAGGCTGCGGATTGTCTGGAGCATTAGGTACTCCGGTACATACACCTGCATGATATTCTGAACCAGATCTAGCCATTCTGGTCGAAATCGACCAGCAATGGTAGAATTGCAAAATTCCCAGTACTCCGGATACCACCCTGAGATCTCCCAGTCTATAATTTTGATCTCATATATTTTAGGTTCATTTACTCCATTCCTTTTTACAAGAATATTCTTGGGTTGCAGATCCCCATGAGTGAATTTAACTTGATGATTGCGCAATGTCGCAGTCATGAGCGTCCGTAGGAGTGTGAGATGTGCCTGGGGCTCATTTTCCGCCAGCCGGTTCAGTATACCTTCATTCAGGTCGTCCTCTGTATTGAAAGGACCCGAAATGGTTGGGTTCTGATCTGGGGTCCAGAAGACTCCATCGCTGAAGGGCCGTAGATTGAGAGAACCCAGATAAGAGGGTGGCTCAAGGCTGCGCAAGTCCTGTAGAGCGGCACAAAGTTGGTCGGTTATTTCTAGCCTATCTGAAGCTTCAAGACAAGGCCAGAGATCTGCCAAGCTCTTTGAGTTGATGTATTCCATGACGATGAAGTTGATTCCGGTGTCTGGCTCTACTATTGTCGCGTAGACTTCTGGTACAGGAACTTTGCTGTTCGATGACAGGAATTGGAGGACTTCAGCTTCTTGAAGGGAGACGGTAGGGCCGAACTTGATTGCCAAGTTTTCGCCAACTTTAACAACCGTAGTTGACGCATCAGGGGGGCTAAGCACCTCAGTGGATGCTCGTATTTCCGCGATCGTAGGAGTCCGAGGCGCCATCCTTTCTTATGGCTAGGTGATATTAAAGGTTGAGAAATGAAGGCTTGGGAGAGAAGAGCGGGGACTCTTATAATGTCACGTGGAACAAAGACGCTACGTTACTGAAAATATAGCTCTTGCGAGTAATTGACTGACGAGAACGATTTTCCTTTGTATTCTTCATGACTTTCTCTATGTATGAACTCCAGACCCCACTACACATCAGACATCAATGACTGCAGCTCCTAGATGTTGAGAGAATTCTAGGAAGCCAATAGACGTAGCATCCTCCTAAGTCCAGGGCTACATTGACAAAGAAGCAGTTGAGTCAGTTCTAGCAGGAATTCGTCGAATGTCTTGATCTGAACAAGTCCCCAGAAATCAGGGTTGTTCTGGACCAGCATGTAGCTGCGAGAAAGGGCACTCTGCCAGGACCAAACGTCAACAACATGTCCTAATGATGCAGCAAATTCCACAGCAGGGATCATATCAGCGTCCCCGGAGACCACGACGAAGGAAGCTTTCATGTTACAGGAATAGCTCCAGTAATGGCAACGGAGAGCACAAGCTGTCATGTCGCAAACGAGAGTGGTATCTACTCGCTTCTCGCGCCCGTTCCATCGTGGGAAGTTGATAATGTAAAACCCATGATGAGAAAGTTCGCGATAGAGCTCACTACCAGGATCCAGGTTTGATCCATAGACGTTCCAATACACCAGACCTCTGTTTCCTAAGCTCAAGCCATTTATGATGCGGTTCATGAGAGCGCGGATATTGTAGCGCTAGGGGAGGAGCCCCTCAAGGTTGGCAGACATCCATTGTCTGAATATATTGTCGCATTCGATACTGAAGTTTGACCAGTCTATGTAGACATGTACAACTTCGAAAGGCTCATTTCTGGAGCCATGGCCTGGAGGCACTGACATGGTTGTTGAGGTTGGATGCAAAGGGGTTGTGGCTGTAAATGGAGTGTACTGATCCATTTAAGGTCAAACGGGGGCAGTGAAATCTAGTATGCTGAACCTTTGGGCAATAAAATTGCAGATGTTCGGATATCAACGACCTCCCACAGATGGGCAGAGCCAATATATAAATACTTAGGAGATGTATAACCATTAAAATTCCAAGTCGTGGCTTGGTCACGAGAAGATATTCGCAATAACCTAGAAAAGTGACTGATGTCCTTTGTTTCCTTCAGCTGCATATATGACTACAACAACACAAAGCCTTTCCCTGCCATCACCACAAAGAAGCTAAGACAGCTACTAAAAGGTTGAAAATTATCTGGGACTGGCATTTCATGTCGCTTGAAGGCTTTCATCAAAGACTATATCTCAGTTTCGTCAATTCTCGTAAAGTAATGGTGTGACTCAACAACTGAGGTCACGAAGACCACTTTCAAAGTCGTACCTTTGTAATGATGTCCTTCCTGCGTTTGATTCTCTTTGAAAATCTCATACTTAGCTTCTTTGAGGTGAGAAAATTGATACGTGTCATTCTTGTACACAAATAAGTATGTTACTTAGACTATTCAACTACTCATAATTTGGGGACTATCTTTATGTCCAACTGATTTCCTAAGCCAGAGCCGCATTCAGAGAATGAAAGAACATATATGATGTTATTGCCGTCAGATGACACTGCTATCTGTTCATTGTCACTTCCGCCCGGCATAAAGGCGGTAGACAACTCCGAATGATAGCGTGATCTTTCGGCGAATATGTGGGAATGGGGACATTGGTCGTTGAGTTGGCCGACGGCGGAGAAGAACCCCAGGTTTTCTTCCGTTGATTTGAACCCACAGCTTTCGGCCCGTTTGTGTCATGTCCTGATCGACAAGGAACACTGGCTTAGCTTCGGAGCAGGACCTTTTCTTCTCGCGTCAGTACTGAGCGAGGAAAATTACAAGATTGGTTGGATTAGACTGAGGTAGGATTAAGACAATAAACTTTTTACTGGAATAGGCAGTTTTAAACATGTCCACCACTTCATCTCCGGTAACCAGTTTCCTACCCCGCGTTTTCGGTCTTTGGGGAAATTCTCTCGACGGTTCCAATTCAACGGCTCATCACACGATCTCGATGTGGAGTCGCATCCTGGCATGACGTACGTCTAATCTGGGGATGGACCAGGATATGCTTGGAAGTTGAAGAACTTAGCATGTCTTTAGCGGGTTTTCTTGACGAAGTTACCCCATGTGGTAACTTTTACCACTCCGAGGTTAACGGTTGTGTTCATCACTAGTTACTGGTCTGGAGACTATAAAAACAAGAACTGCTCGTCGCTATGGACTTCAATACCTCGGTGGAGTTGAATTACACCATGCCAAACATGTTCTCTCAACTTGTAGGGGCCTTTGCTCTTTTCACTGCGCTTCCTTTTGCGCAAGCGGCTCCTAGTCATGACAAGCATTGCTCAACTTCGCGCGCTGAGCACAAGCGGAGATTGTTTGTGCTCACAGATATTAGCAATGAGCCCGATGACCAGATGAGTCTGGTTCGTCTGTTGACTTATGCCAACGAGATCGATATCCAGGGCATTTCCGTGACTACTTCGACATGGATGCCGGACAAGATCGACTACAAGTCTGTCGTGGGCGTTCTCGATGGGTACAAGAAGGTTGTCGATAACCTCAACGCCAACGTCCCCTACCATGCGCAGTATCCCTCTCACAAAACTCTTCTCAATCGACTTCACAAGGGTCACCCTGTATATGGACGAAAATCACTCAATCTCACTATGAGCGACGGTGCCAAAGCGCTCGTCAAAGCTGCCGACAAATCGAGCGTGAAGGACCCTCTCACCGTCTCCATCTGGGGTGGATCTGCAATTCTAGCCGAGGCTCTTCAACATGTTTCCCACACCCGAAGCGAAGACGCTGTCGATGCATTTGTCGAAAAGCTGCGGGTCTTGGCCATCTCTGACCAGGATGATACAGGTGTCTGGATCCGTCTTCGTTACCCCCAACTCTTCTACGTTACATCCTTGACTGGATTCAGTGAATACACCGTCGCAGCGTGGAATGGTATCTCAGGCGAAGAGTACCGCCACTTTGATCAAGGCGGGCCCGATACTAGCCTTGTTTCTAATGACTGGCTAGAGAAGAATATTCGCCTTGGGCCTCTGGGCTCTCACTACCTGAACTGGTCTTATATTATGGAAGGTGATACGCCCGCTTTCTTACCTCTCGTTCAGAACGGTTTGGGCGATGTCAACCATCCTGAATGGGGCAGCTGGGGAGGTCGCTATACTCTTCTCGATCACTCGGGCCAGACGCGCGTATATGCTGATACCAGTGACTATGTCGTGGGTGCCAATGGAAAAAGCTTCACCAGCAAGTTCGCCACTATCTGGCGATGGCGCCAAGATTATCAGTTCGACTTTGCTGCTCGCATGCAATGGAGCGTCAACTCCAAGTACTCCAAGAACAACCACCAACCTGTTGCGATCGTGAACGAATCATGTGGTCCTGCACCTTTGAAGCTCAAGTACAAGCCTGGCCAGAGTGTTGTTCTCGATGCATCGGACAGCTGGGACCCTGATGGTGATAAACTCACTTACGACTGGTTTCACTACAGGGAGCCTGGTGGTGCATACGGGAGAGGCCTGGAAGGATTTGACCCTTCTCTAAAGATGAAACCTATCCTGACTCCACAGAGTCCCAATGTGAACATCACAAACGTCAAGGCTGATGGTAGCGTGGTGAAGCTGGAGACTACCAAGAAGCTCAATGATGTAAGTCAAATTTCGAGAATAATGTGAGCATCGGCTGACTTGAGACTCTTAGACAATGCATATAATTCTCAGTGTGAGGGATACTCGGCAACAACCACTTGCCACCTATAGGAGAGTTATCCTCGAGGCTAAGTAAAATGTCAGCATAGACAACATAGTGTCAGACAACGTGAAATACAAAATACAAAATTAGTGCCTTTTCTTGATCATTTCTATGAGTAGCCGATTTCAATCTGTCAATTGTAACCCCCAGCTATTTCAAGTCCCCTAGCCTGATCTGAGAGAATCGATCGCCATCGACAATTTGGTGGCTTACACGCTAAGGTCTACGACAGTAAGCAAAAAGCAAAGCAATGTGATAAGGCGTGCATGGGTATTGGCTTGGCTGGTACTCACCTGGCCAATATTTCGATATCACCTGCCTTAGTACTGCATCAAGTGTAACGTACTGGGCTGAATATCAAATCAGGTGTATTCAGCCTCTTCGGAATACCCGAACTGCATACCAGATTGGTCAGAGTCGAGATCAGGCTCGGCCTTCGGATTTAAGACTGTTTTTAGGTTTTCTTTACAGAAAGGAAAGGAAAATCATGAATCTTATCATCTTTTAGCTGAGAACTTCATACTTATCATACACAAGCTTTCAATACCATCAATGCCTGAGCTGAGAGATGTGTGAAACAAGCGGCATCGATTCCAAAGTGGTAGAGCTGAGTGAATCCAATGTAAGCCTCACAGTAGAATAATATTCGTCGACAATGCTGTGACAACTTTCATGCGTCATACCCTGAGGCTCTGCGCAAATCTTGGTTCATCGAAATGACCAGGACAGGAATTGAGCGACATCCCGCATTTGAGGCCCCCCATCATCTGCATATCCCTTGCAGACCGCCACCGTCTGAGTGGTTAGTGTGGATAAAGTGTGCGGGGATGGACCATCCTTCGTCCTTATATGAGTTGATGCTCTGTTCAAATCTCCATCGCGAAAGCATTTCGTGCATATGTTAGACCGTTCTAACACGAACATCATCGCGATATTAATTCTCCCATGCCGCAAAAATGAGTCGAAACACTTATAGAAACATCAAGAACCCGGATTCTGAAACAGAGTCTGACTCGGAAGAGCGTCTGGGTGACAAGATCTGCAGAAATCTGGAGATAAGTATATTCCATAATGGAGCGGAAAAGCTCTATTTGCCAGAGGGCCTCATCAAGCAGCTCATAACTCACGAAAGTGTCCAAGACGAGCTCAAGATTGAACCGCTACCAGAGGAGCACGATTTTATCGATTTCATCGTCAATAAAGCAAACAGACTGTTCGCTTTGACCTGTTCGGTATTCGATGACAGGGGACACATTCTCAAAGTTATGAAGACGTTCTACACCCGAGGCATTACCAACCAAAGTCTTCCCGTGGAATTAAGCGAGGAAACAGTGAAGGTGTCGGACAATGGCAATTCCTCGATAACAGGACGTGTCATATCAATTGACAAAGCTTTCAAGGCAAAAAAGAGATTCTGGACGCCGAGTAAAGAGCTGAACTTCTACCAAAAGCAATGGCAATTTCTGGCACCGGTATTTGAGGAAGAGCAATTCGAATGGGACTTGGATAAACGACTCACATTACCCTTGAGGGAAATTGGCAGCGAAGCCAAAGAGGGAACTTTCGGGGAAATCCACCAGGTTGAAATACACCCCGACCATTTGGGCCAGTCTCTACTTCAGGTGAGTTAACACTCTATTGAAACACTTACTGTTACTCATGATGAGATCCTAGAGTAATGGTCGAAAAACCAATGTGGCAGTCAAAGAGATCAAGACCGGTCCATCGATGCAGGATGATGCCACTGAAGCGTTCAAACTTGAAGCCACGGCGCTGTCAAAGTGCAGACATGTGAAACATCCGCACATGCTGCCGTGCCTCGCTGCCATCAAAATGGGATCAACGCACTACTTTCTTTTCCCATGGGCCGATGGGGGTAATCTTCGAGACTTTTGGAAAAGTGAGCCCTCTCCAAAGCTGTCCTCTGACCTTATCATGGACGTTCTCAAGCAGCTTTGCGGGCTTTCAGGGGCTCTCGAAAGACTGCACAACTTTGTCTCTCCTGATGACACCGACTCAGATAGCATCCATGAAGATGGAGGCGGAATCCGCCATGGAGACCTCAAACCAGAGAACATCCTGCGCTTTGGAAACTCAACGTCTTCAGATGTTGGTACACTGAAGATAGCAGATATGGGTCTCGCCAAACACCACGAAGTCAGTACCAGACTTCGAAAGAATATGACGAGCACCAAGTACGGGACGCTGCGTTATGAGCCTCCTGAGGTAGGTGCCCCTAGACTTAAGAGCCCAGCGACGTCACGACTCTACGACATTTTGGTCCATGGGTTGCATCATTCTTGAATTCGTTGTGTGGCTTCTCGACGGCCAGGAGGGTCTGGATAAGTTCAACAATTCCATACGTGGGGGAGTGAAACATGACTATGATCCCTCCTATTACATAACAATCGGAGCATCTGATCAGAAAGTCGCGTTTGTTCACCCATATGTCAAACAGCAGCTGGAGGATCTTCTACGACGCACAGAAACGCTTGCTAAGGAATCAGCACTTGGGGATCTCGTAATCGTTGTCAGAAACAAGCTACTTATCGTTGATCTTCCATCTGGAGAGAACAATACCCAAAATTCATCTGGGCAGAACCAGGGACCCACGATCATTCATCCTTCATCGCCGGCGGAAGATGGGATCAGCGTGCCACATCGAGTCACGGCAAGAATACTGAAAAATTCACTAACCGAGATATTGGACAAGGCTAACAAACACCCAGAATACCTTTTTACAGGACCTATAGTTCATTCACGACCACCTACGAAGATCTCGCTGAGGAATGACAGTAGCGATAGTTTGCATCCCGACATGGCTGAGAAGATGATACCGAGGTCTATGCCAACTAGTGCCTCTGCTGCTACCCAGTTGACCCAGATGAGAGGAAATGTGAGTCTTCTCGACAGTCTTCTTGGAAATACTACTAATGACGAGGGTTTGAAGCCAGTGAGTAACTACTTATTTTAATCCGGTGAACCAGAGCTGAGGGATTTTGCGAAAACAGGATGTAAGTAATGGCTAAGCTTCTACTGGAAGTGTATAACTAACAAGTTGGCAGTATGTAAGTCTCGAGTCTTGATGAGGGGAGGGTGTAGCTAATACTTTTGACTTATAGGCAGTAAGTTCAATGCAGAGTTAATTTTGGCACATCCTGATGGCTGACCGAATCTAGCACGTAAGTCTACATAACTATACTTTGATAAGTTCATCATAGTGACAATTTTAAAACCAGAGGGTGAGTCTGATGGCATCTTTTCTCAGCTAAAGCTAATAATATGAAGGATGTGAGTTTTGTCTCTTCCATTGACGCTTTACCAAATCTGAACCTTGAACAGCTTGACATAAAAGTCTGGAATTTCATGGTCGACAATGAGTTTGCGAGACAGTTTCTCGGGCCACTTTCCACCAACGCTGATGCACCAAAAGTGGCCGATCAGAGCGGCAGTGTCACGCTATGCCAAAAATGCGATGCTATGAACTTCTGGACTCCTCAGTTCACCATCCGGGATACCCTAGGGGAGCTGAAACAGAAGATTCAACACTGCCGCTGGTGCGCAATGAGATGGGAGGCATGCAAACATCTCGAGAACACGACAGAAAGGGTGATTTTCGACAGAGTTGGCTCAGTGATTAAACTGAACGAGAGCGACCCCCCTGCCTTTTCCATCTTCAAGTCTGAGGGTAATTATCGTCATGTCATTAATTCTAAGCTTCACACTGACATGCCACAAGATTTCGAAACGCCCTCACCAATTCAAACGGGAAGGCCTGCTCTGCCTATGAGTCCTCGGGAGACGGATCACTTCCGACTTATCAGGCAATGGCTACAAGTCTGTGATTCAAAACACGCTACCTGTAGACAAGAGAGAGGGTCGCAGGATCCCAGTCCCATTCTCGCTTCTACTTTTGACGGGGATTCTGTTGACTCAGTAATTTCCAGACGTCGTAAGACAGCAAGGCTACCTACAAGACTTCTCGATCTAGGAGCTGGAGATATGCCTGGAATTCGTCTTTGTTACACCCAATTCGAGAGGAAGCTTGAAGATTTTAGTTACATTGCTCTATCACATCCATGGGGCGAGTCCACAGCCAATAATCCGCACTTCTGCACCACGGTTTCCAGCTTGTCTGATCATCTGAGAGAGATTGAGTTCGATCAGCTTCCCAACACTTTCAAAGATGCGGTTACTACTACGAGGGGATTAGGTGTTCGATATCTATGGATCGACTCCCTTTGCATCGTCCAGGGCCCTGGTGGTGATTTCAACACGGAAAGCAGTCGTATGGAGGAAGTATTCAGCTCAGCATACTGTGTCATTGCGGCTAGCCGGGCCTTGGGACAAAGTGATGGGTTCCTGAAGGATAGAGTCAAATCGTCACAGAACGACTACGTGACCTTCGGGAAAGGAGGAAGCCCCCCATTCTTTGTCAGTAACTTTCTGGACGACTTCAACAATGACGTTCTTGAAGGATCCCTCAACAAAAGGGGATGGGTCCTCCAAGAGCGGGCCCTTGCCCGACGGACCATCTACTTTACTGAAAAGCAGACGTACTTTGAATGTGGAGATGGAGTGAGATGCGAGACTCTGACGAAGATGAACAAGTGAGTCGAAGCTGGGAGTTTTGAACAGCATAATCTGTTATTTGCTGACTCTGATGTAGTCAGCTTGCAGCCTTCCTCGGTGATCCAAACTTCCCCGATAAGGCTATCATATCTGAAGCTTCTCGACAAGAAACATCACGAGGCCAGAGAATTCTCTATTACCAAGACCTGTACAAGACATACTCTCGACTCGGTTTCAGTCATTGGGAAGATCGATCTGTCGCCATGAATGGCCTGGAACAAAGACTGGCCTGGGGTTTCAAATGTCGAGGCAAGTTTGGGATTCTAGATGATTCCATTCAAGCAGATCACAAGAGCCTTTTGCATCGGAGTTTACTTTGGATCCGTGCTGTTAACAAAGACTCCCTACGAAAAATTCCGTTCCCTTCCCATCGACAAAAGGTGCCAACCTGGTCTTGGATGGCCTTTCAGGGAGATATTGACTACCTCAGCGTCCCATTTGATCGGGTAGACTGGGACCCAGAGTTCAAGTCACCATGGCAGACTATAGAAGCCCAATCCGCAGGGCGTTCTGAGATATTGTCAATTCGAGCAAAGGCATACAGGTTGTCCCTTGGGAAGCCCTCGCCAGACATTGAGTTGGTGTTCAACTCTAAAGGACAATCAGAGCCACCAATTTCTCACGCGTTGTGTGTGGTCGTTGGGAAAGCTAAGGGACTTGTGCTCGAAGAGAGTCGGATTCATTACGTCCTTCTTGTTCGCCCATCGGGATCGTTAGGATCTAAGAACCTTGAGACTTGTGAAAGAATCGGGGCTGGGAGTCTTCCTGCAAGATTCATTGACTTTGGGCAACCTGGATATGACGTTGCAATTTTCTGAAATTACAAATATGGAGTTGGGATTCAATGGTATTATTGGGTATTTCTATCGAAGACTGTTGTAATTGGAGAAACTGTGCTGCTAAATACTAGAATGGATCAAAGCCTATTTTGCAGTCCTTGGCTTGGCTTTGACAGCATATTCGGGCTTGTTCTTGCATTTGTTGAACATCCTTAGTAGAAGACGATGTAACCGACCGCAGCCGATACGCTTAGAACTCCCAGCGTCCTGTGTCTCAACTACAAGTAGCTGCTTCTGGATAATATCTAAAAAGTCGTGCACGAATTCAGAACATTTCGAGTTAGAATGCGCGTCCTCGATGAACTAAACATCATTTATATCAGCAAAGCCCCAGGGACACAGCAGGTCATTTGTAAGCATACCTTTGTGACGGCTGACTTTATATTAGCTCGTTTCCGACTATCATCCAGATCATAGTAAGGATAGTCAAAATAGAGGTTTGGACCGTGGTCTCCAGTTGGGTGGGGGTTCCTGGCAATAACCATGTCTCTCACCAGTGGCCATCCACCAAGTAACCAACCCAAAAACTCCAGATATAAGCATCCCATCGTCCAGATGTCGTATGAGCGACTAATCTTTCCATCTTGGAGTTCACTCTCTGGAGGACGGTAGTAAGGCGACATGGCAACGTGGCTATTACGAATACCCGATCTGCTCTGTGTGCTGTGGAATTCCGAGACGCCGAAATCACAGATACGTAGGGTTCCAAGATCGCCGGGCGAGTTAGAATCACAATACCACAAGATATTCTCTGGTTTGATATCGCCGTGACGCCCGTACAGCTTCTTGAAACTGTGGTCTCCTGGACGCTTCTCTTGTTCGATACTGCCGTAGCGATGGATCTGCTGTAAGCCACTGGCAAGGCCTAAGCACTGCTCAGCAACCCAGCACACCGTTCTCAGACTGAAATCCGGGTGCGGATTTACTGCTCTCCAGTACTTTGCCAAATCAGAGTCTGCCCAATCAAATATGAGGTAGTTATCGCTCAATTGACGATAGGCCCCCAGGAGAGAAACGAGGTGGGGGTGCTTTGTCTTTCCTAGCTTAGCAAGGATATCAAACTCTGCTTTGAACTCCTCTTCATTCTTTGAGTTGAGTTTCTTAATAGCAAAAGGTATATCTTTTCTCTGAAGGAAGTGTAAGCTGGTATAGTTCATGGCCGGATTAGATCTGTACTACTTGCTTCGCATTTTTTCAAATTATGATGATCATGGTGTATATACTTCTTTGAGACCTTTCCAAACCCACCGTGATGTTCTTCAATTTCTTGGTTTCCAGACACAGTGTTTCGCGTAACAAAAGGAAGAACAGCGGGATCTTGGAGAGAATAGATCTTGGCTTCACCATTCTCTCCGCGGTTGAAAAAGGGCGCATTGACGGCCCACTGCCACTCTTCGAAGCTCATCTTCTTAACCAGTGACCATTCATCAAAAGCCTCGATCCGCTGCAGACCACGCCTTGTCCGAAGTTCGATTTTGGGAATACGCTTTTGGGGTTTCTTATTGTGCTTTTGGAATGGGAGACCACTATCGTCAACTTGTTCTTTTAGAAAGTCGACGATGCACTCAGACATCTCTGTGAGTACCAGAATTGTAAAAATGATGATGTAGGATTTGCGTTCCGGCCCTTTGGAGAAGATCTGACGGACATATCTCCTGATAGTTCTGTCACGCTCCAGGGTCGAAGAAAAGTGCAGGCATTCATGGAGGTGTTGTGTCACAGCTTGTTCAGTAACAACCCTCTTGATATGGCCTCGTGGAATAAACCCTTTTCGTCCATCGTGAAACTTGTGATGATCTGCTAGTAGTTTATCCTGAAGAGGGGCTTCTAGTGGCAGTTCACTATCAGTCTCCTCATCAGAAGTCTCTACTGGGTTGGGTGGGAAAGCGGAAGTCTCTACAACCTTCTTGTACTCGCGATTACCGAGATCAGATATTACTGAAGGTTCTTGCTTGATCTCGGTATTGGAAACTGGGACTGATAGTACTTGGCCCCTGATAGCATCAAGAGCAGCAGGGTCTGGAGGTTGAAGAGAATGTGAATCCTCCTGTATACTCGTCAGCCAGGTCAAGATTGTTTGATTCATTCTGGCGTCTACTCACGCAATCGGTAGTCTTGAGAAGTGAGTCTTCCTCCTCGAATGATGGAACAACCTGGAGCTTTGGTATTATTTCTGGCCAGGGGGCCCCGTCGCTCGAGCCACCGAAGGACGTCGAACTGCGGCGGGAAATGAATGTCGTTTCGGTGGCGGCATTGTCTCTGGCACTGGACGCGGAGTCACCGTATGACGAGTCAGCATCGGGCTCTGCAGCTGCCCGTGCATTCTTGTTGTTGACAAATAATTCACCCATGGCGCAGTGACTGACTCAAAATAAACAATCAGTCAGACGCTGAAAGAACGACAACAAAGCAATCGTGGATTGGAGCGAAGAACGTCTTTTTTAACCATTCAAGTTCCTCACATTGCATTGTTCTAAAACGAGGCTCTGCCTCGAAAGTCCTATTTAGCCTGACGATCGGAATCTGCAGCTGATTTGGGGGCGGCTCCCAAGCGATGGACACCCTCAGCGTGTCCTTTCAGGTGATCAAGGTCATTTACAGCGGCGCTGTCTGCAGGCTGGCTGTGTTTGTGAGGGGGTGCTGTGTGCAGGGGTATACCGGAGCCTTATTTGATGATTGTAGGTATGTGGTGGCGAAGCAACAGAGCATTCGAGACATGGGGGTTGAAAATACAAAAGGCGCATGTCCCCCAATTTGCCATTTACGCCCATTTAGCACTCATTTCTCATGCCTTGGAATGACCGTAGCTGAATCCACATAATAAAATGCCTTGCTTTGATGCCTCGGCGCTTACTGGTGCACAAAATGTGTCAACATGTTCCAGCATTCCAAAGTCCTACTCCTGTTTTTCCACTTGGGACTTGAAGAATGGTTGGTCAAAATGCGCCTTGTGTAAAACGAAGGCAGCCTTAAGGCAACCAGCCATTCATGTAAGATAAAATAAGACGCTTGCGTGTCCGTGTAGATTCTCACAACTTCGAAAATCATCTATTCAATATCCTTGTACATTATCTCTTTGATCAAGCCATCTCTTGGAAGTTTTCCCATCTACTTTAATTTGAATCCGTCTTTTTAATAAGGCCTGGACATGTGCTCTATCAGCTCCAACGCATTCTGCCAACTGTCACACGATTATCAAGTTGGCGAGTTTCAAGACTTCGACAAAGAAAACATCAACCCAACAAAACTGGTGTCTTTACTGAGGAAAATGTTCGGTCAAGGAACCTATGAACTCCATGTATGGAGAAAAACAACAACCCCAAGTATTAATTGACCCCGCGTAGCTAACAGATTGCTAGATGGTTCATGACGTCCTCAGCGTTCGAGCTCCTCGTCTTCTTTCAAATGCCGAGGTAAACTGTTGTAAATGACACCAATTTACCTGAAGGAAATGAGACTTAACTTGCCTTTTATCGCACCTATGGAGCTCTGACGGCTTAATGAGCTCCAACATCGACCTTCGTCCTCAACTAAATTGTCCAAGTCTTCGTAGCAGCATATCTTTCCTCTATCCGATCGTTGATAACCACGTTCTCTATTTGTTCTATTCTATGGTTAAACTGGGGTAAAGCATGCCTCATTGTCACGTCAAGCGGTCAGATGGTCTTTTCTGGGTATTGTTCTTATGGAGTTATTTAGACCTACTAAATCAAATTGATATAAAGTCCGTTTCCTTTCGCATATTGATCTATTAATCTTGGCTTATGTACTCTGTGATCCCTTGAGATAGTTATTCAAGTTTATCACGCCATCAGAGGCAAAGGGTATAAGTGACATTTGAAGCTCATGAAAAGTTGAGACTGTTAAGCTTTCTGAATCATAGTATTTAAATCATAATAAAGTAACTAATTATATTACCAAAGGATCAGGAGATACGACGATAAGTATCAGGATGTTATGTATACGTTTAGGATATCTTATCATCCCGATAGACAGTGAAACTATTGAATATTTGTCGATTCTGGTCATCTTTGGACCCCACTGCCAATTTTCAACTGCGAGCGGGCGCCTATCACATCCGACCAGCATTACATTAGGCTGACTCCAAACAGGATGTGACCACTCTTGCATATCCGTTAATCGACGGAGCCTGATTTCCTTTCTCAAACTTGTCCTCTTTTCATCACTTCGTGGTTGACCTCCAAAATGGAAGGCATTGGTGTTGCTGCCAATGTCATCGCTGTTGTCGACATTTCTGTCAAAATCTTGCAAGTCTGTTCCCAGTACGCGAAAGAGGTCAAGGGAGCCACAGCCGACATTGAGGCATTTCGAGAAGAATTAGTAGTCTTGAGAAGCACCGCCGAAAATGTACGGATACTGCTGGACGGCCCTCGAGGCTCTAAACTCGAAGCATCGCAAGATCTGGTCGAGAACATCAAGGCTAGCCAGGGCCTTTTATCCAGCCTTGATCAAAAGCTTGAGCCTCCACCCAAAGACAGCTTGAGACGGCGCATGGGCCTTAGGTCGTTGAAATGGCCATTCCAGAGCAGTGAAGTCGAGCGTATCATCCAACGCATCCGGAGATGTTCTGACGCCATATCCTTGGCACTACAGGTAGATGAGACGTATGTCCTTGTCACTCCCAAGAAAAGCCCACCTAACTGATTTCATAGTACCGTACTGCTTGATGTTGATCTCAAACTAGAAAAGGTTGACAGCAACATGGTCATGGCATCCTTACCCGAGGCAGCCGGAGCTGCCTACAACTCTTTCGCAGAAGAACACAACAGCACATGCCTCAAGAACACTCGATCCGAGCTTCTGCAGGAGATTGACAACTGGGCGAATGACAATCAAAGCCAGACGATCTTCTGGCTCAAGGGAATGGCCGGCACTGGCAAGTCAACGATTGCCCGCACAATGGCATCAAAATGGGACGGGACCGGCTGTCTCGGTGCAACCTTCTTCTTCAAGAGAGGCGGAGGCGATCGAGCAAGTCTTTCCCGTTTTTATACCACGATTGCCAGACAGCTCGTCTTTTCTGTCCCAGCCCTTGGACCTCACGTTAAGGCAGCCGTTGATCAGGATGCTTCGATCACAAGCAAGATAGCTGAGCAGCAATTCGACAAGCTGATACTGCAGCCCCTTCTTCAACTAAAGGCAGCCAACCGAACCATCATTACCATTGTAATCGATGCTCTGGATGAATGTCAAGATGACTCCGGTATCAAGCGACTCATCAGCCTTCTCACAAGATCCAAGACTGTCATGGAAGTCCGAATTCGAGTCTTGATAACTAGTCGACCTGAACTTCCTATCCGACTTGGGTTTAATGCCATTCTGGGTAGTTACCAAGATTTTGTCCTCCACGAGATTCCCGAGTCCGTAATCGCGAGAGACATTGAATTATTCTTCAGAGAAAGGCTGGATGAGATACGCCATAATTACAATTCATCTGTGGACGAGCATCGACGACTTTCGGATAGCTGGCCAGGCCCAGATAATACCTTGGCTCTTGTCCGAAAGGCAATCCCACTCTTTATCTTTGCTGCCACTGTGTGTCGCTTTATTTCTCAAAGAAACTGCGCAGACCCCGAAAAGCAGCTGCAAAAGGTTTTGGAACATGAGACAAAGAGTCAAGAGTCAAAGTTGGATGCAACGTACTTACCGCCGCTCGAACAGCAATTGGAAGGTCTGTCGTTACGAGAGCAGGATGAGGTTTTGAGTGAGTTTCATCAGGTAGTCGGTACTGTCGTCCTTCTTGAAACGCCCTTGACGGTTACTGCTCTGGCATATCTGATCGAAATGTCCGAGGATACTATTTACGGAAGATTGGATGTGCTCCATTCGGTTCTCGACTTCCCGAGAACAGGAAATTCTCCCATAAGACTCCTGCACCTCTCTTTCCGCGATTTCCTACTAGACTCCGAGAAGCGGGGAAATAACAAGTTCTGGGTTGATGAGAAGAAGGCTCATGAGAGGATTGCTTCAGGCTGCCTCCGTACCATGGCCTGCTGTTTGAAGGAAGATTTGTGCAATCTAGTAGCCCCTGGAACAAGACGTTCGTCAATTTCAGATTCACACATCACTGCCAGCATCTCGATGGAAGTGCAATATGCGTGCAGGTACTGGGTATACCACCTCGAAAAGTCTGAAAAGGCCTTGAACAAAGAGAACGAGGTGATCAGCTTGTTGGATAGTCACTTTCTCCATTGGTTAGAAGTTCTTAGTCTCATAGGGAGATTTGGTGAGGTTTTTCCTATGGTAAAGATACTGCAATCAATCGTCAAGGTATTTTTATTTTCCACCAGTTTCAGTACACTGATTAATAGTCACCCAGGACCAAGCAGGCACAAAGTTGAAACAGCTACTTGAAGAAATCCATCGCTTTATCCAGATGAACTTCGCAATCATTGACCAGTACCCACTTCAGTTGTATTCGTCACTCCTCTGTACTCTTCCGTCAAACTCCTTGCTATTTTCTCTCTTCTCAACCAATACACCGCACTGGATATTGCAGCTTCCTCAGCCATCACAACTCTGGGACCAACGCAGGCTTGTCTTGGAAGGTCATGATACCTTGGTAGCTGCGGTGTCCTTTTCCCCAGATGACTCACACCTGGTATCACTGTGTAAAAGTGGCACCATTCGGATTTGGCGCTTAGATACAGGCGAATGTATTCGTCAAATATTCAATGACGAGAGCTTTGTTGAAAGTCGACGGTACGCTCTTGAACTATCTGCCGACCTTGAATGGATAGCGTTGGGAACGGATGTGGCTCTGTATATCTGGCGCGGAGACAAAGGGGAATTAGCCGGGGAGTATGCTTTGTGCGACAAATATGGCCCCATATGCCAAATCTCACCAAACTCTGAACTCATTGCTTTTCTGAATAGTTCAGAACAAGTCGTGATACTAAATCTCAGGACAATGCGCCAAAGCTACCTTCAAAGTTACAAGTCAATTTGTAATGGGTGGCTGAGTGGTTACAACCCAAACCCATTGATCATGGTATTTTCTCACCACTCCCAACATTTGACAGTACTTCCCCGAGCTTCCCCTCAGAGCTATGCCATTTGGGACATCAGGACCAGTCAGTGTATCGATAAACACCATGAGAACGAGGTTGGTCTTGAAGGACATGCAATCTCCGCTGCTTGGACGAATGAAAGTTCAATTAGTGTGGTCTGCGTTGTTCCTAATGAAAGAATCGCTTTTGTTATCTGGCCGCAGTCTGAAGGCAATACCATTGTACACCTAGATGGCCCCCAGGGTGACATCATAACGGCAAGGTTCTTGCGGGATCACACGACCCTGGGAGGTATATCTTTGAAAGGAGAGATCCAGACGTGGGATGTTGACACGGGGAAATGCCTCACTGGTTCTACAATCGAACAAGATCCATATTCCTCAGTCCCATCTGCCGACTACTCGATGCTTGCGTCATTCAATACCGGTAAAACTATTAGTATCTGGGAAATTTCATCGGAATGGAAAGGCAGCCAAGATAGAGTTGTTGCTATCACACTTTCTGCGGATCGAGCCCTTTCAGCCTCAATTACCGAGTCCGGGATCATCAGTCTATGGGACTTTCAAACCTTAAAGCTCATTCGACGTTTTGATTCTGGTGCAGTGGCAAACCGTACGGTAAACACAGGAATCTTTGAGTTTACCGCGAGTGCCGAGTATCTATTACTCTATGACCGCACTTTGTACCGTCTTCATAAGCCCAATTCAAGAGGCCAGCTCGAAGTTTGGGAGGTGAAGACGGGCCTTCGCGTTCGTAGTTTCGAGATACATATGGCACTGCGGAGAGAAAGGGACAGCTTATCACCACTTCTTTTTCTCGCTACCATTCTAGGGCGAGCTATAAGCCTCTCAGAAGATGGCCATCGCATAGCTCTGATTCTAAAGACAAGAGTAGTTGTCGTCGAAGTGGGCACTATGGCTTACAGGGACGAGTATCACCTTCCTGGGAACGTTTATGACACAAAGTTTTCACCCGACTCAAACATCCTCTTTATCCTCGCATCTAAGGTTGCAGATGATACAACGGAAGACCACCTTGCGGTTTATGTCTACAACGCTCAAAATGCAACATGTATCGGGACCTTGACCCCTTCAAGAATAGTAATTGGAGTCTTGGGCGCTTTTATGGACTCCAAATTCGCCGTCTTGCATACAAGAGCCCCTCAAGATAATGGCAGCGGTTGGATAGAGGTGATCAGAATCGATACAGGGGAGACTGAACGCCAGTTCGATATTGGAACAGGATTCAAAGAGGTTCACCTCAGCTCCGATCTCACGACCGCCGTCTGGCAAAGCTTTGGGCGCTTGACAATAGCAGATCTATCGACTGAGCGAGTAATGCAACGCTTGACTCCAAATCGGTTTCCAGTCCGACTGAGTCTCGATGCTGGGGGCTCGCGGATGTCTACTAGTTTTGGCGACTTTTTAATTGACAAAACTCAAGGGGTGAGCGGTAAGGAAACGAACTTTGATGACTTAGACCTAGTAGGATACGGAATCAGTGACGACAAGTCTTGGATTTCGTGGAACAATACAAACATATTTTGGTTACCGCCTTCATTACGCCCCGAAAGGAAATGTATCGAAGTCTCTGGATCGACTGTTATGATTGGAACGTCTTCTGGAAGGGTCTTGTTTCTGAGGTTTGATGTTGAGGAGTTGCTGGAAAAGAGTATCGATCCTACCGGCTCTAGAAGGCAGGCCTAGATGCTTGATTTTTTCTCAACAGGGCGTGATTCAATGCTTTAGTCGTAATATATTTTTTCACGGGGTCTTTAACAGTCACCTGCAAGCTGAAAACGTTTCCGCCCTGGGATCAGAACTCAAAGAAAATTGGTTGGAATTAATTCCGCCCAACAATCGTTATCTAACCGCTATCTAACCATTGTCGAGTCCCACTAAAATACCGAGTGCATCAATTGGTCATTAAACCAGGTATCCATTCTCATGATTTCAGCAGGCATTAAATCCTTCTTTACATCATTTTCACACAGCGGGCCGAGGCGCAGTCGTTCACGATGTTTCAGCTATGCCCTCATCCAATCGACGTGGCGGATACCAAATATGCCGAGCCACTAGCAATAGCCCAAGGCACTTTTCGAATGTTGATCTGGAAAAACATGAAATGTCAAATTTAAGGTTAAAAAGATTAAATATCGAGTCATTGAGGCTCATGCCCACATGAAATTCACATCTTCAATCATCACACTGTCAAACTGATATCAATGAAGTCCTCCGCGCTTACTCTTTACCTTGCCTCTCTGCCTTTCGGGCTTGCAGCTTCGCTTTCCAAACGAGCCTGTATCGAATTCAACCCCACGAACAAAGACGGCTACGATGCTCCACACCCAGCCAAGGCCATCACCACCGGCGAGCTGAACTGCACCGCAGAGAAAGCTCGTGCAGATGGCGGAGATCCCAAACTTTGCGATTTCAAGCGCTTTAAAATGGGAATAAGATCTAAATCGACTATAAACATCACTGTTTCAGATATCCAGGCTGTCCTCGACGTCGCCTATGATGCACTTGAGCTCAATGCATCGACCAAGGTCAACTTGAACAAGACAATCTTATTTCCCTACAACAATACAGAGGATGGGATTGCTGTTGGCGAACCTGGGTTTTGGGCCTTCATTCCTACTATGCATTGCTATGAAGGCATGCTGAAGGATTGCAACAAGGATGGGAAGACTAAGGCAGCCGAAGTGTGTGGAGTCAAGATGCGCGACTGGAGTGAAGGTTTTACGGGTCAGGTTGAAGGCAAAAGTGACTTTGTCAGGGATACTCAATTTTTGGATGACGACGTGGAGAATCCATGGCCGCGTTGGGACGATGCGGTGAAGAAATGGAATGAAGAGAAGAAGAATGAGACCAAGGAGGAGACCAAGAAGGAAACTGAGGAGACCGAGGAGAAGAAGGAGGAGAAGAACGATGATAGTAAGGATGAGTCCAAGGATGACAAATCAGCCGGCACAGGACATGACCAGCTCTTGGATTCTTTTGTTAACTATCTAGCCTGCGCTACGTTGGGCATAACCACTTTGTTGGTACTTTGATTGAGTTGAGGATATAGGGTAGTAAGTAGTTTACTTTTTTCATTTACTACCTATATAGAACGGGCGGCTCAGCTTGTTAGAGCTGAGATTGTTGTTGGGCCTACAGTATAAAAATTTGATAATTACTTTGAATTGGGGTTTCTGACTAGCGGAAATCCCCATTCAAGCAAGTACACCGTCCAGTTTCCAATCATGACACTAAAAATGAGGAAATAGTTCCACCCATTGAATCGTAACAAAAGCACCTATAGGACAATAGCGCAAACTAGCAAAAGCTTCGGCAATAATGAAACCTCTGGAGAGAACATACCCAGCAGCTAAAACGGACAATATGAATCCAGTAATATACACGCATAAGTACTTGGCTGTCTCTCGTGCATAATACTTAAGACGTCCTGGCAAGTCCGCCGGGTAATTATAGAGATTTGCACGGTACAGCGGGCTCCAGATCGCAACCAAAGCAATGGGAACAATAGTGTAGTAACACGGCAGCGTACCAGCGATGAGGAAACAGCTAAGCTTCCACGCTATCCCCTCAGCGTAGGAAGGGAAAGTCCAGTTCCATGCAACCAAATGAATCCCTCCATAAATTGCCGACAGGACCGCAGCAAGTACTGATAACAACGGAACTTCCCAAAACCAAATCATCGGGCCAACGGTGTTGAGGTGACCTCGTATCTGCATGCTCTGAGGGATTTCTATAGTGAAGATGGACCGGCCTTCCCAAAATGGTCTTTCCCAGTCAGTCATTGGCTTGGGATTGAAGTCTTCCAGGCGTGCGAGGAGAAGAGCTTGTTTTTCGCCCCCCCGTGGATCTGGGTTATCTTCTTCGCGGGTCCTTTTCTGTATCCGAATCTCTTCAACCCTTTCGGCCAAGACATCTCGCTCTTCGTCTGGGAAAGTGGAGAGTATCGCATCCCAACGTCTTAGAAATTCTGTCGTCATTGGAAAGGAAAACCTTAAGTATCTAGGTTCTGAGTCGATGGAGTAGTGTGACTGATTCCCAAATGGTTGGTATATGTCTTCTCTGTATAAAGCGAGTCCCGATGGAAGAATGTCGCCGATTCGCATTTCTTTTTGGGGCTCCGGCTCAATCCATTTCATAGGTTCTCCCTTTACATCAAGGGGAGGCATCTGGTCATGTTTCTGTTTCGCTGGGAATAGTGCTAGCTTCAGGGACATCTCACTATAGAATTGCTTTTGGAGCATAATCGCGATTTCGGCTTTGGAATCATTTGGCCGCACAATTACTGCTTCCTGAACGTCGAGTGGTTTCTGGGGATTTGTTAGCAGATGAATTGGATGGGGGAACAAAACTGACTTTGAACCAACAAGCATAAAGAAGAATGGCACAAGCCACATGGATCATAGTATGAATCTCCAACAGAGTGAGGGGTAAGTCAAATAATATCCTGCTGACGCATTGCATGACCATCCAGAGCACTTGGATCACTACAAGAGCTTTCTGGGCGATGCTAGCCTTACTCTTGTCGTCAATATTTTGGTTCCGGATTCTTATCCAATGACCCTTGTTGGCAAGCGAGATGATTGCAGCTGGCCCTGGCCGAACAGAGTGTGGGTGGGTGTCAGAGTCGTTGAAGAGCGAAAGAGCTGACTCGTCGAGATCAGGGATGGATAGGATGTCGTTCACGTCGAAGCGAACAGCCCCCATAATAATAAAGAAGGCATATTTCAAGTTGATCTCAAACTAATTTCGGTGATTAGTTAACTACGAAAACCTTAGCGAGGTCTCTTACATCAGCATCGGGTCTCCAGGTTGACGACTGTTTCTCTTCTTGGATTTTCCGAAGAGCTGACTTTAATTTCCAGGCATAATATAATTGTGAAGCAGCTGTGTAAAGAGAGATTTCTGGGGCCAGCAGCGTGATCATGATCCATTTGCTCTTCTCGAGCAGTAGTCGATACCACGTGGTCTTTGAGGGGATGTCAAGATGGAGGGCCGTGTAGATACAGGCGATGAGCGTCAAAACACAACTTTGAAGAATGTCCATTGTGCCCCGTATATCTGGGGTACTGACCCAGGGTGGAGCATAGATTGTGCCAAGTTGATCGCTTCCATGGTCAACTATCGCAGAGATGTTACCCGGCTGAAGCACCACAGTTGAGTTCAGGGCCGCCATGGTTGGTTGCTTCGACTTGAGATTTCAGGAAATACACAATGAAGAAGGAAGCTGGGATGTTGGAAAGGTACCCATATTCTGGGTATTAAATCTATCATAACTTCAAATTTAAAAATCATCAACTTCATATTCAACAGTTTGTGTTTGTGCCTGGGCAACATATACGACATCGGTGTTAAACGCTTTGTGTTAACTCGAGAGGTTTAACAAAACTCCACAATAGCAATAACTACCGAGTATTCTCCGCCTTGTGATACTGAACTGTATTCCCCTGCAGATCACAGATGATCAGTAGCTATATGTAGGTACATGGGACTCTAAGTATCCGATACTCGGCCCTCACCTCGAACTCGTCGGCAGTGGAGTTACATCCCGTGATGCTGTGGCGTCATGAAAACTTCCTGGAGCTGAGACTTTAGGCGAACAAAGTTTCACCAAGTGTTTTGGATTCGATTGCGTGACACATGTGTATTGCAGTGAAATCCTTTTACTGCGCACGAAGAGGGGTTGGGTCGTAGCACCAACATTCCTTTCGTCCTGACCGTTATTTGTGCTGTTCGAGGGCAGCCTGGATAGTTGCAATGCAGTCGGAGTGAGCTGGATCATTGAACAATTGTTGGAAAGGAGCAGGATTCCCAGGCTAAAAGATAGTTAGCGAGGCTTAGAATACAAGGATGGACGAAGATGCCAACTCACATTTAAATAGGCGATCTGGAGGGCATTGATATATTTGGCAAGCCCATTGCTTCCACAAACGTCCTCGAAGTCGGACCAATCGTATGTCGAGTCGTCTGCCTGGTTACATCCCTCGCCGCCATACGTGTTGCCGGATGCCACGCTCTTGGTGTAGTCGACCCACGTTTGACGGTCGTTTGCAGGAAAAGTACCTCCGTCGTAACCTCCCGGTCCACCATTGAAGATGCAGTCATTGTGGAGGGTGACATCACGGCTGCCATTGAACAGAGCTTTGTGGTCGCGAGGATATCGGAGCGCAATTTTCTTCCCAGACCCTTGAAGAGCTTCCACGACAGCACGTTTCACTTCGAGATTGGCGGCACTCTCATCTGTACCTTGAGCTTGGCAGAAAGGCCCGCTCTGCATAAAGGCTTAGCATTAGTATCACACCCGTACAATGAAAAGAAAACAGGAACTCCGGTTACGTACGTGCCATTCGCCCCAGCTGCCTAAGAAGCCAGCCTGGATCACGGGTATTTCTATGATTCCCGAGACATCGGAAAAAGCATTTGCCCATGTCGCCACGTCACTGAGAAGCTGATCGCGGTTGTTTGGCTCAGTAGCGATATCTCCACTCGAGGTTCCATATCTAACACGTGGAATGACCGAGACGCCTTTTGATCCGTAGTTCTGAGAGAGCTTCTTGAAGTCGTCGATGAGCGCTGAATGGTCCTCGCCTGCAACGATCTGGATGTACAAGAATAATGTATCGGAGCGATCCGGAGCTGAGTATTCAATTGCTGCCGAATTATCGGATCCCTCTCTGATTTCTTTGTATGTGGCAAAGCCGATAGCTGCTGCACACTTTATGGCAGTTGCCGTGATCAAGAACAGGGAAACACGCATTTTTAAGGAAGTACTGGGCGCCGAGGATAAGTGTAGAATGCTTAAGAATATGCTTGAGGCTTCTTTGCGGCTTTATAGCTGAATCCATCATTTCCTTACCGCTAGGACCTCTCGCGAAAACATGTTTTGCTTACATTAGACCCTGTCGTTTGGATCCTACACAGCTCGCATTGCCTCAAAGTGGACATACTTCGGACTTTTCAGCCAACCATTCATCTTCCGTCAGGGTCGAATCCTTTAACAGCTGACACCTGAAACGGGCCGCTCCATCGTGCTATACCCGGCGGAAAATCAGACAAGGGGTAGGCAGACTAACACATAAACAATCTAGCTCATCATAAGCATGGTCTCTTACACTACGATAAAGGCATTGCTTTTCAAGCTAATGCCTGTCTACTATGGCACCTATCAGTTAACACATATAGTAAGCAAATGGCATAGATAAGCGAGTATTAGAATATAATCAGCCAAAAGTAGCCTACAATTTTGAAACTTGGATAAATTGGCAAGGACCTGCACTAAGTATCAATGATATTGCTCAGTAAGCCTATGTTCTGTTTCAGCGAGTTCAAGCTGAAAGTTGCGCCTCAGATCATTAGATCTAGCGAAATGTATGCAAACCTTGACTGATTGTCTTTGATCAAATGGTTCCTTCGAGATTCACTCCCTTCAAAAGCCTGCTTTATGTCTCTATAGCTCCTACTTTAGTGGTCGCTCATAAATGCCCTAACAGCGACGCTAGATTATCTATTTGGCCAAGGGCTGGTCATTCCACATGATTTACCCCTGACATGGAGATTTAAGCCACTACAAACCTTTGTGAGACATGAGATGAGCGACGCAGATCAAGCGAATGAAAGGTCTGAAGACAACAACCTTCGATGCTAGAATGAGACTCTAATCTCTCCAAATTCCTGTTGTCAGATCCATATGTTATATCGTCTTCTCCCTCTCTCAATCCTTTCCACAGTGGCCGCTCGCCTTATCACTCATCGCTCTCAGTATGAAATATAGGACAGCTAGCATTTCAATTGCCTTGACGGTATTTATTTCCAAATGCGCCGGCTTTACTGTTACGAGCGGTGGTCCGGACGATGTCGGTCGTGCTATGATCAGCGGACCAGGCCTGACCTACAACGGTTTCGACCTCGCAGTTTTTCCGCAAGGGAGCATTGGAACCTTTTCTAATGGTCCCTTTGGTATGGAAAGTGGTGGCATCTTGACCACAGGAGCCGCGGTAGGTGCTTTACCAGGCGGCAACCTCCAGGTTGATAATGGGGGCTTCGGATATCAAAGCTGTGGAGACGCGAACCAGTACAGAAATGCCGTTTTCATCACGTATTTTTTTACGCTTGACCCAGCATACAATGGATTGACTGTCGAGTTCATCTTTGCAACCCAAGAGAGCGAGAAGTATAACCCATTCTTTAACATTTGCTCAACGTATCTTATCTAACTCGTCTTCTGCAGTGGGCGCCCCGATAATATTGGGATTACCGTCAATGATTTCGTCACTCAACATGCCAATGACGAGAACGGAAATAGAATAACGGCACAAAGTGACTTATTGGAACTGCCTGATGGCATATTCCCACCGGATAGTCTCACATCCTACGCGCGGTCCTCTCCTCCACTAGCGGTAAATATTTCATCTCCGTCAGGTGGCGGAAACTACATAGCATTCAGCGTCTGCGATTTTGGCGACGCCCTCAACGATTCTGGAATGCTTTGCAGAATTAAGGCCTGTGCGAACTGCGACTTCAGCTCGAATCGTGCAAAAATCAACTATGTGTCATCAACTACCACGATACCGTTTGGAGAGCAGCCTTACACTTCAACCATCAAGGCGTCGGGAACCAATTCGGGTACTTTCGTCTTTGGTATCCCCGCGACTGCTGAGACAACAACAACCACTGCCGGTGAAACTACTACAACTACTGATGAACCCACTACGACAACAGACGACCTAACCACAACCACTAGTGAGCCGACAACAACGACGACAGCAGATGAGACGACGACTACTACTGATGAGCCCACTACAACAACAGCGAGCTTTACCACAACCACTGGGAAGCCAACAACAGCAGATGAAACGACAACTACTACTACTGATAAATCCACTATGAAATCAACTACTCTTGAAACAACAACCGCGTCCGAGGGGTCAACTACTAAGTCTACTATTGGACTAGCTACGACTACAGAAGGATCTACTAGTACTACAGAGGAATCGACTGCTGCTATTGTTATTGAAACCACTACAGCAACTACAAAAGAATCAACTTCGATCATTGAGGGACCAACTACCACTGACGAGGAAGCGACTACTACGACTACTACGACCATTGTCGTTAAAACCACAACAACAACGACGGAACAATCAGTAACTGATACTATCGATTCAACTACTTCCGTAGTTTTTACAGACGCCACCACGGCATCCGATGAGACAATAGCTTCCTCAGATATCCAGCAGTCGAGTTCTCATGAACGCACGGTGACCACGATATCTATCTCAGAATCAAGTACTGCAGCGGGCAGTGAGTCTGTATCAGCCATCACCAGTGACGAGCCTATGGTTGTTACAGATACCACAGCAACTGGGAATTTTATTGAACCCACTACAACCCGTAACTCTCCTTTCACTTCATTTTCTTTCTCTGAACCGTCCAGTCAGACTACCACCTTTGCTTTGTCTCTATCAAGCACTGTCATTTCACAAGCTTTCATTTCTACTTCAAACTCGCCTGTCGAGACTTTTAGCTCTGAATCAGCACGAGAAATCACATCAATTGAAGCTGCACCTCCCTTTTCTTCTACTTACGGCATCATTTCCTCTTCGAGGGCAGAACCAACCAATCCTCCCCCAGTCGCCGATGCCTTCAACCTACCCATAATTGGGCAGTACAGATACCTTGGGTGCCTCGCATCACCAGAGGGATCCCCGAGTTTCAACCTTGTAGGCTCCAGTGCCAACATGACTACTACCACTTGTGTAAGCTTAGCTCAGGGGCGGGCTTATGTGGGTGTCTACGAACGGTACGTAGTGTCTCCATCACGGTACTCATTCATCTGACTCCAACTGCCTGTGCAGGTCATGCTATGCTGCAGGTTCGCTGGATGAGGCAAGCTTGGTGGCAAATGACAGATGCGACATACCCTGCCCCGGCAATAAGCAACGATTCTGCGGCGGCTTAGCTGTTGGCTCGGCCACACCTCGTTGGGCTGGTCCACGAAAGGCGCTCCATCAACGTGATGCTCCACCTAATGTTCTCTTAACCCTTTACGTGCTCGTTGAGTTGGCACCTCCATCTGTTGAAACTAACACCGAGGTTATTCCCCAGAGCACCAAGAGTGTTGCAGTTCCAACCATAACTGTTCCTTCAAGGCCAGTTGTTGCAGTCTCGAATGTTGTCACTGTTTCCGATACCTTCACTGTTTCTGATATCATCACTGGTTTCGATGCCGTCACTGTTTCTGATGTCTCCGCTGCTTCTGATATCTTCACTGTTCCTGATATCATCACTCGGTCAGCTATCACAGTACAGCCTGGAAAGACACTCATGAAGACCACAGTCACCACAATCACTTACACTATCGTCAACCCCAATGACCCTTCGACCATGACAGTCACCGAGTACTGTGCCACTTTATCATATGAGCCCTGTGGTCGCTGTGCTCACCCTCTTATCCCTACCGTTGAGATGACTACTATCATTGTTCCTTGTAACGCATGCGGCCGTCATGAAGAGAACAAGGTCACAGTCACTGCCCCTTGTGCTGCCCTACAGTCCGACGACTCTTTCTACCAGCAACCCGAATTCTCACCACCAAATGCTTTTGAAACCTTGACGAAGCCTGGAGGCTTCTTTGGCTCAGCGATTGTGGCAAGCATCATCCAAGCCAGCCCTACTGGTCCAAGCCGCACGGACACCCCTATTTACCATCAGGATTCGGATAATCATGAGATTTCTGGCAACCAAGATGCTTTTAACCCCTACCAGCACGGTGGTGAAAAAGATAGCTACAACAATAAGGACCAAGGAAAGCCTCAAAAACACCCCCAGCCAGTTGAGATGAAGATCCCTGCCTCTCGGCCAATTGGAATGGAGAGAGTTCTTTCATCGTCTACCCCGAGTGCAGCCAGCACACCAAGTAACCCGCCTGCGGTTCCAGTGGTAGTAGTTTCAGCCGGACCGCGATACGAACAGAGTGTTATCTTTCACTTTCTACTGATCTTCCTCGGGATGATTGTTCTTCTGCAATAACCTTGATCGGTCCTGGCGTTCCTTAGCTCTTCATTTTCGACACGCTTTCCATACTTAACGGAGAGAAGGAGTTATTCCGACGTTGGCCTGTAAAGAAAAGGCGTCTTCTATTTATATGATACCTAAGAATATTTCCATTGTATATAGTCTCGACTTTGCGGTGTGTATGGAGGCTTCTACTCATAGCCATGATTTACTGCTTGATGTATTATCAATGACCCAGCAGCAACATATCCATTCTGTACTTGCGGTAATCTGTGTCCAGAAGTATTGATGCTCAACTGGCCAAGAACCCTCCACTGGGTAACGCTACAAGTGCTGGTTTCCACATAGAGATTAACAAGATAGTCTATCTAGTGTGTGAAATACTAACCATCTTATACTTCTCTGGGGCGACAAAAGAGTCATATTCTAGTTTTTTTCTATTAGCTTTTTGCTATAGTAGTTGCTAAGGCATTGTGGTATAATGTCTAAATTGTGGTTTTGAAGTGTTATTCGCAGTTGAGACCTGTGGCTAAAAGCTAGTCTTTGCCCCGTTAACTTATTGTGAAATACTAAAGAAACAGAGCTTTGATCCGCAGACTTATCAGAATCCCATTCTCACCATGTACGTTATTGCTATTATTGTGAAGTACGAAGGCTCTCCTATCTGAAAATCGGTCTTTCAGGATCTATAGCAATTTCATCCAACTGTATCAGCTCTCTCTCTAACTGACTCATATCCTTCCATCCTTGCTTTATACGTCTCTCTATCATATGAAGACGTGGTGGAGTCCGGGGCCCATAGCCCCCCCATATGACACCAACTTGTTCAGCAGGCCGACGTTGACTCTCGGTCAGTAGACAAGACGCGAATTCTTTGTCAACGACTCCCATCTTTGGGGCCCAGTAATCTCTTGCGAAAGACAACAGATCACCATAGTTGCGCCGCTCACTTTCGAACTCCATAACCAATGTTTCAAATAGTTCGAGCCTGGAGCATTCCTCTTCTTCAATCTCTTGACGGTCTTCCGCGGACAGTGGGCCAGAAACCTTCCAACGGCAGTCATAACTGTCATCAAAGCGGCAACAAGTGTGACGAAGACCAAGGATCGAAAACGTAAAGTAGCGTACAATCGCACTGTCTATCCATGGCTGTTTGACTAGTTCACAGCCAACTTCGCTGAACAGACTAGACAGGTACTCTAATTGCTGTAGTGCAACTTCTGGGGCTTCCCAAGGCTCACTCCAAGTGTATTCACACTCCATAGCAGCAATAAATTTGGTTAAAGGCGTGCATCCTTTTGGAGAGCACCAGCATTGACAGTCGTCAACGTTATCTTCCGCAAGAATGGTGGGTAAACCCTTTGACGACAGAGGGGGATGATTTCCACGCATGTAGGAATACCGACTCCCACCAAGATAGGCCATGAAATAGTGAGCTGCTGTTGTGCGTCCCCCTGAAGCAGGAACGGGAGATAAGAGATCCCCGCCATGATCGACCAGCCAGCAGATATATGATGACAACAAGAAGTCTTGGTGTCGAGGCCAAGATCTTGAAGAGCTCATCCATTGTACTAGTAGGCAGAAAACGTCATCAAATATAGTCTCAGGTAGATGGAAACCAGCTTGAAGAGCGTATTCGGCAACTTCAGGATGACAAATAAGTGTGTAAATAGATCTTGCATCCTCTGGTCCTTTCGCATCGTCGTAGACTCTCAGATATGCCGGTACGTGGCAAGCTCGTCCTTCTAGATGCTCCTGCACCTGAGCCGCATTCTGGTCTAAGATACCAGCTTGGCAAATTCTCAACTCTTGTCTCTCTGGCAGAGAGAGCTCACGCTGCGCTAGTACCTGTAATCGCTTCCTCCGGGAGGCTAGACTTCGAATGATATTCTTTTGGCTCTTCATGCAAGGAAGGACATCGTGCTCGGTTGGCAAATGAAAGGCCTGCCGGACAGAGCTAGTAAAGAGCGCCGACTCGGATTGGAGTAGCACATCTAGCACTATACAACCGTGGCAGCTGTCAGATCCATCTTTTGCCTCAGACCGACCCGCATGGAATAATGCGTCAGCCGCATGCTCTACTGCGCAATGGTCGTTGTTGTCTTTGATATTGAGGATCTTGGAATCTGTATAGTTGAGAAGAATCTGCAAAGTCGCCACATTCTGGGTCTGAACAGCAAGGTGTATAGGCGACTGGCCAAGATAATTGATTTCTTTGATAGATGATGGGTATCTTTGTAAATAGTTTCTGACCCCATCTTCATCTTCGTGGAGGATGAGCCTACTAAGTCGACCAAATTCGAGATCTATTTCGGTCAGAATGATTATTCCAAGACTGGCTTATGATGTTGTCGATTCTAAGGTTGACTACTCACAATCAGCTATCCTGGGGTATTTTTTGACAAGGTCAAAACGTTGCTGGAGGCTCCAGTAAGAGGACTCGTATATGCAATCCTGCCCTGCTGTTTCATCACACCTTGACAAAAGAGATGTGATCGCTTCACCAGTCATGGCGGAGTCTGGCGTCAATGCATTTTGACTGAGCTGTGCTAAAGGTGGTGAACTATACAACTCATCTGATCAGTAAGCCCGAAACACTAGTCCAGCATTCGGAAAAGGTATAGTTTCCATGATTGAGTAGTGGTGACATACCTGTCTCTGCCAGACTTAAGGTTGGTTAACTGGGCGAGCATACAGAAGAATGGCAATACGTCATCGGGGAAAATGCTTTCACCCGACTCCAGAGACTAACAGGGATAGACTTAGTCCAGATCCAATCCAAGGGCTATTGTATCAACATACCCAGGAAATACCCATCACCCAATCTAGAATCGAACCACCATGCTGGTCTACGTCGGTGATTGATGCCCGTCTATTATCAAAGCACCACCTGAGTCGCCTATAGCATGAGAAGAAGAGGTTTTCCCTGTCTCCGCTCGTAGAGAGTCCTGGATATCTCAGCGCTCCCTTTATAATCCTGAATGACGGCGAGAGATCTGTGTCAACTGTGGCTACCCAGGCAAGACTTTGCCCGAAACCTATTCCACCAGTACCTGCTGTTATGAAGACTGAAAATTGGCTAGCCACCCTCCCGCCGGTAGGGATAGGAAGTTTCAATGTACGCTTCGTTTGTTGCTTCAGGGGTTGTGGTGTTGACATGGGGCATCCAGGTAAATGATAGTCCGTAAAGCTCCTTTCCTTCTCGATAATGAAAGGACCCCATTGCCATCGTTCGCGCCGTGTGCATTTCGTTCGGCAGCAACAGAAGGATTTCATCGTCCAGACATCGCCATTTTGATATTTTGTTGATTTTATTCTCGATATAGACGTGGGAGACGCTGGGTCTTGCAGGCCCAACGCAGAGTCGAATGTTGATTCCAAAGTCTTCTCAACCCCACCGGCGGGCTGGACCCCATGATTCGGCTCATCGGGCTCTGGGAGGCGGGCGTGGATCCCGCGGACGTCCTTGTGGAGAGATTGCAGTGCTTGTTGTAGAGAAACTTGATCATTCTTTGCGGCTAGTTGGAAGTCGTTGACAGTCTGTCGTATACCCAGTATGGAGCTTTGAATAATATAGTCGCTCTTTCTAATCATCGGAATTAGTGCCTGTATCTAAGGAGGGCTGTTAGTGACCTTACACTTGTAGAACATTAAGGGCAACCTGTAAAGCGGTGCTTGTGTCAAACAACTGTTTTTCTAATTTCTCCAAATGTTGCTTCTTGAATGGGTACTTGAGTTTGACGTAAAGGCCTTTAGCCTTTGAGGTACGACTATTGGAAATGATATCCGGACCTTTTAGTTCGTCAACAACTCTTAACAAATTGTCAATGGCGACTGCACAAGAGGTTTGGCATTGGTTGATTGCATCCTCAGCATCGTTATCGCTGATACCTGCATTAGAGGCCCAGACACGCAGCGAGATCAAAGATGATCGGAACATTCTTGCATAATTCCTTGCTCGCTCAAGATCTTCATCTCGACCTTCGACGCTATCGAGGTATTGCGATATTTCCTGAAACAGTTGGAGTCCTAAGGAAATTGTTCCAAAAGCGCTGCCTGCAATACCGAAAGCTTCGGCCATGCTGGAAGTAATATTGAGGGCCGGAGTTGTGGTTTTAAGGAGGGCTGTCGCGAGTTGACCTCGATATCAAATTAGAGATAGGTTATGAGTCTTAACACTTGGAGCTTAATTATATATCTCCCCATGTTGGGTGACCTCGTAAAACAAATGCGGCTGAGCTGATCATATGATTTTAATCCACCAACCATGGCCCGGCACATAGTCATTTCGAGGACCAACAACAGCCTCATTTTCAAACCCCATCAGCATGCAGTGCAACGTTGGTATCCAGAAAAAAGCTAGCGACTGAAGATTACTGGCTCATGCAACTGCATCCTTTAGAATAATTGTCCACTCTATTTCGCTCAGGAGTTGTTTACCCGAGATACACTGCCACGACTGTGCCTCCCATCAATTTGTATTTGTGCGACGTTCTAATTCCTGACTGCCCAATGCGTGTTTACTAGAATAACAGTATTTACCTACAGAGCTCCCTCCTATTGTACTAGCTACCACTTGTAATGGCACCAATTACCTTCACTCACTTTACCAGTCACCTAGATACAAGAGCCGAATTCCTTGTCTTTCATGTTCTGCTGTAAAGAGATCCCTTATAATTAAATATTAAAGCAGTAGTTAATTGAACCTTTCCTGAGTTACGTAATCATCCATTTCGTACGCGTCCGGTTTTCGCTGCAGAACCCACACCAACATCCACCACTTTGACTCAGTGCCGCTTCCACTTTTTTCACTACTCTTGCGTCCATGGAGGATGCAGTTCGTCCCAACGAGCAAGCTGCTCGTAGCATGTACGCACGAGGTTACCAAACATGGTTCACAATCTTTGAACGCGCGTCTCAAGAGACGAACCAACCAAGAGATTGCTTGCAGCGCTTGCGAAAGGCCTTCCCTAATCAACCCTGGTTTCCACAAGACGTTGCTATTGACAACTCCTATGGCAACGTCGCTGTAGTCAAAGGGATTACTACCTGGCTTCCATCTGATGAGCCAGGCCATTTGCCGCCATTTCAAGACGAAGCGGTTTTCCAGGTTGCGTGGGACAGGCCAACCAGGGTGGTCTTGACTTCAGATACACGACACACCAAGGCAACTCTACCGGATATCTTTGGTAAACACAGTAATCATATTCCTGTCTTGTTCCATGCTTGGGCATATATCCTTTCTGCAAGATGGGCCGAATTAATTCCTGGCGCACATATATCGCAAGAAAATAAGCCTCAGTCCAATGAGCAACCTAATTCTCAAGCTACCGCTACGATAAACGTTGGTACAGTCAGTGGAGACGCGGCTCGCTGGTGGAATGCCATCTTGTCGGTCGGGGGTGGTTGGGATGCAACGGTTCGCAATAAAAGGGGCAAGCTTCTTCATTCGCCATGGTCCACGACACTTGTATCAGAATGTCCTTTGGTGATATCGGGAAAGGTTGAGACGGCGGTCCCAACATCAAATACCAGTCCGACTTCGGTGGCTGCAGCATGGCGCTATTTGATCGACTATTGCATCTACCATGGCATAGACGATGACCTGAGTCTGGCAGCTTTGGCAGCAGCTTTACTGATTCCCATCGCCAAATATGACGGCACGTCAATCGAGCTACCAATTCCGGAGATAGCCTGGGATGGGCATAGAAGGGAGAATGAGCCCCCCGTAGCCTCTAATTTCACAACCTTCGACCACCTCCAGCTGGATGGACTCCTGACCCTCAGCTGTAACGCTAGAGGAACGAAGGCACTCCTCACCAGCATATTTTTCGAGCCTTGTGTGGAAAGTAATATATGCGGGATGTGGCTACGGGGCTCGTTTGCATTTCTTGGCACAGTCAAAGACCTAAATTTACTCCTGCGCACGTTGATAAAACGGGATCCTGAGATTGGTTTCTTATGGCTCGGTGCTTTCATAACAGGGAGCTATCACAAGGCGCTTCGTGAGGGTCGCTCCAGCTGGTGGAACATCGATCTTGGAGCAGCTGCTTGGACAGGCACACTGATGTCCTTTGTACAAGCACCAGTACCTCACCTGATGCCAGGAGCCATGTCAATATCACGCTCCGACGAATGTCGTTTACTATTCCTCTGCCACGGCATGAATTACACCACCCCACCATTATTCCCCTTTCCACCGTTTGGCTCCACCGCCTTAAATGACACTAATCTTGATGTCCACGAGCATTCTTTATGTGGGAAACACCATGGTCTCAGCTATGTCATCTTGACCTGGCGCTGCAACGACGGTACAGAGATTAAGCAAGGGCCTGAGGTCCCCGTCGTTGCGACCAGGCCGAAGACCGGGCAGTCTTTGAACCCCATCTCAGAGGTTGATGTCGATTACAACGACTATGACTCGGAAGACGAAAACTCAGAAATGGTGACTAGAAACATCTTCACTTGGCTTCGTGAAGCAGACGGCTTCCCTGTGGCGGAGAGGGCAATTCGTGAACACGAATGGATTGACAACCTAGATTCTGACGACGACGCTCCCATCGAGGGAGATGTGCATTCCACTGTTGGGGGGCGTCTTCACGGGTGGCTACTGAAAACCTCAACCCAAAGGTCCAACTCCATCTGAGGTCTCGCTCTGTAGCGTGACATGCAACTTTCAGGAGAACTGTGTTGATCAATCCAGAATATTATTTGCATCAAGGTTGGTGAAGTGTCAAGCTTTGCTACTTCAACTACACCCAATGCCGGCCGCACATAAATATTCTTTCTTGGCAAGTTTAGACTTAGATGAAATGTATGACAGCAAACAAACGAGTCAGCCTAGCCGTAGGATTGATACTGTTATGTCCTTGATAAGATTAAACGCAGCGTTCACCTCCAAGTCTTATACTATCTCAAGAGATAGGGCTTACTGGCTGAACCAATCATTCCCAAATCCAGGAACTGTATATTGAGACTATCCAAACTATTCCCGTAAGAACAGTCTTAGCGACCCCAGCCCTCATCCTGAGATTCCTCCATCTCATCATCATCAGCATCAGCATCAGCATCATCCATGTTTTCATCCCAGAATCTCTCTGCAGATGTCCATATTCCAGTCCACTGTTCATAATCGTCAGCGTCCGTGAACAGGTCATCGAGATTCTGCCATGTCAACCAAGAGTTACTACCAGAAGTACCGGCGCGAAGCTCCCAGGGACCCCAAGCAATATATACCATGGGACGGTTACTCCTCGACACTTCAAAGAATTCTAGCAATGTAAACCTTGCCTGTTCCTCTATGTTCATTCTTTGAAGGTTTCGGAGCTTCCCGAGACCCTGGGAGGAGAGGTAATGCAAATACTTGTGTGTGTTGCGGGAATTGCCACCCACGACAAATAAATGAGCCAGGTAGTTGACAAACTGGGCCCCATAGGCATTAATTCGAGCCTTGGCGATATTCACCTCGCTGCTGTCTTGGCTGGTCAGTTGCCGTATCAACATATTTAGGTATGTGTTGACACCTCGGAAGATGGACCAGTGCTGATGATAGACGTAAAATAGAACCGAGTAAAACATCTCGACTCCAGTGGACTCTTGCGCGCTCTGGCACATACGCTTTCTAAACATGTCAGAACGGAGAGTCTGGTTCCTCTCGAATAACAGTTCTTCTTGGCGAAAGAACATCTGGCAATAACTTTCAAAGTGAAAAGATGCATTAAGAAATCTTTTCCTTTCATTATCTGAAAGTTGCCCTTCAATTCTTTCGCTGCTAAAGATGTCTGTATCGGGATTAGACAACCGTTTCCGAGCATAAGGTGCATAGTTAGCAACGAGCCATTCTGCATCGTTGCCAACAGGAAGCAAGCCACAAAGTGTCGAGAGCGGTATCTCATCCGGTCGGTATTTCTTGGGGGTTCCAGAAGATATGCATGGAACCGCGGCGTCTAGGAGGATATCTTCTGCAGCTTTGGCTCTGAGCGATGCAAACCTTGGTTGCTGTCTATCAAAGCGAAGTCGGGCTGCCAGGATGAAAGAAGGGCAAAGAAGGTTTCCGAAGCGGGATATCAAATCACCAGTCCATCGTCTAAGGATCAGACTTCTGTACCTGCAGAAGACTTGGAGCGAGAGGGGGTGGGCTCCTATGAGGCCGAGGACGTCGTCTGGCGAGTTGCATAGTTCCATGATATATAATACAGCCTCTTTAGGGAGGTGTTCGATTGTTCTATAGCTCTGTGCCGATGTGGATGACATGGTGATAGTGAAGAGCAGTTAGGCAAACGGGAGATATAGCTAGATTGTGTTAGATAAACTAGGGAGGGCTACAACTGGTGCAAACCTTATAAATACAGATCCTTTATACGTAAGAGAAGCAGAATTTGAGATGGTATGTTGTGTCTGGTGTGTTCTTTTGCGGGAGGTTAGCAAGTTGGCTTTGAGAAGAGTCGGTGATAAAATGAAGAGCAGTAGACATTGCAATGCAATGGAATGATCTTGACTGGGATTAATCATCTATTTATATGGTAACTCCATATCCTCACACAGGAGCCATTTTTCTCAAACTTTCATATTGCGCACATTAATCAACATTCGTTGACTTCTGTTGGTCGATGGTGTCTGACTCAACTCATGGCTTGTAGCCCTTAGGGCATGGCGAAGCAAGGCAAGTGGTCAATCTTGAACTGACTGTCTAATTCGAAACAAAGATGAGAAACATTCTGATTTGTAAAGGATAAATCTATTTAGTGTTTATTAAAAAGAATCTCCAAGCTAACAGGAAAATACAAGCTTTCGCCCCCAGGTCACAGCTGCAAAGAAAACTTCTGGCTCATATTGTATTCTAAAACAAAGTTAGAAGAAAGAACCTTATCTCTATTTCTCAATACCAATACCATACACACTCATCCAGAATTATTCTATACCAAGATGATATCTTCCAGTGTACCCTGTTCCTTTTGTCTCAAAAACCTCTCTCGGAGCAGCGTCCTTACCTCTATAAGCTTCAGCCCCTCACCGCCTTCGCGACACACAGTCCCACGTCCTGCTCTCCAAAAGCACGAAATGTTTTCAATCGGTGCTCTCCCAGATTTTGATTCTATGAGAATCAGAAACTCAACTCCCTTGAAAGATTCGTAGTGGCAGTATAGGTCTTCGTCCTTGGATCCGCAATAGAAAATCGGTACAGCAACTAATTCAGACGCCTTGCCCACGAAATCCGCAAGACAAATTGCAGGCAAACCATGTCTCGCGGGGTCCACAACTGCGTTTATCTTGAAACGACAATCTCCCTCGCGAAAACATAATTTACCCTCTGCATCCACTTCGCGTGGCTCAAGTTTCATGGCAGACAGGTGTATCCAGCCACCAGTCACCTTGCCAAACGGGTTTTCCGGGTTTTCCAAATATACCTTTGCGCCTTTCACAATGACCAGATTTCGATCGCAGCCGTAAGTACTTGGCTGAACGGGGTGGTTTACTGAAGCCCAAGACCAGCTCGGTGCTATGTAAGAGGTTGGGGCTCGTCGCTTTGGGAACAGTTCGCAAATATACCAGCATAAACTGGAAAGGAGTTCTTTTCTCCATATACCAGCAAGATAATCGTCTCTTGGACATCCAGCAAATACACGGGCAGCCAATCCACCCAGGGCCGGGAGCTTGTCGCTGTCCACAGTTAAATATCGCCGTGAGTATTGCTTGACAATTATGACCCAGGCTGCCATGATCGTTCCATCGTCTTCTTTATTCCGTGATCTTATTTCAAACTCCGATCTTCCGAGCTCATATTCCTCATCTTGCGCGTAAAAGCATGATCCACATTCGAAGTACATCTGTGCGTGCGTGAAATGTAACGTTCGAGGAGATAAATATCGTTCCTGAAGGACCCAAGCACGTTTCGATAACGGCTCGTCTTCCATCTCCATTATATAACGATTCCAGCCTCCCATGTGACTAGCGGGGATTGGAAAGATAGAAATATTCGCGGAGATCCCGTCTTTTGCACAGGGAATGTCTGTATATTCAGGGCCTCCTTCAAGTCCCAAGAAACCCTCCGAACAGTTGCTAGCCTTGGTGGCGGCGATGGTGAGATATGCGTTTCCGTATACATCAGACATTCGACTTGACTCGCGAGCCCAATCTTGGTTGTCATCTTGCATGATACAGAGACTATCGATCCAGAGATAAGGGATATCCAGTTCTCGAACCAACCACAGAGCATCCTTAAATGTTTGGGGAAATGACTCAAACGGCAGTCCTTCTTCAAGTTGGTGGCATGTGCTTGCATTGAGTGTGAGAGGCTGGACGGAGCCCCAACAATGGCTGAGTGCGGCATACTTTGCATCCGATGGAACCGAACTGCAAAGGAAGACCTTTCCCGTCTCCTGCCTATAACTTAGCAGGCGAGTGGGCTTCTCTGTAGAACCAGGATGATGTTCGTGACTGGATGAACATTGAAATAACCACTTCTCTATGCATTCAAGGCTGTCTTTCGATCTCAGCGATGTTGGCAATCTACGCCTCATAATAACTTCCGAAAGAGGGCTATCTATGATAGTGATTAACAAGGTAAATAACTGAGGGTCGGAAGTCTTGGACATGTCTCACCTTTTTCAACAGCAACGCCGATAGCTCCTAAAAGGATAAAATTGGGTAGATGTCCTCGATAGGCTTCTTCCATGAGCTGGATTCCATGGCCCCAATTGGAACCACATAGAAACAGCGCTCCTCCAGATGTTTGGTTGAAGTTTCCCGTCATAGTGGCACTACGCAGCAAAGTTCGGCAAAGTTCACATACTTCGGAAGCCTTGCGCAAGTCCTCCAATGTGCTATGATATGGGACGAATAATGTTTCCTGTTTGAAAGATCCCGGTTCATAATGTCTGGGATCGCATGATAATTCCATCTGGAAATTGGTTCCATATTCTCCATCTACCTCCCTGATAAAGAAATTACAGAGGTTGAGCCACATATCAGTGAGGTCAAGTTCCGAACAAAGTTGGCAAAGCATGATTGCAAGAATAGATTAAAATACGGTTGACTTCTTCTGCAGAGCGTTTATCAAAGGTAGTGGTAAAAAGCCGCAACGACAAAACGAGGCAGCCAGAGTAAGCTTGACAATGCAACCTAGTTAATCACGTGCCAGGATCTTGACGGAGTTGCAGTTCCTCACCTTGACTTACAGGCTTCGCAACAGATTTCCAAATACATAAACTTCTTTTTGGCATAAATTACAATGTCCTCATACATCGTAGGTACTTTCAGGTTTCGCTCCAAAAACAACTCGGAAATCTAGTCTGCCTGGCAGGCCTCACCAAGGCAGTTAGCCTGGTAGGGCTGACTCAAGTGGTGGGGTGAGATAAACTTAACCTTGGAAATATTCGTTACATCTCAAACTACGCCACTATCGTACTGTTTTAATCATTCGAAAGAACCTTGCATCTTGTGAACCTGTTTTCTCCGGTTTAAAGCACCCATGACGAGCTCAAACAAATCCGGTCGAGGCACCGTGGCGAGGGATTTCAACAATGCGCTACAAAACACGCTCGCCTTCGAGGCCATGCGATATACAGCCAACTTCGCAAGGATGGCACAGGTAGTCCAACACTTGAACTTGTAGTTCCAAACTCACAGTTTCACAGGCCGATCTGAGCACCTCCGACTATGAAGAGCTCATGAAGGCGGTGAAAGAAGCAGCTGAGCTCTTACCTGAGACCTTTGACCCGGCTACCGATGAGTGGCCAGCGGAGGCAGAAGAGATCAGCCAAAGAATGGAGGAGAAACTGAAAGATTATACTAAGCTATCTGGGTGTTTCAAGAAGTTTGTCGAGAGTGCCCGTACAGCGAAAATGCTATCTAAACGCCAACAGTAGTGGAGCGAAGCCTGGGGAATTTGTCGGGGAATCGATTGCTGGTTGAAGATTCGGGACGAAGAATGTATTCATTTCATTAATCAAATTTCATAATCATGATTTGTTTCTCTAGTTATTCTGACTATGGTGGCACCTATCTCAGCTACGGTATCAGTTCAACAGGCCCAGCAAGCTCGAGCAGACGGGCCAACAGTGATTCAGCCACGGCCCAAATGCGACCGCACAATAGCCCCTCTTAATCAACTTGGGCCTGGTTGGTTGCTTTCATGGTCACGGCCTCTCGAATGAATGGTTATTGCCAATCAGGCTTTCTTTGTAAGCGCCCTTCTGTGCCTCGTGCATGCCTTGTAATCAGGCTCGGAAACCTCAAGGCAGCACCAACAACATTTTCGTAATGCGCTGTTTCTTGCAAAGGTATATATCTGCGGCCGGCTCCATTGAATGCTCTAAACCTGCCAACCCTTCTTCAACACATCGGTGGTGACTAATGTTCCACCCTCGTGTCTTTTTCTGTCTTCTTGCTGTTATACCTCTTCTTTTGAAGCTTCTCCGCAGACCTCGCAAGCTCATCACAATGGACGTTGGGCTAGAGGAACTGCAGCAGAAGTGGGATAAGTGCAAGGCCCAAGATGACGAAAAGCATGCTCTCATCACGGCAAGTCTCGGACATACCTTCATACTATCATGAATAAAACTAATGATGTGAATGTTAGGCCCTTCTTGCCCACATCGATTCACAGTCAACTCAATTGTCAAAGGCAACCTCAGAGCTTGAAGACAAGAACCTTGTGATCAAGGTCATTCGCGAGGACAGTGTAAAGCTCAAAACTCAGATTACCGAGTTCCAACAAAAGAAGGTAAATCTCTCCTCCTTCTCTATCACAATCCGCTAACGGGTTAGGACCGTCACGCTTTTGTGTTTGTCGTGGTTGATGGAGATTGTATGTTGGTATGTTATTTACACACCATAAGATTTCATCCACTGACGTACATAGTTTCGAGATGATCTTGTTCAAGCAGGCCTAGAAGGTGGTAAACAGGCCATCAGCCAGCTGAAGCAAAGCGTCGAGCAAAAGATGAAGGCTCTCGACGCTACGGCTCCTCACATGCAGCTCATTGTGCGTGTGTATGCCAATTTGAAAGGCCTATCTCAAGCATACCAGAACTCGGGTATTTTGGCCAGTGGTGAAATTCTTGAGGATTTCGTTCGTGGCTTCAATATGGATGACCCTCTGTGCGACTTTGTTGATGCTGGAAACGGCAAGGAATGTGCTGATGAAAAGGTCAAAGGTAATTCTACTACTATCCTTACTTGACTTAAGCTAATATCAGAAGCCATGTTTCGGCACTACCTAGACGATGTTCACTGCCGCCAGGTTTTCTTTGGTGCATCTGCTGACAATGGATATGCCCGTCTTCTTGGACCCTATGCACAGGACAGCAAAGGTAGTGAGCGTATCTGTCTTATTGAGGGGCCCCCGTTTCAGCGCGAGTTAGCTGAGCTGAAACCCAAGTTTGAGTGTGTTTCATTCGATGTTTTCCGCAAGAGTCAACAGTTACCGAATACCAACCGCAGAGTGTCAGCCACCGGTTCTCCCAATTACGCAAACGTTGCTCGAACAACACAATCACCACCTTCCCAGAACGCTGTTCCAGCACCTTCACAAGTTCCTTCACCTACCATTGTTCAATTCAGAGGAACGGTTCTGAGAAACAGACATGGGCAACGTGTCGATTCGCCTCTTAGTTATATCGAGAGCGATTTCAAATCTGTCAAGAACCGCAAGCTCTGCAACCATTTCTTTTTGCTGGGAAAGTGCTACTTCATGGATAAATTTGGAGAGTGTTCTCACAATCATGAAGGAAATCTCAGCGAAAGGCAAAAGAATGCCCTGCGGGCTGTAGCTCGCCTATCGCCTTGTGAAGCTAGGGCTGGTTGTAAGGATGTGAACTGTATTAAAGGGCATCATTGTGCTTGTACTGGGACGAACTTTTGTAAGTTTCCTCGTCAGTTGCATGGTATTGACACTCAAGTTTTGGCTTGACATGTCAAGTTAGTTGTTTGCAGGGCAGTCAAGTGTATTCTTTTAAGTGTATCTCAGAAGCAAGTATTTCTAGTGGTTGGGGTTTTATCAGACTCGTGGTTACATACAGAACACAACAATACACAACTCAATTAACAAGGTAAAGCGAGAAATCCCAGAACGTCAACGATTAAATGAATCATTTTTTTACTATTTTTTGCGCGCTGAAACATTACTTCCAACTCCTTATACCAAGGATGTTGATTCACCTGTGGCTGACCCTGCACCGCCACACCCACTCACCGACGTCAACCCACCAGCCCCAATCCAAAGCTCACCTCCAAACTGTCCTCAAGACCGCCCAAAAAACACCACCACAACCACAACGACACTCCCTCCCTCCCTCCCCATCAACACCGTCACAATGTCAAACTACTACTCCTCACAACAACCGCAGTATCCACCAACCGGCGCCCCCAACGCCGCCCAGAACCTCCAGTTCTTCCCCTCTCAGTACACGAACCCAACGTCCTCGACACCCCAGCCCGCAGGCTACGGCTACGGAAACCAGGGCGGCTATGGCGTTGGCGCACCGGCGCAGAACTTCGCAGGGCCGGCGTTTGGCGCGCAGGTTAGTGGGAGGATGGGTGAGCAGGGTGGGTTGAGGACGGGGTGGGTTGCGGCGTTCTCGTCGGAGGGTTATGATGGTGAACCGCCGTTGCTGGAGGAGCTGGGTGTTAACTTTGGACATATCCAAGCAAAGGTACGTATTTCCGCAACAACTGTTAGAACCGCGCTGATCAATTGCAGACGCTCGCCGTGTTGAATCCCTTCCGCCGAATCGACTCGCATATCATGGACGACTCCGACCTCGCAGGCCCCCTGATCTTCTTCCTCCTATTCGGCTTCATTCTCCTATTCTCGGGCCAAGTCCACTTCGGCTACATCTACGGCCTCGCCGCCCTAGGCTCCATCTCGCTGCACCTAATCCTCTCTCTCATGTCACCCTCGGGCGCCGACGCAGCCCAAGTCAACAGCTACCCGCAATACAGCAGCGATCCCTCTGCGCCTCCGCAACCGCACGAGGGGCAGCAGGGCGGGCACTTCTCCGCGACGCTTACATACCCCCGAAGCGCGAGCGTGTTGGGATACTGCCTGTTGCCACTTGTAGCGACGAGCTTGTTCGGCATTGTTATGCGAATGGATACACCTTTCGGCATTGTTGCTACAACAGCTGCTATTCTCTGGTGCACGTACAGCGCGAGTGGGATGTTCTGCGCGGTGGGACAGATGAAGCGCATGCGAGGACTCGTTGCGTATCCCCTAGCGCTGTTCTACGTTGGATTTGGCATCATGGGTATTTTCAGCAGCCGAGGAAGTGGAAGCTTCTCCAACGCCGCTACGAAGCTCGCCGCCAAGGCCTAGACGGTTTAGATACGGTTATAACAGGTTCAATCACGATGGAGGTTCTGCACCGCGGGACTCGACGATGCTGTACATGAAAATGCCCTGAGTGGCAAGGTATGATGGTAGTCCAGAAGGAGGGTAAGGAAGGTCGGCGGCGTTTCAGACAAGACAGGGTCGAGACGGGATACGCAAGTTACATGGATTGGGCATGTTCCTTTTGTACTAGAATAATTACTTTTGTATGTCACGATTAAAAGAGCCAGAGGGAGAGAGGCAGCGTTGAGAACTCAAAAAGCAAGTTTCGAGTATGCAAAGACATCGTAACCATCTATATATACCACAGTATGCAAAGCATCAAAACAATATGCGTCCCCCTTAATCATGAAAACGTCCTTTTGTCGCAGGGAGAATCCGCCCTTCCGATTCTCGTCCATGCACGCGCCCTTCCTGAGGCGGTTAAAATACAAATGTTGAAAGCTGCCCTCGGCAGCCAAATTAAGCAGGGCTGATACGAAAATTCAAGATCCGTGACAGTATTTGCAAGTCCTCCGTATCATTCATAGCTCGTTTAGGCTTTGTTTTAAGCACCGTTGGTCTTGACGCCATTTGTCGCAGGGGCATCTTCAGCGACGCCGAAGAGGACAGAGTATTGGCCACCAGCGCCTGCTCCAATGATCTTCTTGCCGCGAATGGCGGTGTTGTCGATCACGGTGGGAGTGTGAATATCGTCGATCGTGCCCTGGCCGGTCTGGTAGTTGCTGGAGAAGCCCCAGGAGAAGACCTTGCCTTCGGAGGCGATGGCGAAGTTGTTATCGGTACCGGCGGCGACAGCGACGATGTCGGTCGCGTCTAGAAGTGCGAGTATTAGCGTTCATGTTGACAGGTATCAAATAATACGTGGAAACTTACCGGGTTGGACAGTAGGCTTGAAGAGAATGCGAGCGCTGCCTCGCTCGTCGTAGATGGCGTTCTCCTCGGACAGCTTGTCAAACTCGAAGCCGACTTGGTAACCATCAACACGACCCCAGGTCAGGAGATCGCCATTGTCGGAGCAAGCGAGGGAGTGATGCTCGCCACCATCAATGTCGGTGATGTTGTAATCATCAAGGTAGGTAAGCTTAGCAGGTCGAAGGATAACAGCGTCATCCTCGCCAGCGTTCGACTCGACACCGATCTCGCCAAAGTTGTTAAGACCCCAGCCGTAAACTTGTCCATCCTTGTCGATGGCAAAGCTGTGGTAAGAACCGCAAGCGATCTTGGCAATCTTGCCTCGGGGCAGGCCGACACCCTGGGGAATGAGGGAGGACATCTTGTTGCGCTCGATGATACGTCGGCCGAGCTGGTTCTGCTGACCACAACCCCAAGCCACAACGTTGCCCTTGTGGTCGAGAGCGAGAATGTGGTTGGAACCGGCGGCGAGGGCCTTGATGTTCTTGAGATCACGGATCAGGAGGGGAGTGGACTGGACCTTGATGGTCTCTGAGAATCCGAGGATTCCATCGCTGGATCGGAAGGTTCCCCAGCCGTAGACTCGACCGTCCTCGGTAAGGGCGAAACTGGCGCTGTCACTGGCAACGATCTGGACAAACTTGGTGCCAGGGGCAAAGTGCTCGTCGGAAAGGGCGGTTGGTGTGCTCTCCTTGGGGTTGATACCAGTATCGTCCTCATCTTCAGAGTCAGAGTCCTCCGACTTGTCCATGTCGCGAAGACCACCGTCCCAGTTGGTGTCTCTGCCGAGAGCGCCCTGATCGTTCACGCCCCATGTCAAGATCTTGTTATCGTGTGTCAACGCGACAGCGTGCATGCCACCGCAGGAGATCTGAACAACGCCGACATTCGCGGCGGAAAGGTTATCATTGAGTCGGGGACGCTTGACATCGATGGGCTTCTTGTTGTTAACGCGCCTGCTGCCGAGACCAAGCTCACCGGAGGATCCCTCGCCGAAGACGTAGACATCGAGGATTTGAGTGGGTGCGTCGTTGATCTTCTTGCCAATGCCGGGGAATTCGGACTTCTTCTTGAGCTCAGCCTTCTTGGCAGCAGGACGACCTGGCTTTTTGGCAGCAGGCTTCTCCTCAGGCTCATCGGTCTTTGCTCTTGTTGTGGTCTTGGTCTTTGCAGCAGTAGTCTTGGCTTTTGCCGAGGGCTTCACGGCGGGCTTGACGACGCGTTCTGTGGTCTTGGTCTTCTTGGTCTGGCGGTCTTCCTCTGGCTCGACAGACTCTGACTCGGCCTTGCGCTTCTTGGAGGCGCCATTTGTGGCAGGCTCAGCCTTCTTGGGGGCAGGTTTTGTGGTCTTTGCAGTTTTTGTGTCCTTCTTCGCAGCAGCAGCGGTTGTGGCCTTCTTGGGCGCTGCCGTCTTTGTGGCAGCTGCTTTGGCTCGTGGCGCCATCGCGTAGGTTTGTGTATGGGATGATTTATGGGGTGAGGCGTGGAGGAGAGTGTTTTCAACTCAGGTAAGCAGCTAATAAGCTTTACTGAAGAGAAGAAGTTGCGCTTGATGGGGGAAATTGATGGAGTGATGATGTTGATGATAGAATCAAGCTCTGGAAAAAGACTGATGTCGAAAGCGCGACAGTGTGGGAAAATGGGTGGGTTCCTTATTTTTTTCCTTCCCTGAGCCTAACAAAAAGTGATCTGACCGCGCTGGGGGTAGTGATCATCTGCGGGCTGACAGGGGATGATGCCTGGTTGCAGTGCCACCGCCCGACAGCTTCTACCACTTCCAATTGCGCTAACCATTTTTCTGCCGGACAAATTTCCCAGTTACAGTCGAAGCTTCGAGGGCGGTGAATCGAAAGCTGTTCATTTTATCGGGCTGCAGATACGCGATGGACTCAGCGTCGCGTTTGATGAAGTGACAGTGCCATTGGCCATTGGTTGAGCACAGACAGTGGCAACGTCCCTACTTCAATAACAATGCTATTGTTCCTTCGACTGTGCTCGTGGAATGCACATGAACGGTGAAGCAGATACCCAGCCCTCGTGTATGTGTTTGCATCCACAACCGACCCATTCATTGTCATCTGGTAAGCGAGCGCCCCGTACGTGATGCAACCATGCCACTCTCCGTTTGTATCACGAACCGTGGGCATCATTCGAAGGAAAAGAACATCACAATGATTCAAGAAGCAATAAGTTTAGGTGAGGCCTTCATCAAATGAATGTCATGAATGTTTTCATTTCTGCATCTCAGGTATCTATCGCCTCAACCTAACCAAGTACCGTTACCGTTCCCAACGCCATTCCATTAATAAAATGCCCAAAGTTTTCTAGCCCCAAGTGAAACCGTCCATTTGATGTTATGCCATCGTCCGAACTTATTTCTTGGTGGTAAAGTCGATCTCGTTGGCAGGGTTAAAGCCACCATCGGCAGCCTTCTCGCAAGTGCAGCCACCTAGACACATTCCGTTAGCAACAGTCGACACAGAAACCAAGCCATGTTTCCACATACCAGCAGGGCGAGATCCGCAAGCGCAAGTAGATCCAGAGGGGGTAGCGTTCTCGGTGGCAGCGCGGTCGCAGGTGCATTCACCGGCAGGACGAGCGCGGCATGAGCATCGAGGGCCGTTGACGGTGTTCTCGGTAGCAGCCTTGGCGCATGTGCACTGGAGAGCTGACTTTTGGCCGCATGAGCAGGTGGCCTTTTGAGCTGTGAATTGTTAGATGGGTTATTGGGAGCTGGTGGTAATGATGTCACATACCACAGGCGCACTCGACGTTGTCGCCGGAGCGGCAGCAGGTAGCGGGAGTGTTGACGACCATTTTGACGGTTTGTAGTGTTGTGAAGTTGTTGGTGAGAATGTTTGAGGGCTGGTGAGTCGAGGAGAAGTGATTGGATTGTCAGATGCTTGTTTGTAACACTGAACTCTGGGAGCGGCTTCTCGGGTTATTTGTACTCGATGGCTTTCAAAGAGTTTGACCCACATCAATCAGAGCTTCAAAGTAGCGGATCTGGAAAGTGGTAATTACATTGACTCTGATTGGCTGAGCTTTGCTGACAAAGTACTGTCGGCCAATCAGCGATTGCTTATTCTTTTTGTGTTCAACTTTCGCCTCCCAGAACATGCCATGATGATTGAATCCATGTCATGCGTCTGTAAGCCAACGAGCTAGAACAGACTAACAAGTTTCAGCAGTTTCGCTATGTCCGTCATTGGCTCTTCAATTTCAGGAACGGTGAGCAAGAATAGGAGGATCTATTGTTTACAGATCTTGCTCTACAAGTAACAAAGTGCAGTTTTTAAGGGCTGTAGATTCATTCGCAGGTAGCCAAACGACATCAGTAATTCAGTGATTGACCACATTTATTAAGTCTCAACGAAGTTATCCCGCTCAGCGTTGGAACATATTACTACGACCTAGGTACGAGTTCATTGAGCTTTGACATTCACCATCGTCACACCTAGACACCGAGCGCCGTTCCTCGCCACGGCTCCGCTCCGCTCCGCTCCGGGTCGGTGGTCTCCGGATGGTCTTGAACTCGTCTCATCAGCCATAGACTGACCGGGAAACAACAGCAAAGCACTGTTGCTAGTCACAAAACAGTTACTATAATTACATAGAATTGATGCTGTAGGAAAACGGGGGTTTGGTCATGGCTTGTTGTATGAGGACTCGGGAAAATAACCATCAAACACCATAACACAAACATAGGAAGTAGACATTTCGAACAATCCTTACGGCTTAAATATTTAACGAAATACCGGATTTTAATTATGCGATAAAGAGAGAATGCAAGGAATTAAATGGGATACTTTTGTTCCTTGAAGCAATATTGAAGTGCCATAGAAGCCAAAATTCAACGTCTGTAGGGTATGGACCGAGATCGAGCTTTCGTTACCCAGCAGCCAATATAAAGCAGTATTGCGAAGGCTTAGTCATCGCTGAACGGTCCTATAGTTTAGTGGTAATGACGTCGGATTTTGATACCCTCAGAAGCCTTCCGAAGACCCCGGTTCGAACCCGGGTAGGACCTTACTTTTTGTCATTTTGAATGCCCAGAGACACACGTACTTTTGGATGCGCGGAACTGCTTTTTACTACTTATTGGTTCATTTCTTTTCTCAGCATTCTGTTCTGATCTTCGCGTCGGTTGTCGTATAAGCGGGACGCAATCAGGATGAATGATGCCGATCTCGGAGTCTCTCACTTTACTGATGCTCGCTCATTCGTTCTGAGGACCATCCTAACCTACAGCCTGACCCACCGATATGCCCAGCTCATTCGAATACACATAGTATAAAACAAATACATCAAAAGGACCAGTCCATAACTCTTACCAGTCCCTTTTTGTCAGCGTGTTACACCCGTTTGCAACGCTCGCATCCGCCTCTCTTATTTTTGTGGGGAAACGTGGTGTTACCTGTTGTCTCTCGCAGCCTTTATCTCTACCTATGCATGATAACCAAACTTCACTCTTATAATCCTCTGGAGACATCATATAAATTGAGACAATGTCTTCTCTTGAGACTTCCGAGTCCACCATCGTGGTTGTGGGGTATGTACCCATTGACTCCCCGCTGAGGAGCCAGAGCTAACGTCTCCAAGTGCTGGCATAATCGGGCTGACCAGCGCCCTCAAGATCCAACAGCTGATCGCAGGCTCTCAATCAACATCAGTTCTCCTCGTCGCAAAAGAATGGCCAACATCAATCCCCGGAGCTCCAATCACTCACTCAGCCGATTATGCCTCCATGTGGGCTGGCGCTCACGTCCGACCCATCCCCGCATCAACGCCCCAGCTCCGCCGTGAAGCCAAGTGGCTAAAGCATACGGTCGCCGAGCTTGAGAAGCATAGACACGGTGAGCCCTGGGTTGGAATTACCTGTCTCCCGGGTATTGAGTATCTTGAGGACCCGTCGCCTGAGTACTTGAAGCAAGATGCCCGGAGTTTCGCCAGCGAGACTGGGTTGTTGGGCTTTCGGAAGTTTGAAGCGCATGAGCTTCCTGACGGTGCAAAACTGGGCTTTGAGTATGAGACCTATTGCATCAATGCACCGTTGTACAGCGCTAGCTTGCTGCGAAAGTTTATCGTTCAAGGTGGAAAGACGCTGCAGCGGGACTTGAAAAGTGAATGGGAAGCTTTCATCTTGGCACCCGATGTCAAACTTGTAGTGAATGCGAGTGGCATGGGCTTCGGAGATGACAAGTGCTTCCCCATCAGAGGTATGGTACAATCTTTGGCAAGGGACGATCAGCTAACGATGAACAGGCCAGACAGTGTTGACCAACCTCGTCTCTGCCGACAAAACCATCACAACACAAAAGAAAGATGGTACATGGAGTTTCATTATCCCCCGATCTTTTAACGGAGGAACTGTCATCGGGGGTACCAAGGAAGTGGGCGACTGGCAACTCGAGCCATCTCAAGAGACGCGCAGTCAACTGCTAAAAGCTGCCCAATCAATTATACCTCAAGCTTGCAGCCAGGAACAGACACCTGAATCACTGAAAGTCATCAAAGATGTCGTTGGAAGAAGACCAGCTCGCGAGGGAGGTATGAGAGTTGAGGTCGAAGCCAGGGACACTACTTGGGGAGTGAAACATGTTGTTCATGCTTATGGAGCGGGAGGACGTGGGTATGAGCTGTCTTGGGGTGTTGCAAGCGAAGTGGCAGAACTTGTGAAAGGGATTTTGAGCTTGAGTTCAACGGCGAAACCGAAGTTGTGAAGCTGCGGCGTCTGGATGTAGGTTTGTGGATGATGTTGGAAAGATACAATTTGAATACCTTCACTTATTGAACAGCGCACCGCAATTCCGCCATAACCCCATAATTAGCATTTCTAACAAAACTGTTACCTCATGAAATCGTGCTGATTTCTTGGCACATCGGGTCTGCTGAGTGAATGTCAACCGCGCCCTTGCCTAGGCGGGGAATCATGATCCTTTGCTCTGATATAAATATGCCTCTCTACCCAACAGAATTTTATCCATTTGCCAAACCATTCGTCTTTTTTTTTTAAATTTAATAAGATGAGCGGTTCAGTTGAAAATGGCTGGCAACCTAAAGCCATCGTCTTCGATCTCCTCACCGGTCTCCTAAACTCATGGGACCTGTGGGATGCATCAACACCATCCAAGACCCACGAAGAAGGCGGGCGTTGGCGCCAACGCTATCTCGAGATTACCTTCGGTGCTGGAGCCTACAAGCCTTATGAAGACCTAGTCAGACAAGCAGCAGCTGAAGTCGGTCTTCCTGAATCAGCTCCCGAAGCTCTTCTCAAAAACTGGCCGACCATCAAAGCATGGGAGGAAGTTCCCGCTGTTCTCCAGGCTCTTAAAGCTCAAGGCTACAAACTTGGAGTCATCACCAATTGTTCCAAAAGCTCAGGCTATATTGCCATTCATGGCGTCGAGAAGCAGGCAAGCGTTGGCTTTGACAAGCCGTTCACGTTTGACGCTGCTGTCACCGCTGAGGAAAGCGGGTTCTACAAGCCTATCAAGGAAGCATATCACAGCATCCTACCTCAACTAGGCGTGGAAGCCAAAGATATTCTGTTTGTTGCTGGGAGCGCAGGAGATGTCGAGGGAGCAACTCGTGCTGGCATGAAGGTTGTTTGGCATAACAAGATCGGACTGACGAAGAAGGGTGATGCAGTTCCGCTGAGGGAGAGCAGGACATTGGATGATGCCCTGGAGGGTTACTTGAAGAAAGATAACCTGTGAAGCTTGCGAATCTTGAGGTTCTAAGGGCAGTTTTGCTGTGGTTGCTTTCACATACGACCAAAGCTCGAAGAGAATACGGGGTCCCGTCTGCTCCCCCAGAGTCAAGCTTCGAAGCGCCAGATTAGTAGTTGGGTCGGTGACGACCAGCGAATCCCCGGTGTTGTATGTTTCTTCGTATTTTTTTCTTTTTCTTTTGGGCTTTCGAATGAATCCAGATTCAACCTCCCCAATGTATCATTAGTGTTGTCCGTAGTGGAGGTGGAGGTTGCGGCGCGGAAGGGGATGTCCTCCAAAACCCACTGGCACAATATGAACATCAATCACTCCATTTTTATGTAAAGGAAATATTGTGCGAAGGAAATAGAATAAACCCAAGTCCTAGATATCATACATGGCACAAAGAAATCCTTGCCTCTTAGTGTATCCATAGATGGTTCGCTGCTTACCATAAGAAGCAGCTACTAATTGACTTTTGAGAATTGCATGCTATCTACTATTTATACTTGTCTGATATTGAATCAAGTGAATTAAACAACTCTAAACACGTCTGCATCCATCCTTCACAAGAAAGCCCCCTCAACCTTCTTACGAAACCCCGCCATTGGCCCAGAAACCACAAGGACCATTGCTCAACCACCATCCACCGTTCAATAATTCCACGTTCTTGTTGCTTATGTATGTACCAATACGGGGCTGATTTCCGTTAGCACATGAGGCAGTGTCTGTCTTCCTGAGGTAGATGTAACAATATGCGCTATTGCCAGGCTGCCAGGATGTCATGCACAATGGGTTGGCAGCGCATGCCATGCAGCATGTGGTGGGCGTATATCCAGCTCCCAGGCTTATAGCCGTGTTGTCCGTGATAAAATCTATCCTCGAGTAGATGGTGCCACCCCCATTGGCAGTGCTTGCGATATTGGCATCCGAGCAAACCTCATAGACGGTGGCGGCAGGAATTTGACTCTCAACGGTTACTTGAATACAAGGTCAGTCTTTTCTCATGATACATAATGGTAATGGTTAGAGGGTTCAAGTAAAACTGACCAGATTGAGTAATCCTGGTAGTGGAAGTCACATCTATGAAACTTGTTGTCTCAGGGTACTCGGTAGTAGTAGAGGTAACCTTGGCATTGGGAGGATACTCAGTCGATATTGTAATCGTCGTTATTGTGAGCATCTTGGTCTTGGTCGCAGCCTTGAGGGTAGTACGAGGTCCTTGAACTGTTGTGCTGACGGTCTTGGTGGAATAGGTTGGGATCTCCTTGACGCAACGAACACTCTGAGGCTTGTCACCGCCAGCCAACCCATTCTGGATATCATCCCTCCTCTCTTCTTCAGATCGCTTTTTAGCCACATAACCAGCACCGGCGTCCTTGATCATTGTGAATCCAGCGGGCTTGGGGACAGTCGAGGTGACGTCCTTGGTGGTCGTGACCGTGGTAAAGTCCGTGACAGTGTTCCAGGTAGTTCGAGTGCTGTATCTGGTCACCGAGTCTATGAATGGGTCAGCCTGGGCCAAGACTCGATTTTCCTTCGTAACCTACCATAAACAGTTGACCAGGCAGTATCGGTCTCTTCATTAGCGGTCGAGACAATTGTGCTTGTCGTAGTGGTGCGAATGGTACTGGTCTTTGCAACCGGGACAACAACAACATTGACCTTACGGATAACCTTTTTAATAATTGTTATCTTCTTGGCGACAGTGGCAGTGGTTGTAGGCACGTTGTTGACGACTTTTGTGCCAAGAATAGTAGAGCAAGTAGACGCAGGCTTGAGAGGCCCGGCGAGGGCCTCAGCGCCAAAGGCGAGAAGGAGGACGAGAGAATTGAGGGCAACCATGATAGGCTGTGCTTACGCGATGAAGAGAATAGAGCGTTACGATCATTTCGCAGAGAGATGGGATGGCTTTTAATATGTAGTCTAGGGAAGTGCTCAGCTGAAGTGAGTTGCAACTCGTTAAAAGAAACAACAACTGTGCATATGAGTCTCGATGAGTCTGATTGCCAAGTATATCAATAGTTTCAAGCGCTATTTAGAAAGATTGATACGACTAGGCCTACCAACACATCCAAGTGGATTGGAATACCCATGGCGATAGGTGCTTGAACAAAACAATAATAAGCTATTGGGGCAAGGGTTCTGGAGACTCCGTCGGTAAAAAGCTCAGCTGCGCCAAATCCAATGGATCCCTGCTCGCTTACTGCGAATAGCTGTTGTTGGTTAAAAACATTGGGCCATATCAGATCATTGAGGAGGCGAGGCCTGCTTAGCGTGCTATACCTGCTATCCGTGCGTGTTGGTCGTGACTCCAGACAGGCATTAGGTACTGGTTAGGGGCTAAGGGGATCTTGTGGGGTGACTTGGCATCATGAGATAGCTTGGAGGAAATCTGATGTGCTATTTGTTATCAAGACCTGTGGCTAAAAGCTTGTCTTTGCAATCCAGCTCAGGTGCTTGGTGATATGTTCTGCGTGTAAAGACTCTATAGCAACTGTTGAGGCATTGTCGTACGATGTCTAAAATTTAAGCTAGGTGTGTCATTGGCAGCTGACACTTGTGGCTGAACGCTTGCCCTTGTCGCTTAACTTAGAGTAACGAATTTAATTTAGTGGCCTTTGAGGTTAAAAATAAGAAAACTTCCCGTTGGCTCGAGCCGTGCAATAGCCACTTCGCAAGCTTAGTTCGTCAAAGATGGCTGGACAAGCTTGAATACTAGCAAATTTAGTTGGCAAATGTTAAGTTTAATGTGCCTATTGTGATTCCCTGGTATTTCCAGACTTGTACTCAGAGAATTATTGGATCATATCATACAGAGTAGATCACACTAATGAAAACTCCCAGCCTTTCGTACAACGGGGAGCTTTAAGTCGTGCAATGAATTAATTGAATTACATGACCAAGCGCATGTAAAACTTCCGGACGTAATTGCAGTAAATAAATAGGAAATAAATAGCTACTTTAAGGATTTGATATTAATATCATTATGTTATGTGGTTGCATTTGGGAGACCCTACAAGGCTCTGCCAGGCACCCATGGCTTGAAAGTCATACTTCAATTGGCCCAGGGATGCACATGGACAGTTCAAATGATAAGATGATATTGAAACCCCACAAAAGATCAGGAACTCAGATTCTACAACTTTTGTTACAATTATTCCACTGAGAGTGCCTTCATCAGCCCCCCTAAGACCTACGATGAGCGGACATCAATCCCCAGCTACGGCTGAAGCTGAAGGAGTTGCTGAGCGACTTGGTGAATTTACGTTTTCTGATAATGGCGGTGCAAACCAGCACCACAAGACTCTCAAAGATGCTATGAGTAGTTTCGAAAAAGCAGCTGAGGCCCTCTCAGAACACGGAAAGAAGATCATTGACTTGCTGGCTGACGACGACGTCTTCATCAAGGAAGACGTGCATACAATCTACTCGGCGCATACCAAGGCTTCCCAGCTTCGCACCCGTGCCCAATCCGTTAGTGAATCCATGAGCCAATCCGTGGTCCAAGCTGTCGTCAAATATGTCACTTCCTCGGGAGACGCAAGAGATCACCATGTAGGTGAACTCCTGAAGTATTTGGAGAATCATATCGAGTCTATCGCAAGCCGAGTTATTAGTAAATCCAATGATGCGGACACTCTATGGAAGGTTGCCGAGGAGTGTTACCACCAGGCTGCCAGGCCTGATGGCGAACTCAGCCCCGATGTCTACTTAAATTCACTTGGGGGGTCTAATGGCAAGTTGCTACTCGATCATCATGAACTTGCCCGCGAAGAAATGCTAGAAGACGAGAAGAGAAAAGCCAGGGAGGACTGGATTCGCTTCTGGACTCGGTCGTCAAACAAATGCCCCGGTGGCCCAACCATCTTCCAGCCTCTGGATACCTTTCTCAGATTGCCAGTAGAAAGACCACCTAAGACAACTCCACGCTACTTATTCCGGGCTTTCGACTCAGAAAGTAAGGGACTCAATAACCTCGATGTCATGGCTTCCTGGTTAAGTCAATGCGACGATTCGAATCTCCACAAGAAGGACCTTTTATCGATGGATCGACAACAAGCTTCAGAAATGCTACATGGCCACTTAAGAGGTTTAGGAAGTAACAAAATGGACAACCTTATGTCGTGGAGCAGTTCTCTTATATTTGTGATCCAATACGCAAATTGGAGATCTTGCCGTCAGTGGAATGGAAAAGAAGATCAAATTCTCATCTGTGCTGTTGATACAACCAAATTCCCTCAAGGGCAATTCGCAAGGGACATGTGGTTGCTCGGCCATTACAGCGGTATGAGATATAACGAAGATGCGAGAACCCTTCGCAATTGGCGTCTCAACCGAGGCTACGATAATGGAGAATATCTTTCCCAGGGAATACTCAGCCATAAAGGCCGTTCGTGTGTTTGTTCTTTAAGAGAAATGAAGCTAGCTGGACTTTCAAGATTATACCCAGAGTTTTGCATCGACGGCGTACCACCTGATACTCTGGTTAGGACGCAATGGACGAATTATGTTTCTCTCCTTCGCAAATCATGGACCAACCAAAAGAGAACGACCAGAGATGAGGTGGACTGGGCGATGCAGATAGCAAGAGAGTGTTTCAAGGGGTTCGAGGAGGAAGATATCACGCTTTTGCTTCTCGCCTTCCGCGAACGTGAGGTTAAATGTAAGCTACCCACTCTTCTTCATGTTCATTTGCTAACAAAATTTGAAAACAGCCTGTCGCGGAATCCCTTTCGAGGAGCCAAAAGAAGTAGATCGATATCTGAATCTCAGAATACAACTGTCACCATTGAAGGAGACCTCGGAGCAAAAGGGTACAGAACTGCTTGCACAATTATACAATTTGGATGATGCCGAAGAAAGAATTGATTGTGGAACTTGACCGAGAAAAGCTCAATTGTCTTTGTTGTCTTGTATGAGATTACTCTGATCCTTTGATAGTAACAGGGGGTTTGGCCTTCACCCGCCTGAAGATCTCTCGCTTCAACTCATCGTCACTCCACTGTCTGATCCCCAGAAACTCATTATCCGTCTTTGGAAAGTAACCATTGCCCATGCCATAACTTGCCCTCACCACAAAGTCCCTCAGTGAAACACGGTCTCTAATTCCCTCGTGATATCGCTTCCATGCAGCATCAACCAACACCTTCGTATCGACATGATCGACGGCAAACTCTGCATCTGGAGCAGCTTGACGAGCATATCCTAGGACCTGGTTCTGCGTCATAACCACTGTGTTTATGTAGTACAGATTATTGACTGTCTCTTCCGGCTTTAAGAGCACAGCGGCGATGGCCTTGCCGATGTCGTCAAGACTAGTAGCAGACATCCGGATATCTCCTCCATCAGCAACACGTGTTGGGAACTTACCAGAAAGACCCACGAAGATATCCTCATCGAGCACCCAATCTAGAAACATGCCTGTATTGATAGCCGTATAGGTAATCTCACCCTTCGCTGCCTTTTCATAAACGTCATTGTAAACAGGCAGTTTGGAGTCCATGAAAGGCATGTTGGCTATCTCGGGGTTGTCGAGTGAAACACCAAAGAACGATGGAATAGCTCGATAAATGCCAGCGTTGACGGCAGCCTGCATGGTAATGACAGATGCATCGTAAGCGAGGCGGTTGAGGATGATGACTATCGCATCGAAGCCGTGACCCATCAAACTCGGCGCCAGGGTCTCGGCCGACGTGTAATCTGCTACAATAGCTTCGACACCTGCAGGTAGCTTTGCCAAGGACGGATCTCGCGTCAGCACGCTGACTTTGAAGCCGTTGCTGAGCAGGTGCTTGATGGTTGGTGGGCCGAGACGTCCGGTGCCCTGGGGCACATATGTAGGTCAGCATGGGCTTCTCCTGTGATCGAATGAACTTACACCTGCGATGACAACATTGTGGATAGTATTAGGTGACATTTTGTTCCCAAGAAAAGCTGTATTCAATAATGAGAAAGATGAAAGGCGATTGTTGAAGTCGTGCTTACGGTTGACATGCATTCGGCTACTTGTTGCGAGCAACGTAAGCTGACTGGAATTTTCAAGCGAATCCCAATTTAGAAATGCCGAAACTGACGTGAACGATCCTTTAGTCGGGAACCTGAGCATGCGTCGTTTATGTTTGGGGGATATATATTTCTTTTCTTTTTTCCGTTCTGTTTAAGTAGGACATTGTCTTTTACATTCATGCGTAAGTGCATAGATGTCAGGGCTGATAGCCCCATGATACTATGATTCATAGTACTGTTTGTATCTTACCCTAGATATTCAATTTATATACATATATATCTCCGATCCATTTGCATCCAAGATCTTTCACTCCATACCCTATTCTTAACCAAGGGAGCCTAATGGTTGTTAAGAAGCGACCCACAATGATTGGCTACCGGCTCTCGGGCCGTCCCACAAAACCCCGCCTGTTACCCAAGCGAGATCTCTGCCGAGTTATGTATCCACTACGTACCTAGCGTTGGGCAACGACTTAAAACTCCAATGCTGAATATCAAATGCAAAGCATATCTTATTCATAACCGCACTGTGGACTGTTCTTTCTTACTGAACTGCCACAGGCCGCCTGTATACAACTGTATACAGCTGTAGCTCAGTTGGCATGTGAATCTTATCCTCGTTCAATTGGTGCTTTTGCTCCTACTCTAGGCACTGGACCCTGCCCATCAACTCAGCTGCAGAGTTCTAGCCTGGCCTGTCTAAGCCCCCAAACTCAAGAACGGGAACATCACCGGAGACTATCGCCTTTTTTGTATACTTCCGTAGTCTGTTTCGGATCGTGATGAGTTTATTGGCAGATAGTTGTGTGATTGGCATTTTTGGCGCAGTCTCGACCAAATGCGGAGGAACCGTTTAGTACGGCCCGCGGCGTTGGTGGCGAGCTGAACACAGCTCTTATCACACGTGGCGCAAGCTATCGACGGCTCTCATTGGGGTTCCAAGTCCCTCCCTCTCCAGGGTCTTGTCCCAGCTTGAACTAAACACGCCTGTCTCAGCCTTGTCGCCGTTAGCGAATTGGAGTTGTGCGAGTATTCGTGAACTATTAATGGAGGCTGAACTATCGCTGTGATTTTGGGTTCTAGCCATCGTACGAGGTTCAATGTCTTAACGCCAGTCAGCTAGCCACGAGCATTCTGCCTGGCGTTTGGGATGCGATATGGCGCTCATGCAGGCCATTCAAGGGAATGGTTGAAGTTATTGAACTGCATCTTTCAGCTTGCCACGAGAATGGCTTACTTTTTCCACAAGAGACATGTGGAATGCCATGCGAAAGCATCACGGGGATGTGACCAATATTCGTACTAGCAAGTTTCTGAACTTTGCCTTTTGCTTCTGGAGCTGAAAGATACGCAGCACCTTGTGATTCAATAGAGGCCTTGGTAGTTGGAGTCGCTGGGTATAAAGAACCACGGATCTCCCACAAGTCCTCATTCATCATCACAACCATCATCTTCTCCTTTCAACTGCATCTCAATCAATTCACTACAACTCTCTCATCTCCTCTCCTTTCTCAAGTCCAATCACAATGTTCATCTACCAAGGAAAGCTCAAGTGGTACGGCTTCTCCGACAACGAGCTCTTCACCTTCATTTTCCCTAAGGGTCTTATCCGCGAGAATGACCCTGTCTACGTCTGCACCCAATGGACGAAGGACAAACATAACAGGAAGGAAAGGAACCTTCAGACAATTGTGGTCAAAGATGTTCACAATCAACCCGGGACCACTGACGTCTCGTTCACTCTTCCTGGCGCATGGTACCAATATGTCGTCACCACCGAGCAGAACTACAGCAAGATCAAGATTCACATGACCAGCAAGAGCAATGGAGATGCTAACCTGGCCCTTGAGCGCGTCTGGCAGGCTCAGGGCCAGGTTGACCCCGACGCTGCTCTCCGCGTCTGGGGTGGCAAAATGACCTGGCGCAGCAGCATCGTCAAAGAGCAGGCCATCCTCATCGTCCCAGAGGGCTTTGGTAATGGAAAGCCTGTGATATCCTTTTGGCAGTGGACTAAAGACGACCATGGTAATGCGAAGACATCTGCCCTCAAGGGTTCCTCTATGAAGGCGGTTGAATCTGATGACAAGACCACCAAGTTCACCTTCAGCAACTATTTCGAAAACATCACGTGCACGTGGAACAAGGTGTCTGGGAAGCTTGCCCTCAATATCAAGGACAAGACGTCGCGGCTCGAAATTGCCGCCCTGGACCTTGAAGCTAAAATTGAGCCTCAGGTGCAGTAAGTAAGATCTTCACTGCTACTTGTATTGATGCTAACGATGATTGACATAGCTCATTCGACTCTGATGATCTGACTCCTCCTACCAAGAAGGAGGTTGAGCTTCGTCTTCCTAACCCTCAGACTGCCCTCACTCGCATCCATGAGCCAATGCCATTCCCCAAGACTCTCCTTGAGACATTGTCACACGGAGCCGCATTCATCGAACAAGCCGGTTATCTGACTGTCCAGGCCCAAAACGTATGTAACCTTGGTCGTTTAGCTTGAGACCTTTACTTACAACGCATAGAAATTTACGGCCCTTCATGCCGACTTCCACAAGCAGACCGACCTGGTCGAGGCCCTCCAAAAGGACAAGCAGAACCTTGAGGAGCAGATCAAGTCTCTCAGTGTCGAACGCAACAACGCGAAGAGCAGAATCGATCAGCTCGAGAAAGATCTGGCCACCGCCAGCGAAACGTACCAGAAGAAGGTCAAGGAGCTTGAACAAGCGATTGCCAACTTTAAGAGTCATGACAAGGCTGACGCATCAACCATCAACAAGCTCGCAGAAGACGTTACCAGTCTTATGCATGAGAACATGCATCTCCGCAGCGAATTGAACGCGGCTAAGCGTGACTTGAATCGACATGACGCGATCATCTGTGATCTGCAGAGCAAGAACACTGACCTCGAGTCTAAGAGAAAGGCAGCTGAGAACGAACTCAAGGTGCAGAAAGAGAGCAATGAGAAACTTCGAAATACGAATGGTCTTCTCCAACAGAAGTTGCAAGACGCCCTGAGTGCAAACGAGTCTCTCCAAGTTCAGCTTGCCGATCATGAGAAGATCAAGACGGACCGAGATGAGGCCGTCAAGAAACTTGCAACCAAAGAGAATGAGCTCAAAGAGAAGCAGACGGAACTCGAGGCCGCCCAATCGAAGGCAACTCTATTCCAGAAAGAGTATACCAAGGCGGAGGGTGCACGCGAGACTGCTCACAAAGCCTACGAGACAGAGCACTCACAAAAGGAAGGCTACCTTCACAAAACGGAGGAGTACAGTAAGGCTGTGTTGGAGTGGATAATGCATGTCAGCGAGAACAAGAACAAAATTGCCGAAGATAAGACCAAGGAGATTTACGGAAAGCTCCAGACGATTCGCGACACCGAAATCGTATTCAAATGAAGCCAGGAGCCGGCTCCAGCGGGGAAGCCAAAGCCACAAGGCGCAATCATTCCGAAGAATGATCCATTGTTGGCGCCGGCATGGGCTATCAGAAGGTTCTATGGATCCTTACTAACTGTTTTGACACTTGGTTGGTTTCGCTGGGGGAGATGATGATGTGTAATGGAAGGATATGAGGATATGGACATCAGTCTTTCGACACTCCTTTAGTATCTCCTTAATCTAATTTATTAGTTCTTCGAAAGCATTCCATGAGACTTGATGTAACTGTTTAATTGGACATCATTGACAAACCGACGTTACACTGGCTGGCTTCCAAACGGACCAGGGTTCTTTCGAATCATTTGGCGATCTCCTTATGATCTTGGAATCCAATCAGATATGGCAGTTATACTTTGTCTAGAAGAAATAAACTATCTTGGCTCAATGCTGGTAGGGGAAACGTTATAAAAGGTAAACCTTTTCCCATGGTTTGACGGTGTTTGACTGTTTGTCTTTTCAACTTCCTTCAAAGCAACTCAAGTTGAAGAGTCATAATGCTGCCTGAAAATCCTATTTTTCTACCATTCCGCGATAATAGGTGACACATTGCACAAGCCTAACCGCCGAATTCAGGTTGAAAACAAGGGAGCCTTGGGGCAAACAACGATGGAGATGCTCCGAGCCATGGAGAGACCGACCTACACCACCACTTGCACTCGGACTGTCTGAACAAAGACAGAGAACAAAGGGAAGATAAAGACCACGTGAGTTCGCGCATCTTAAAGCCTCTCCACGGACCAAGTGGCGTTTGATACCTCACACCATCAGCACTGTTGCACAAAGAACAGCGCTTGTGTTTGCTCGAATCAGGCACTCGCTTGATCTCGCGTCAATTATATTTTGGAAAGGCTGAGCTGTGCCAAGACTGCGACAATAGGAACGGCTTGTCCGTGAACAGCGAACTCTCAATATGGCACTCTTCCAAGAAAGTTAAATGGCATCGAACTCAATTCATTTAGTAGAACTGAGGTATTGATATTAATGTCGCTAATGGATACAAGTATCCTCGGTTGTGCCAGCATAATACCTCGATTCTGGTCTATCATTCACATTCATCCAACTTGCAACTTATTACCATTTCCATCAAATACCAGCTCCACCATGACCGATGATCTATACCAGACCTTGGAGGAGATTGACGACAGCTCCTGGATCATAGGCCGGCTTACCGTCTCCCGGCATTCTTCTAGACCTTCTGGACCATGCTGGGACGATGGCAAAGAGGGCTTCTTTGCCATTTCCGAAACCCCGAGCCCAAAGCCAACAACCCGTCCTCCATCTGGTTCCTGCCCCGTGATTCATGTCGGCCGTCTCGACTTTCAATTTGGGCATGGACTTCTCAGGGTTCAGCAAAACGTGGGAACACCTGAGCACATCGCTCTGGAAGAGCTTGCCAAGAAGTCCCTATCGTTCCAGATCCCAAAGGTCCATTACCACGGCGTCCACGGCGATCTTTACTACATCGTCCACAGCTTTATTCCCCAAGGTCAGAATCTCATATACGCATGGCCCAGGACCAAGGACCGGGAGCTCAGGGTGACCTGGGCGTTACAAATTGCCGATGCCTACCTAGAGCTGGCTCAATGGCCTGGCACCACCATCACCGGTATCGACGGCGACGTTCTGTGCGACGCGCAGATAAGTAATGGCGGATACATGGACAAAAACGCCTATGATCCTGATGACCTTCGACAAAACTACGAGGAATGCGGCATCGATTGCTCTGACCTGGTGTTTTCCCACAACAGCCTTCAGCCACTTGCTTTCACAGTCGACGAGAATGGTTTGCTGGGCATCAGCCTATGGGATGAGTCTGGGTTTGTTCCGAGGGATTGGATCCGCACAAAGACACGCTTTAACTCATTCGTGGGTTCATGGCCCTTCTGCAAGGAGACCTGGACGGAAAAGGATCTAGACGATTGGACATTCGCCATCGATATAGCTCTCAATCACAATGGATTTGGAGAATTTTGGCAAGAGCACGGTGAGTGGAGGCAGGAAATGCTCGCAATTAGGAACCAGGCTCGACTAGCACGCGAAATATGAGCAGCATGCTTGATTCATTTACACACAAGATACGCTCTAGCTGTCTTACCCTTTGGGTTTGGAAATGTGATAAAGGAGCTTGTTACCCGGAGCCCCCCTCCCCTTTCTCCCCCCCTCCCTTGTAAGTGCAATGCTATTGAGACATCATGTCTTGCCTTAAAAGGCTTCAAGTGAACTCTTGGTAAGAATTGGCTTTGTGATTGAAATGGACTGTATGACCAGCAAAGAAATCCCATCAACCTAGCCAGGTTCCTAAATATAACATATCTAATCCTGTTTCTGCAGCTCTCTGGTGCGGTATTCAAAGGTACTGATTGTCAGACTTATGCTTTGCCATATACTTTGTACTTCTCTTTCGCCCGTAGTCCTTCTCATACGATTCAATAACAGCCAACTCCTCCAATTTCTGTTGCTCCTCATCATCCAACTCTGGTATGAGTTCCTGCTTTGGCTCCCTCAACTTGAGAGGATCCATTGGCTTCTTCTGACCCTGCTGAGATCGAACATCTCCCTGTCCTTCTTCTTCATCATCCTCCTGACCGATTAGTCTGAGCGACTTTGCGGTTTTGGTGATGTTTAGATCACAGCCCAGGTAACCTTCTCCTTCTCTGTTCCGATTCCAAGCTTCGAAGCCCAGGATATATAAGAAATTGTGCACGATGCGGTCTTCCCAATTTATAGCTTGATAGCCTCCTTTGAGAGACCATGCTTGGGCCGCGACCAAGGCCTTGAGGCATTGAGTCATTTCTTGCTGTATGTTTTCGGCGGTGATAGATATTCTCCCCCCGCGAGCCTCGATATATGGTCTCAGTGGCGAATTGTCAGTAAAGAATGCGACCGGGACCCAAAGATTATACCCGTCTTCAGCAACTAAGTCTTCGGGAAAAGCCTTCAAAGTCGCGAGAAATAGCATGATAACGAGAGTAGAATCTAAGATATTCTGCCACCCATTGTTGAGTGATATCCATTGCGAGGAATTGATATCAGATTCTTGCTGCTTTCGCTTTTGTGGCCACGACGCTAGACGAAGTAACGGGTCAACCTCTCCGCAAGCTATAAGTGCCTTGATACCCCATATGCGACGGGATTTGTCATCTGGATGCTGCCTTTTCACTGTCCACCATGACATCTGCATCATATCCGGCGACAGTGGCTTTGGCCCACTCACAGATAGACAAAGAGGCGTAGTATATGCCTTGTCCAGCGTTCGGTCCGAGAAAACCTTCGATTCCATCGTCGAGGACTCTCCCGTCTTATCTGACGGCGAAGTTGCCCGAAGTTGGTTAGCGAGCATAGCCGCGAAGTGGCGTACGTGAGGAACCCATTCCTCTCGAGATTCGCGTGGTACAAGAATCAATGGTTTGCGGTCACCATGTTTCGATGTGAATGATTGGTATGACCGTTTATACCATTGGTCTTGGCGCTGAGAATGTGTCGCAATAACTTGGAAGTGTTGCGATAAGAGAGCGCTCAGCTCACTATTCAGGGCTTCAAATGCCTCCATAACTCGTATCTGACTACTTGATTTATTTCTTGACGGCTTTCAGTGGCAGAGTCAGCAAGATTCTGCGCGGGGAGATCTTACTATTTATTAGCCCGCCGTTTCATAGCCGCTAAGCCACGCCGTTTGACTCATCCACTTGACCAGTCTAAAAATACACATTACAGCAGCTGATGGTTTCAAAGTGCTCAGCCTCAATCATAGACTATTTGTTTCATATAAATACGAAGTAAACCTAAGAAAGTCTTGTAAGTTTGGCAGCTGTTAAAAGAAGTCCCGAAGCTGTTAGATACGATAATCCCGTCGTATCCGATATTGCCGCTTCTCCGCTTTTTGAGAGACTGTTGAGGACTAGGTATAGATAGACAACGAATAAACAAACTTGCATTAGGTAGAATAATCAGTAAATACTTCAGCCCAATCTTTTACCAGCCATGACTGTGATCCGAGTCGCCGCATGCCATGCCTCTCCTGTATTTCTGTCCGCCAAAGACACAACCTCCAAAGCCATCAGCTTGATAAAACAGGCGGCACAGAACAAAGCCAACTTGGTCGTATTTCCTGAAACATATATCTCAGCTTTCCCAGTATGGAGTTCATTGCGGCCACCAACTGAAAACCATGACTTGTTCAAACAGATGGCGAAAGAGTCCATTTTTGCAGATGGTGATGAGATACATGCAATTCGAAGTACAGCAAAACAGGAAGGAACCATGGTTAGCATGGGGTTTTCGGAAAAGACTCGCTTCAGCAGTGCAACTTTGTACAACTCAAACATCTTCATTGGAGGGGCGGGAGATGTCTTGATACATCACCGGAAGTTGATGCCCACCTTCTTTGAGAAGCTCACGTGGGCACCCGGAGATGGACATGGGTTGCGTGTTGCAGATACCGCCTATGGAAAGATTGGAAACCTGATTTGCGGAGAGAACACCAACCCGTTAGCTCGGTATACTCTTATGGCCCAGGGAGAAAACATCCATATTTCTACATGGCCACCAATATGGCCAACTCGAGTCCCCCCAGCTGAGGAGCCACCTGAATCGTCAAGTGCAGGGGACAAGCCTAATTACGACAACGTTACGGCTAACAGAACAAGAGCAGCTGCTCATTGTTTTGAAGCCAAGTGTTTTGGGGTTCTTTGCTCAAGCGTCCTGGGAGACGATGCTATTCGAACCATTGGTGGAGGGTCGCCCTATTTGACTCAGGTATTGAAGCAATCTCAACGTGGCGCGACACAGTTTCTCGACCCGACTGGAGCACCGTTGAAAGGATTTACCATCGACGAGGAGACCGGAGACGCTGTAGCGACTGAATTACTCCAACATGAAGAGGGTGTTCTGTATGCCGATCTTGATATAGAGGACTGTATTGAAGGAAAGCAGTATCATGATGTTGTAGGGGGATATCAGCGGCTGGATGTCTTTGATCTCAGAGTGAACCGGACCCGTCGAGAGCCGGCGACCTTCACTGAAGATGTCGACGATGCACCATCACAAGAGTGGAAGTCTCTCGAATAGGCGACCTATGGAAGCTGTCCTTGAAACCTACTACCAACAGTACAGCAGTAACTAGTTAATATGTGACCCTGATGTGAATCGTGGATAAATTCTATTTGCCACTGAGTGGGATGCTACTTGTGCTTATTTGCCCGATTTAGCCTGCCCGTTTAGGCAGCTAAATTAGTTCCCTTTGCTGACCAAGTGAGGGGATGGATCGAGTAACTGTCTTAACTTCCAATATCTTCCCCCGGTTACTTTATGGCGAACCAAGCTTGACCAAAAACACCGAAATGAGCGATCAAAAAATTCCCAGGGTCATTGAGCGCCCACTACCCAACGGCGTCATCTACGATATGTCAACCGCTGGCCAAGTGCGCATCACTCTTCCAGAGTCTTCAACCTGGTCAAGCGGCTTGCACTGGCATGAGACCCACGACGAGTATCTGAAAGTTATAAAAGGGACAATTCGGGTCCGATTGGGCGATTCCAAGCAGATCGTTCGCGCTACTGATGAGCATCAACCTGAGATCAAAGTCGCGCGTTATGAGTGGCATGAATGGCAGCGAGCATCGCCAGAAGGAGAAGAAGTGGTTGTCATAGAGCGGACAGAGCCGGATGATAACGATAAAGCCATTTTCTTCTGGAATTTCAATGGAGTCATCCTCAACGCACCCAAGATGTTGGATGACAAGTCGTCTATGGTATCACAGTTGCCTTCGGGACTGCAAGGCCTGTTTCTTGACATCTGGATTCCTCTGAATCTCTTTGTCATTTTTCGAACCTTGGACAACATTCCCGCGTTTCTCAATGCACCCGATCTCTTTGGTGTCTCGGGTCAGAAAGCGAAAGGCCTGTTACGGAATGTTGACAGACTAATCTCGCATCTCATTCTGCTTCTTGCATGCTGGGTTGGATGGGCTCTAGGTGTACAGGCAGTTCTACCTCGATACACACCTGACGATGCGTATGCGGCATGGCAGCTACGACAACAGGGTTCCAAGAAGAGAATTGCATAATCGAAGAAGACATTAGGTAGATTTTCAAGCCGAGCCGCACCATCCTGACTACGAAGCACCAGTGAGATATATGGACCACCCAGACTATTGAGATAGTTGTATTATGTTGTTTGTCTATCCACAAGATTTAAAAGAGATATATACAGACTCTATAGTCAATCTCTTCAAAGAAAACAAAGCTGTCTTGTGCATCGCCAAATGAATCCAGTTTTTATAGCCGCCCGTTTTGTTACCTGAGAGAGTAACTTAGTTCTCAACGATGGGTCCGTTGTACTCCTTTCTCGCCCAAGCAAAGTAGTAAATGACACTGAAAATAACAAGACCACCAGTGACCACGACACTGTAGTTCATCATGTCAACAGTAGGATCCACCATGGGAGGCCAGAAACTAAAGAAGCCAACGACAACGAGGTAGCAGATAGCAAACACGTTGTTGGCAATACCAAAAGCTCCCTTGAGGTGGAAGGGTCCCCAGACAAGCTCAGCGCCAGTGGTGTTGGCCAAGGCTGGGAGGTCAGCGCTGCCAGGCAGAACGAAGCCCTTGGTAAGGCGACGGTACAGGAGGAGGCCAGCAGCGATGAGGTATGAGGAGTAAAGGCAGGAAATAGAGAGTGAAGTGACGTTCTGGAACGCCACGGGAGATCCAATGTTAATGAGAGACAGGAGGATCGAGATGACCGCAGTGCAGAAGACTGAGTACATTGGGACAGTAGTTCGTTCGTTGACCTTTGACAGTGTTCGCCAACCAGGAAGACCGCGGTCACGCGCGAAAGACCAGAAGACGCGTGAAGTCGAGGCCAGCATACCGACAGTGGCGCAACCAGCAAGAAGAACGATGATCGCTGACATGACAGTGGCTCCAGCCGTGGAGTTTGTAGCCTGCTGGAAGATGTACATGTAGGGGAAGCCGAGCATGCCTGGGCCCGATGCCATAGCGTCGTCGACATTGCCCATACAAAACACCATGGCGATGACCATGGCGAATCCACAGGCGCCGTTGATGCACAGACTCAGGAGGATGGAGGTGGGAACGACGACGGAAGGGTTTACGGTTTCCTCAGACATCTAGATGGGTCAGTGTGGTTCTTGAAGAGGGAATTAGAGGGGTCATACGTGGAAGGCGGCGTCAGTGCCGACGAAGGAAAAGGCGTTGCCCATCATACCAACCATGAAGGAGACTCCATTGGTAGACCAACCTCCATTGTTGACAAATGTCCCAAAGACATCTGAAGCAGAGGCGTGGGGTCCAAGAGTAACGAGAGGGATCAGAATAGCGAAGAAACCAAGAATGTGAAGGATCAAGATCAGCCCCTCAAACTTGGGCAGCACCGAGCTGACGAGTGTGTTGATAAAGACAGCGAACCCAAAGATAGCCCAGAACAGCAACGTTCCCTGCCAAAGCTCAGGCTGGAAGTCGGGGTGGTTGAGCGTCGCCATTCCCAAGATCATGTTTCCCGTCAGGAGAGCGCTGGACGATACAGAGCCCTGCCATCCGCCGACCGTGAGCATGCCTGTGAGGTGACTGAGGAACTTGGAACACGACCGCGGCGCCATCATAGCGACCCTAGACAGTATGTTAGGATAATGCTTTGGGGGAGTGATGTTGGAGGTGTTACCAGTGGTATTGTCCTCCGGATGTTGGCGCCATGGAGACCAGCTCGCACATGGTCGCGAAGACACTAAAGTTACCGATCCAAACGACGATGAAGCTGTAGATGACACCGGCGGTACCACCATTGTTGAGGCCCTGTGCGAACAGAACGGTGATGGCTTCCCAAGTGATGAGAATAGTACAGCTGAATCCAAGAATCGTCAAGAACCCAAAGTTGCGCTGCGAGAAAGAGTGCTGTTAGCCAACGCGCGCAGACAGACATGGCAGCGACATACTCGAAGAACCTGCTTCTTTCCCATACGCTCCAACTGATCCTTATCGTGATAATTGCTCGTCGAACTCCGCTCAGAGTTTGGCTCTGCCTTTGCGGAAACATTGACATCGTTTGCTGCTTTGACGGTGGCATTGTTGCCCATCTCGAAGCTGGGATTATTGACGCTCTCCATCATGTTGCACAGAAACCGGGAATACAACGGGAGGAAAGGAAGGGTTTGCTTATCGCAAGAAGAGAAATACTGAGGAGGGAGAAAGTTAAAAGAGCGATCAGGAAGGGAAAAGGTAAGGTGCAGGAATGCTAGAAGACCCCTGGACCAGAATATCCGGGTCTTGGCTGTTAGGGAGCATTGAGACGGGATGTGATGGATGTGTACGGAGTACACGCCACCAACCGAGGCTGGGAATAGAAAGGGTATGATAAGTTACAGATTAAGCTAATTGCCATCTACAGAGACACTGCTCGTTTGCTTGCTCTGCTGTGCTATGTACCTCCTGTCCCTCCCCTCGCTTAGTTGCGTTTGCTGATCCGGCAGAATTCCCCGATGCCCCCGCCTGTACTAACAAGGATGTGATTCAAGGATCTATCTCACAGGGCTTTTTGCCAAGGCCAGGGGGCCCTGCTCCGTCAATAACTTAGCGTTGGACAGAGAAGATTAACGGAGAGAAGATTCTGACACATGTCAGCATTGATTGCTTCACATTTCTTTTTTCACCCTCTAAAACACCCCGCAATCATCAGCCCAGACCCTATAATTGAACTTGTTAGGTTGAGTCACTCTGGACACACTGTCTTGGTGGTTAGGTATTCGGTTGGTTAAGGTTCTATTGATTCATAGCTTCGTAGCTTGGCAGGTGAGCGGCGCGGAAAACGCCACCGACGCCCTTCTCGACAGCGGATGGCACAGGCCAAGGGGCCGACTGCAAGCTCTAGCTACCAGATCTGAGCTAGCTTCATCATTCAATTCAACATCACGGATTACTTGCCTCTTTCCAGTGACTTGGTGCAAGGATCCATCCTGTTACGTATCTGCTTGTTTGACCTGCTCTATCCGTTATGGTCATGTATCATATGCAACCGAGCAAACAGCCTGTAAGCAAGTAAGCCCCTGCAAATCAGAAAAGTTTTCTCTTCACTCGCTGGTGCATGTTGGTCAGAGATATTCATGCACGCCTACCAAACATTTTCTTTCTTGCTTTTTCTCAGAGTGCTTGCAGCTTATGATACGCATCTATAATTAAAATGGAAACGTTCTTTTACTCTCTATTCGTACACGTGCATGCATGACCTGCGTTGTAACCAACATCTCGGATGGAGGAGCAACCGAGAATAAAAAAGAAAATGCTCCGCCTCAAGATTGTCGGGCTGATGCATCAGACGTGGTCTCTATGTCTACCTGCCACGTCTGATGAATTAGAATCTTCTGACTTGAGTGGCTTGATCGACTCTGCCCATCCCAGCTTCTCTCCTGCTCATGTCTTGGCTTCGTCTTGGTGAAATCCTCCATCTCGTGAATCTCACTGCGCTGCTCTCTCGATGAGTGATCCAGCGCTCGCGATCTGTTGGTATGGCCTGTCTTGGACTTGTAACCTCCGTATCCTGGCCTGTTTGAGGGATATCCGTTACTGCTCGACTTGCCCTGTCGTCGAAGGTCGTCGACGCGGATCTGGCCTGACTCCAGACTGTCGAGGAAGGGCTTGAAGTTGGGCAGGCATACGGTGAGGATGGCTAGGCACTGGACTAGCTGGATCGTGATGGAGGCGGGCCAAATGCTAAACGAGTGATCGGCAGACGCGAATGCTTTGTTGGAGTAGTGGATTTGCGCCGCGATAGCAGGCGTTACGCTTCAAAGTTGTTAGCCATTGCACTGATCTAAAAAAACTAAATACGTACAATATTCTGCTGCCAAAAACGCTCATCACGAGGATCTTTTTAGACCACGATGTTTGGATCTTGACCACGTTCTCAGCCATGATGATAACAATGGCAACGTCGGTGAGGATGTTGGCCGTTGAATAGTATGTCCAAAACGCAGTAAGATTGATGCATTTGTCGTTGTCGCCATACAACCATGGTGTCGGAGGTTGGCATTGGAAGAAATTGACGAGCAGGGCGGTGATGCCCCAGACACCGACGATGGCTTCGCAGATGATGATGATCCATTTTTGACTTTCTTGGGCCATTATTCGGAGACCCATGGTACCGGACAGTTTGCAGCAGAGGAGGGAGGCGATGAACATGGTATTCGTTGCATATTGGCTCTGTGCGAGGGCGTCAGCTTGTTTGTCGTCGTCGTTGGCATCGTCTAGTGTTTGTTACCTTGAAGAATGTCTCTCGATCGCTGGAGCTGAGACCCTCGAAGTGTTGGCCGAGTCCATGCTCACACGCATTGAACACAACCGCTGTCTGACAAGCTGCAAGAACCTGTTCACAAAGAATTAGCGTACCAACAAAGACATGTGAGAGACAGGGTGTCTCACAGTTGCGACAATCATGAGAGTATCGTCAACCCTCACGGTCTTGATCATGTAAAGCTTGGTACCAGTCCTAACAAAACATGCCAAAATCGCAACGACGAGAAACATCAACGACAAGACCTGAATGAGCGGCGACTTGTTGTTGTCGGTGATAATTCGCTGGTTCGAACTCATACTGAACGAATGGCAGCAATCGCTGCGCGAAAACGAGCGGAAAGGATTTACAGAACGAAGAGATTCACAGCAACGATATAAAAACACGGGTGACAAAAGTTCAGCTGTCAATGTATAACTACAAGACAAGACGAAGCTAATTCGGAAAAGTCGCAGCTGACGGTGGAGCGTCTCAAAAGGTCAAGATTAAGCTAAGGTACAGTACATACATCATGGTGTGAAGAATCTCACAGGCACAGGCACAGGCGCAGGCACGGAATGGACTGGACTGGACTGATGCTCTGAGCCCGGAAACGGTGATTATAACGGTTATTGACACCCAAAAGCAGTCTGGGGGATTTTTTGAAACGAGACGTGAGGACCAATAAGTGCGAGGAATGAGTCTATTATCACAATTACGTACGTGGACTAGAACCGCCAACTGCAGCGCCTCCAGGGCTAGCTGTGAGGCCATGTCTGCAAGAAAAAGCAAATTCCTGTGCATCATCCCCTGTATTGGACGCTATATTCCCATGCTCTATTGATAAGGGTGATACCAATGAGGCTTGATGTCGTCGAGACGAGAGTTATGCATCCGAGTGGCTCAGCAACAACATCTGTGAGCAATCAGAAAAAAACTCGTCTGTCCAGTTGATTCTCTTGTTTGTCTATTGATGGCACGTAAGTTGTTTTGCTCTTGCAGATCGTAATGTTCAATCGTTCAATGGCGACACAATCTTCACCACGGCTGATATTCTTCCCGTGGATTGGTAGGGCTAAGAGAGGGAGAGCCTCAGATGTCTCGACCCCTGCCAATCTTCATGTGAGGGCCGCTCTTATCACCGAACAGCGTCCGTGCTCCTTTAATTTGGGGCTCTGATTCACCCGGGTTAAGCCTGATGTCTACCGTCGGAGATCGATCCGGAGCGTAGCAAAACTCAAACCGACCTTCCTTGTTAGTTCGGGCGGATCATCCGGAGCATCAAGGATTTACTCGCTTAGAGGGAATCAACCCATTTAATTCCCGTTAAAAGTTTTTATCTCTCTCCTGCATGGAACTGAACTTCCAGGCGTGGCGTGGCGTCTGGCTGCATCCCTGTAGTCTTCAGGGAAAGGAAATGATCGCTGGAATGCCCAAGCTTGCACCGTTTTCGTGGCACCTCGGTACTGCAAGCCTCCTCCGCTGAGTGGCTTATTGACAACCCGAAGGAGGAATGCATCAACCCGACTATCCGGAAAGGAGAGCCGTTTGCTGTCCGATTCTTTGCATGGGATGAGAAAAATGACTGAGGTTGGGCTTGTAATGGGCTGATGAGTACTGCATTTTACCGTTGCCTGCATGGATCCAGCATGGGTAAGTATCAAGGTACAGTTATTAGCTCAACCCGTTTGCTATAGCAGGCCTCAGCAACTTAATTCGGCCGATCCATCCTCTCGTGCAACCATTCGAAACATCGTGTCACAACTGCAATTTGCATCATGACTCTCAAACTCGTCGACGTCGACACCGCCACCGATTTCGAAGAGCTCATCGCTTGTCAATGGGCATCTTATGAAAACCCGCTCCAACCGTTCTTTCGCATGTTCTGCCCTCTGCAAGGTGAAGGTCCATTAGCACACGCAGAATCCCTCAAGGAGTCAGTGGCTCTTCAGCTCAAATGGCATAACGAAGATCCGACGAGCTACTGGGGAAAAGTCATCAACGACGATGGCAAAATCGTCGGCGGTTGTCTATGGAAGATTTGCTCCGAGAACCCCTTCGATACAGATGAAGATCATTCCTACGCTTATTGGCAACCGGAAGGGGAGAGACGAGAGTTTATCTCGCAAGCTCTGAAACAGTTCGATGCGCCTAGAGCGAGAATGGGGGCCAGACCTCAAGTGTGTAAGTTTTATTCAGAACCGTTAATGGCTTCAGATGCTAACCCGATTGAGATGTCAATATCGTCTTCACACATCCAGACCATCGTCGCCAAGGCGTGGCGGATGTGATTATGAACTGGAGCAAGCAGAAGGCTGATGAGATGGGCGTTGAGCTGTGGCTGGACGCGACGGAGCAAGGAGTCCCTGTTTATGAAAAGCACGGATTCACCGTCGTCAACGTCAACACGCTGCAGCCTACGAAACAGAATCCAGGTGAAGAGTGGAACAAGGTCAAGGAGGAGCTGGGCCCCATGACTTTCAAACAGATGTGGAGACCTGCTGGTGGTGATTATCATGAAGGCAAGACTGTGAAACCTTGAGAGACTGTTGAGATCAAGTATGAGCCTGAGCTGGCATATGTGGAATCTCACGCGGCATGAGCCTGACGGGAGATGACCAGGACTAGTTCCGTTTGCTCAAACGGCAAATGCTCCATCCGATAGAGTTTAGATTAGGTTTTCGTTTCATGTAAATGACAGACAGGATGGATGAGTGTCGTACATGTCAGACATGCATAGAAGAAGAAAATAATATGATGATCGTCGGCTACCCTGTGTCACGCGTGACGCGACCCCTTACTGCCCCGCTAGCTGAACGTTGAGATCTGCGATTACAGTTAGATGGACCTGTAATTGTCTAATCGCAGACGAGAAGCAGTACTGTTTTCTCCATTTGATGTGAAATTGGTCGAGGGCTTGTTCTAGGTCAACAACATGCTATGCAGATAGACCAGCATCACCCGACATCTTGGAGAGCACCCAACTGGCTGTGGAAAAGCATGAACACTACGAAAGGCATGGATTTTATCTATTCCCTGCGTACATTCTACACACAACACTTCCAAGATAAGATTGAAGCGGTTGAGTACGTCCCTGCAGGGCGGGGTTTGACAAGACAGGGACTGTCGAATCTGGTCACGTCTGTGTACGGGCGTCTCTATGCCCAGTATGCCTTTACAGTATCTCCCAAATCTACTGGACCTCGGGAGTCCATTTCATATACTACAGGGAGCAAGAATCAGATGTTGAGACAAACCCCACGGAAAACACCCTCTCCTGTGACACCATGAGATGGCATCAAGGGACTGGAACTGAAGGGAGCAAAGCATGAAGTCTATTGTCTCTTTCTAAGCTACCTAAAGCCAAGTTTATTTCCCTGTTACAACTAAGGGAGCAGAGTTGACTTCGACATTTATGAGAAGAATGACAGGCGTCTCCGGGTGTTTCCCCGCCATCCTTATGACACTCGTGTCTTTGCAACCGATGTGATTGCCGAATTTTCTTGTTCTCAAGGCATGTGTTCGACTTGTTCTCAAGGAACTCGTTCGAGTGGAATAGACTGCTTAGTCTCAGCTTAAGAACTGGGCAACGACGGATGAATTGCTTCGGATCGAGCATGAGTTAGTAGATGAAAAAAATGTGTAGTAAAAACAGCTGAAAGAGAACCTAAACATGGAGTCAGATTACTCCAACGACTTTTACTTAGCGTCGTATGAACAAGATCAGCTAGTGAAGAGCACGGTCCAATGTTATCGTATGGTTTCCATATGCCGGAGTCGTGTAGCACAGTGAAGAATAATAATAAGCAACGACGATGACAATTCCAGGTATGCGATTATTGTGGCTTTGCAAATACGAATAAGCACTGTAAAAGGGCTGGTCTAGAATGTATGCAGCAGTGGTTCGACCAGGCGCTGACAACTCGTCGGTGCCCAAACTCACACAAACTGAGAAGAATCTATAGCTATAGCGGAATGGATACCTAGAGTCGTGCATTTCAGCGCTCAGACAATAACAACAACGAAACGATCCTTCTCTCTCTCAATTTTTGAATCTCCCCCAGCGAAAGTATTTCTTAACTTATGCAGGGATTTGTGGCATCATGTGCAGCGTAAATGCATGTAATACTAGCTGAGCGCAGCATGGGCCTCAGAGCAGATGCACACTGCGGGGCTGAGTCAAAGTCCATATGATCATAACAGCCAACACGATTAAACCTCGTATCTAGAGTAGAACACAGCTTTTAATTGCTCATCATTGTACGATCCGCATCTAATACGTTACTTGGAGAGATCCTACGTAGTATTTCACTGAGCTGAATCAAAATAGGTAGCCAGGAACCCGGCGGTTAGGCTTCCCTGCAACTCCAAGATTCAAGTATAAAGCTATGGCCAAAGCCACTGCTTCAGATAGTCCATTCATTCTACTATCCATCCTCATCCAGCAATCTCATCTCTTTCCAAGAATAAACATTCAAACATAAACCACTACCATCAACATGAAGCTGAGCACCGTTCTCGCATCCACTGTCCTGGCCATGAGCGCCTCTGCCAAATCCCCACTCCCGCCACCCAAGCCAGTGGTCGTTGGCGCTGTGAACAGCGACTTCAAGTGCGGTTCCAAGAGCCAGGTCTCCAAGTGGACCATCAATGACGATAACGTTAACCGCTGCGTCATGTTCGATCAGGAGCTTGGTATTGAAGACTACGCTATCAAGTCCCTCAAGGTCAAGGAGATCAACAACCCGAATTGCGGCCGTGAGTGTCTTCTGTCTTTCCTTTTTCCTTCATATTTACTGACTCACTTTGGAAATAGTTTGGATCTACAGTGACTATGGCTGTCATATGGGAGCTAGGAGAGTCGAGCCTGGTAAATGCAATGTTGGCGATCGTTGGGGCTGGCGATCCTATGCCATCTTCTGCCTTGACGATTAAAGAAAAGGTTGATGGACCTTTTCGGTTCTCTGGTTGCTGCAATGGATGCTATAGATTTGCCTGTTTGTTTTTCTATCTTCTGTCTTTTGCCTTTTCTATCGGCCATACATTTACTAGACTATATATTGGCCTTCCTTTATAACCACATCTATCAGACTCAATACGGCTTTGATCTTTCACCACGGAGATAATGAGTTACCGTACAAGCAGTTCACTCGTTTTGGTGGTGGGTAAACAATACCCACCCTGCAAGCGAACCTTTCGTGATTCCCTCCGCCCATGTCATGATGGTCGATCCTGATCCAGTAATTTTAGTAGAAACCTTGGAAACTTCCCACCAGAATGATTCGCCCTTTCCGTGACGTGATTCAAGAAAATTCATCTCAGCATTCATTCTGCGTTGTTTTCTAGGACCATGAATGAAGACGAAAGGCCGATTATGCCAATTTTGAGCTTACCTCAACCTCTTCAACATAGCTTCCATTTGCTTCATAACTGCATCCTTGACTTTTTCGTATGCCTCATCTGAGAAGATGTATTCTTTGTCGAGTCGCCTTTCTGGATCCTGGTACATATCCCCTTGCAACGAGACAAAGAGACGCTGCAATGATATGAATGTCTCGGGATAGCTTCTTTGGGTTCATGGAAGTATCGTGATCAGTCAAAGCTGAATCATCAGGCTCTTGGGGTCAGGAAGTATGAGCTTTCCAAGTCATCTCCAAGATCGTTATCCATGCTAACTGATGTGGTAGAAGGAGCCTCGGTACGCTCAATATTAGTTCAGGAATGAACCTGATTGAAGACTCCAGGCCAACAAACAGCCCATTACATCAATCCCAACCATAGACTCGGCTTTGTATGTGTCCTTCCACCATTTCAGACCCCGAGTCTTGTAAGTTTCTATACTGTAAACAATATGCTCAAGGTAGAGTTGAGGATTGTCGAACGCAGAACATTGGAGACCGCCGACGCCACTCCACCACTGCCATCGTTTGGGCTCCCGTTTGTCCATTCGTTTGGGCGGTTGATACTTGGTTCTCCCCATTTTTTCGGTCTATCGGAGCAACTTTCGGTCAACGGGCGGATTTGGAATGCCAGAGTTAGGCCTATGGCCGGTTGTAACTTACCTCCATACGATCATGATATCATTTTCGTATAAGACTTGAGGACGTGCGTTATCAAGGAATTCATGGCCAGTCGACAAAACAATAGCTGGACTTTCTGATTCCATGCGCGAATTCTCCCCGCTATGACATCTGTATATGTTGCACATAATGAATTGTCATCAGCAGTACCAGTGTATATACTTAACTATTCTGTGACGTGGCGAAGCAGTACTTGCTTTGCTTGACCCAGCCACCAGCACAGCCTAGCGATAATTTAAATACCGACCAACACCCAAGATCAGTCCACCATCAAAGCTCCTCTTATCCACAGTCATTATGAAGTATCCACAAACCTTTACTCTCTTTCAAAATCTTCCTCCTGAGCTGCGTCTTCATATCTGGAAGCTAGCCTTACCAGAGTTTAGCCAGCCCGGCTTATTCCCCTACGAACGAAAAGGATGCTGGCAGCCGAAATGGCTGACACCAGACGATTGGGATTATGAGCCAGGGCCTTGGGATAATATTCGTTTCGAGTTCCGCCTCGACCTTTTGACAACCGAAATCGCCCTGCCGACGTTCTTTGCGGACTCTGAGGCGCGGAGTGTTACGCTTTCTTGGATTCGTGATAATGGTCTTCAAATACGCTTCAGTAAAGGCCGGCTTCGGTTTACTCGCTGCTTCGACCGCGACCTTGATGCTATGTACATTGCAACCGATAAGCTGTTCGATTTCGACACTGAACCCATCGATCGCAGATTTGAGCCTGATCTGTTAGAGCGGAGCATCACTGACTGCAATCATATCAAATGCCTTGCCATGTCAGAAGACTTCTTCCGCAGTGAAGAGGGATTTCCTGATGCTTATGCCTCATTCGGTCCTCGCGTGTTATATGTGATAGTAGGAGCACAGCCTGGCATGCAAGGCCAATGGGAGGTGGAGTCAAGGGACGGGGCAAGATCTATTATTTGGAATATAGAGAGTCAAAAGTTCGAGCTGGGCGATGGGACCAATATCTGCGATGACGGGCTATATGAGTTGATACTGGAGGATAGCAAGGGTATTGGAGAGGCCCTCGTGTTTCATTCGCTGGCTCACCTCCCTTTGGAGATTCGGCCGGTATTTGCTGCTAGGAAGAGAGTGGAAATGGGTTGAACGGCGTGAGCTTTTCAGCGTTAAGTTGATACAAATGCTGAGGCCTAAATCACACACTAACTGTTGTGTGGAAAAGTGCTCTTAGACTCAATACGCTATAAACAGATGAAGCTTCGGACCTCACCAGCACAAAATACGATTTGACGCTCGATACATGCTTTCTAATACTTGAACCTAGCTAATTAAATTGTTCCGGATTGTCATTGCTTGGCTTCTAACGCGTCGAGATGCGTCAAGACTGAAGTTCGGTCCGTTGCGGATACCGAAGGCCGAGGTGCGGACTTAACTTGACGAATAGTATCCCGGGTGCCTCGACTCGAACTTCATTAAACACAGAATGCTCAGGACTTGGCGTTTTAGGATAGGAAAACGGCCAAGGTATCAATCCGACTTGAAACAAGCCGAATCCCGTGCAGTTGAAAAGGTATGCGAGCTGGAACAGTTATAAAAGAGGCTAGAATGCTCTCTTTATCTCATAATTCATCAAACGATATCCATCAAATACATCACAGCTATTCTGATTAATTATGCCTCCCCGTTTCCTCAACAAGCTAGACAATAAGCGAGTCCTCGTCTTCGGCGGCTCAACAGGCATTGGCTTTGCCATCGCCGAAGCCGCCCTCGAACACGGCGCCGAAGTCATCATCAGCAGCTCCAATCAAATCAAAATCAATACTGCTATCAGCGTCTCGAAGGTCATGTCCGAGATGCACAACTTCCAATTCGCAAAGTCTTTGGCAAAGTGTGCGACCTGGCAAATCCAGAGACACTTGACAACAACATCAAAGAACTTTTCGAGTTTGCTTCTCAAGGTGGGGAGCTTGACCATGTTACCTTCACTGCAGGGGACTTTAATCCTTCACCGAGTCTGAGTTCAGTCAACCAAAGCAATCGCAGCTCATTCACTGTCACTGGAACAACCACAGATTCACGTCCTGCAGGAGCTGGCTGGTCCGTTCTCAAAGGGGCAGCAGGAGGTATTGAGCCCATGACGCGAGCGTTGTGTCTTGATCTCAAACCTGTACGCGTAAACTGTGTCACGCCTGGCTTTGTGCACACCGAGCTGTCTGATGGGTTTCTACAGGATGTCAAGGATACAATCTTCCCTGCGATGGAGAAAGACTCGATTATGGGGAGGCTCGGAAAGCCGGAAGAGCTTGCTGAGGCTTATATTTATCTGATGAAGAGTACTTTTGCGACTGGGTCGACGGTTGTTGTTGATGGTGGAAGGGTCGCTGGGGATAGTAAGTAGGAGGCCGGGTGGCAGAGCTGGCAACCAGAGACGACCACAGTGCCTTGCTTTAATTGACAGAAGGGTCTGACGTTTGAGCCGAAAATCCAAGATAAAATTGAAATGAAGAGGTTAATTCCCGACGGCGTACGCTTGATTCACAGTATCTGATATGATAGTGCCATGAATTAAGCTTAAAAATGTAAAAGAAACCCGATCGATGAAAACCTGGACGACAGCTCAATGAGGGCTTCTTTGTGAAATCAGTGGATGATATGGTTGAAAATGAAGGTAGCGGCCAAATAAGAACAGAAACCCTCAAGGAAAATGGCGGTGTTGACTGAGTCAATTAGACGGAGCCTCGAACTTATCCACAAGGATGTTGGTAGGGCTGGTTCAGGGTTCAGGAAGACACGATGGCATGTACACCAATAGGGTCGCAGAGTAGCCATAAGTTGATGTTAGCCAGATCTGCATGAACAACTTGCTGACACCAGATGGGATGATACGAAATCTAGACCGGTCCATACTTAGACCAAGCATGCCGAATTGAGCGTGCGTGAGGTTAAAAGGAGCTTGGCAATGCTTACTGAGCTTTAGGAATAAGCAAATTGGTTCCAACCACGTCGTACTAAAAACAACAACCTCAGAATTTGACAGGGGTCAATGGACTAAACTTCCGTTCAGCTTTCAGTTTTCAGGTAAGCTCTGTCATCGGGCTCCATTCGCATAGAGCCCGCTTTGTCAGAGCGGACCTGTACTAGCAACGAATAAGGGCCCAAGCGGAGATAGAAACACGCTGAGACGTCCCACTGGAGAGAATCGGCATTTTCGTAGCGTAGCATTCCCCTTGTTCTAGGCTTCTCGCCGATAGTCAATTGGCTAAAAGATGTTGCTTGTTTGCGAGCGGGTTGTTATTCAGGCCCGCGCTGACAACTAGTCTCATTCCGGATGGCCAGACGAGAGTTCAAATTTATCCACCGAGTCCCATGTCTCGAACTTGTAAGAACAAAAAACTATAAAGCCAACCAAGCATCTCATATGGTTGTTCAGTCAGCAAACTCAAGCATTTCAACACTCACTACTCTTTCAGAAGACCTCAACCGCCAACATGCAACTCATTAACCTGTCCGCTCTCGCCCTTTTCGCAACTTCTGCTTTGGCGGCAGACTGTTTCGGCAACACTCAAAAGGGCGTTGATCAATTCCAGCAGGCATACTGGGACGCTCGCCAGAAGATGTGCAGCAACTCAGACTGCACTTACCAGCAGGGCTGCACTACCCACGGCTCAAAGACTCTCAAGGGTCTGGCTACGATCACTGTCAATGTCGAACTCAAGCGCAAGAATACCAGTGGCAAGAAGGGTTTCAAGGATTGCTGGGTATGTACTCCGCCGAGATAAAAAGGTGATTTGCTATTGAACTGTGCTAACGAGTGTTGTTTAGGATGCTACCGAGTAAGTTATCTAGATTTTTTATGAGACTTATCTAACTGTCATAGGAACATTATCAACCAGTGCGTCAAGGGCAGCAACCAGATGAGTGGAACTTGGGAGTACAATGGCCAGCTGTACCAGATGAACGGATATTACTCTTAGGTTTAGGTAATGTTCGGGGCTGAAAGTCTTATATGCCCAAAAAGGAGAAACTTATACAAGGAAACTTACTCAAATCACAATAGCCAACACTATAGTATATATCAAGCAGACAGAAAGTGATGATGTTCTTAGCTTGTTTGTGTTGAGAGAATTGGAGAATATTAGGATATGTCTTCTTGATACTATCAGGCTGAAGGCCTGTATCTTGTATTGGATCAGTTCCCAACTATGCGAAATGCGGTGAGCCAAGACTGCTGAGTGGAAGCAGTGATTCAGGTAGAAAGGCCCTCCTAGGGGCATGCCTTAGTAATGGTAATGTCTAAACAAACCAAGCTAAGCCCGCGTATAACGTACGCTGCCTGATCCTCACTGATTGAATTCCAGTTCACTGATAATATAATTTGTCGACACTATGTTCTATCCCATGCAAATGCCAACCTCGATAAAGTGTCGCGACGGTGCAAACAACGCCGTGTGATCAAAATACAGCTCAAACATATTTATTACGATTCCCTTCCTTCCTCCTACTCCTAGCTCCAGATTCTTTAACCACAGAATACTAACAAAGGCCTCTCAATCCTGTATACACGGTTCTACTAAATTCACAAAAACTAAAACCAAGTAAGAAAAGCTAAAGAACATCCGATTTCATAATGACAAAAAGCGTCAAGAATTCTTGGAAGCACAAGATTCCACGCGGCCTGGTAAAAGATGGGCTCATATTACACAATGCCCTCTGTGAGATATATGGCACAATCAACTTCGCCTATGAAGATGTCGGGGAGAATATTGTAGTCACTGCCTATCTGAAGGATCCCAAGAATCTGGTGAAGACGCTACAGGTGAAGAAAGCTATTGAAAGAGGCTTTTGAACAGGCTAAGGAAGTGCTTGACGTTTTTCATTTTCATTCTGATTCTGGTTTGGAGAAGTTCTAGGTTCCCAGATATGCTTGATAGATATTCTGCTAGTAAAATGATACTTATTACTTGTCTCAGGTAGTAAGCGGCGACGCTGGTTCGCTTATTTCCTTTGACTACCTTACCTTACTTTAAGCGGAGCCCATCCAATGAGCAAAATTTCGAATTACCAAGCCAAGTGATTCATCTGCTCGAGCCGTTACAACCGTGCCCTTAGCTTCTTATTCGGGTCCATTTTAAGGCCCTCCATGCGCCATTGCGACTGGAGCCCGATGACAAGAGCCAAAGCATGTAACATTCGGATCATGAAACTGAATCTGGCTTAGACTGAGTACGACAGGAAAGCGCGAAGACAGCCATGAGACTCGAATTGGGCTGCAGATCTATTGGACATGCCTCTATAGCGGAGACTCAGGAAAGCAAATGCAACCTTCATACATCATTCAACATACAGCGATTGCTTTCAATTAGCCATACTCCACATAGGCCATAGTACAAACCATTAACCGATCCCATTCAACGGCGTTGAGACAACGGTTAATCGTTGACCAGTAGGAGTGACCTGTCCACTTAGCTAATACTTATTGTCGATACTCTCTCAACAATGGCACCGCTGGATATAAATACCGGAGTTCCTCGCATAATGTTTGGATTATGCAGCTCTCCAAACCACCTCACACTTCATTCTGCACCAGACTCATTGATATATTTCTCTCGAAGATATGACTTTTCAATGGACGGAAATCTCCCCAGGCCACTTTCGCCAATCACTTGACAGCTTTGGGCGAATTTGGAGCAATTTTTATCACACCGATGCCAAGTATCACCGTGAGCCAGTGTGCATTGCTTCTTATGTCAAGTTCAACACCACACTGGAGGTAAAGGAACTACAAGTCAATCTCCAGAACGCATGGAGATCGATGCGGTACTACAGCCCGGGTATTGCTTGCACAGTAGACGAGTTCTATCGCGAGTATAAAACCCCCTCTGAGGACGAAGTCGACGTTTGGATCTCGACCACATTCAAGACGCGCCTTGACAAGTCCCCCAACGAGATAATCAGGGAACACACCAGAGACTTTCATCCAGTATTGCACTTCTTCCCTGCCAAAGAGGGTGGCACTGGACATGAATTGGTAATCCTCAGCAATCACATCTTTAATGATGCCCGTGGCGAGTTCTACTTCTGGAATTCATTTTTCCAACTTGTCACTACGCCTGAGGTTGTCATATTTGGAGACGAGGGTAGATACTTACCTCGAGCTCGTGATGACCTTCTGGGTCTGCCACCGTCCCCAAGCGTACCAAGCTACGGCAAGGCTATGGGTTTGATTGGAAGTGCATACACACCTGACCCTGTGAGAACGCCCATGCTCAAGGAAGGGGGGCCTGAAGGCGGATGTCTTAAGCGACTGACTCTGTCCGAGTCACAGACTACGCAGCTAGTAGATGCTTGCAAGATCAAGGGTATCTCGGTGACCGCAGCTGTCAAGGCTGCCCATATTCTCACCCTCCGAAACTTGCAAGGAGCCTTGGACGGACATACCAGAGATGAGTGCTTTGGGTTCGAAATGGTAGATCCTCGATCTGCATTCAAGGGTCCATACAACCCATATCACAGTTTTGGCACGGACTATCACGTTCTTATACCTGCCAAATTTGCGCTTGGAGACAACAAAAACTTTCTGGATGTTGCAAAAGACATGACCACCTGGTTTCGTACAGTTCGCCATGACTTCAACAAGGATCCCGAGGGTTTAGATGCGGTGGGATATGTGATGCTACAAGCTCTCACCACTCCACCTGAAGATCCTATTCCGCCAATTTTCAGCAGTATTGGTATTGTTGATGACTTTATGAAGGACACTTATGGAGATGGCGTTGTGGATATTCAGGATACATGGGTGACCGTCCCAGTAAATTCTGGTACATACAATGGGTTGTGGGTATGGACATGGAGAGGAAAGCTGCACCTATTGACATCTTTCAATCAGGGTTGCTACAGTACTGAGATGATGGAAAAGGCTTTGCAGACCATTGTAGATGCTATGTTTGAAGGGCTGAGTATAGACTAGATAGAATATGCAAAGGAGTCCCACAGCATGTTGCGTTCTTCAGTGCATTGAATCGAACCAAGAGTTTGAACTGAGAAGCAAAGTGTAACTTGAAAGGCTTGTGGGTCGGCAGCTGGCTCGAATCCTGCGCAGTTTGAGGGTCAAGGGTCAGCTAGCCCTCGACAAGTGGCGCCTCAAGTGGCTTCCGTCCATATACCAAGTGCCTAGAAGATATAAGGTCAGCTTTTCGTAATTATTCGAAAACAAATATTTCGTAAAACTTACATATCACTGTTACTAAGGTGTTTTGGGTTGTGTAATATGGTACGCATCTTAGCCACAAGGACTTGAACCTCCTCAAGACTCCAACCAAGGATCTGGCCGATAGGATAAAGTGCAAACCCATCTAAACTCAAGTCCATGTACAAACCAACAAATTGGCCTTGCCTCTTGAGTCTCGCGTCCTTTGGCCACTCGCCGTGCGGAATCGTATGCACTTTGTGAACGACTTCCTCAAAACCTGCTTCGCGAGCAGAGTCTTGCATGATCCCATGAGTAACCCTGAATGTACGACCGATTTTGTCTCCAGCGTCGTAAAAGAGCTGAGCCCATTGTTTAAAGGTTCTGAAATAGATTTTAGCCGGCGCTGAAATGAAATCTAAGTTACTCACTCATTTTCAGCTACCGAGTCAGCGTTCCTACACCTGAGGTGAATGTCTGGCTCAATATGCTGAAACCAGCCACCAGGCTTTAGGGCTTTGAACATTTGACGATACAGCTTTTTCCAATCGTCGATTGCTCCGTGCATGTAGCGGACATGGATAAAGTCGAAAGACGCAGGCTCAAAGGTCCAGTCCAGCTGCACATCATCGATTTGAAACTTGAGGTTTGGGGGGATCCAAGACGGTTGAGTTGGCGAGATATCAACACCAATTACCTCGGCCGATGGAAACTTATCAGCCATGTCGCTGAAATAGATTAGTAGAGAGAAGAGATAGCCGGTAATACACTAACATAGCCCAGATTCCGGTGCCGGTCCCAATATCAAGAATTCGCTGAGGGTTGTCTCCGATTGGGGCGACATATAGCTCATCGTCGAGCATCATCGTTAACCATTCATGCCTGGTTGGAGGCCTTAATAGGAAAACATTTAATGTGTGACTTGGGGGACTTACGCAACGTCAAAAGCCTCGATGTGTTTCGCATCATTCGGTGCCCTAGTAAGGATTGAACGTTAATTCCTGGAGCTTGAAGAGAGGGATTAAAGAGTACCAGTAATCGGTTGTTTGGGAGCTCTGGTACGTCCGGCCTTGGATCTTTCGATATTCGTAGATACTCGCTGAGGCAGAGGCTGTAGAAGAATGGGTGCTGGATATTCGCAGTCAGAACACGTGTGAAACCTCGGCTTGCGATACAATCTACCTCTCCACGTCAGCAGCGGAATCATTGTCATTGTCGTCTGCCTCTGCGACTTCCGGGTCCTAGAAACAATGAGTATGTCACCAATATCTACAAATATCAGTGAGGCGATGACATACGATGGCTATGCCCTGGCGAGTCTGTTCTTTGTCGGACATCTTGCTTTCTGTAGATTGCTTTCTAATGTCACGGGTGAGGAGTGAGAAAGGCAAAGGGGTGAGACAGCGAAGAGACCCCTATAAGTTCAAACGGGCGCTCACCAATACCTCCCCAGTTTGGCTCGTCTCACAAGCATTGCAACCGTATGATGTAACAGACAGCTGGCTATGAATTTTGGTTGGTTCGTTGTTGTGCTCTTGGCAGTCATCCTGGGTAGATATTTAACCCGGGAGGGTGACCCAAGCCGGATAAGCATCACACATCACATGCAACGCCACCTACCTCTTTGCTGACATGCATATCTTGTCGAATTTATCTAGACGCGTTATCTTTTATTTTAGGTCGTATCGACTATGCTTGTGAGATGGCACAATGGAGATCTCATTCACTTCTTCGCGCTGCGGTTTCTGCGCGACGTACAAGACTATCACGCCTGTATCACACCCCATTGAATCCAGGTTCTCAATGTCGTCTCCCGCAATTCGAGCTGTTGTTCTTTAGTCAGAACAATTGACTCAACTCCTCGTCCCTCTCTGGATCCTCTAGTCTCAGTTAAAGACGGCCCGTTTTCTGGCTCATTTGCAAGTGTATAGGAGCGCACTTCGGCATTGGCCCAGTCCGTTGCTGCGTGGGTAGTCAAGATCGTGCCAGCTGAGCCCTCTCCAGAAGGCTGCTGGCAGTCGGGGCCCATTTACCTTGCTATATTGCAATACCCAACTTGCTTAGTCCATTCACCCAGATTACCTATGGAAAGGTTACATTACATACCTTGATGTGCCATCCTGGTTCGACCATACTGAAATCTACCGGTAGATTCTCGAACTCGGCCTTTATGATAGGCAGATCACTGCCAGTGTCACACATGAGATCACTTACTTCCTGCACCTCTGGCCAGGCCAAGACCTGCAGGCCGCCCTCCAGCTGTGATGGAAATGCCAACAGCGCCGTCTGGACTGTACGCCGCAGTGGTGACGATATGACCAGTTGAACATTGGCCAGGTCGGGAAATCTAGCAGCCAGCGTTCGGGCTTGTTCTTCTCCCAGGGGAGTCAGTTCGGGATCAGGCAGATGGTGGTTTGCGTGGCTGAGATTATGGACACCTTGCCCGTGGCGGACTAAGTGAATGACTGGTGACATTCTCTTCGCCTCAGTGTTGACGTGGAAGTATTAATAATTGACCTTGTTTATTCTAAGAACAATTAAGAGCCATTTGCCTGGTGTCCGTCAGCCAGCATATTCACGAAACGGGGTTTTATTGGTTATCCAGGATAGGTGGTTGGTCAGTTGGTCGTGGTCCAACATGGTTTATTATGATAGAGAAATCCAGCCTGACAGGTCCAGATGCAGGGGATCATAGAAAGAACCCCGCCTTTCCACTCACTTGTTTTGTTCCCCGAGCATTCGCCTTTCCCAAGACATGGAGCCCCGGAACCTCGTCTGTGCCAGATGTTGGCGTGACTTCTTTGATACCGAGTCTTTCGAAAAGTTTTGTACCATCGGTGACCCTGATACGGTGGTGTTTGGTTCAGTATTCGTTCAAGCAATCACGACTATTGACGACAGAAGAAATGCCGCATCCTCAGGTTGTAATTGGTGCAGTTATATTGCGAGCTTGCTTGACTGCAAATTGCCCGGAGAACGACTCCTAAAAGTGTGGCTAGCCCCCTCGATACACAAGGCCTACACCCCAAAAGGTCTCAACATCTTTCATCTTTCGTTGAAGCTTTCTCGTCCTTGGCATCTTGGGTCACCGCCATCGCAAATCCATGCTTTCACAACTAAGAAAGACATAGCATCGAAATACATAACTGCACGTCCATTGCGGACAGATGTCGGCACCGAAGCAGCGGCTCGCCAGATGCAGGCATGGCTCAAGGAATGCAGAGGGCATGGGTGCTGTTCCGGCTCACGAAAAGAGTCTATACTCCCCACAAGAATTATTGAAGTCAGTCCTCCAGACGAGCAAGGGCCACGGCTTATTGAAGCTCATGGGCTTCGGGGAGTCTACACAACGATATCATATTGTTGGGGCAAAGTTCCCTTCCAGACTCTCAACAAGTCCAACTATACCCAACTCGCAAAGGGTCTCGACATGGAAAGTCTGCCTCTTACAGTTCAAGACGCCATCACGACAACTCGTAGGCTTTCTATTTCTTATATATGGATAGACGCGCTATGCATCATTCAAGACTCTGATGAAGATCAGAGTCGAGAGGTTGCGTTGATGAAGGACATATATGCCTCGTCTACTTTGACGATTGTGGCAGCCTCTACAAAGGATGTTTATGAAGGATTTCTAAGTAATCGATCTTACTCAGAGGACCTTTTCCAAATACCAGTCCGCATTCAGCCCGGTCTGTTCGGAACCATGTATATCAACGATCTCGCTGCAGCAACTTATCATGAACGCTTTGAGCCCTTGGCAAAGAGAGCTTGGACGCTGCAGGAACAGCTCCTTTCGCAACGGACTATCACATTTTCCAGTCACACGATGATATGGGCTTGCAAAGCCGGTACGAAGAACTTTGGTGATTCTCTTTATTTCGCACACGATGAAGAAAGAATGAAGGGACCATCTTTAAGAAGAGACCATGATCTGAACCTCAACACGCTCTTAGTCACGAATCAAACAGAGGAATCAAGCAGTGAGATGGCATTGAGTCGCTGGATGCGCCTTGTGATGGCTTATTCTCTCAGAAGCCTTAGTTTTGAGCATGACAAGTTGAACGCAATTGCCGGAATCGCCTCTCATCCATCCTTTGTCTCGGGTCTTGGTCCACGATACTTTGCAGGAATATGGGAATACGAGCTGGCTAGACAGCTGACGTGGTATCCCAAGCGTTGGTACAAAACGCTTCCCAAAGGCGAGAAATTCACTTTTTATCGACCAACGTCTTACCGAGCTCCCTCTTGGTCATGGGCAAGCGTGGAGGGTGGATTTATTTACTTCGACTCTCTTTTCAACTACGAACAGCGCAAAACCCCAGATATTATATGCGAAATCATGGAGTGTTCGGTGACACCGAGATTCCCAGAACAAAATCCGCTAGGAGAAGTTATTTCTGCACATCTTAGGGTGAAGGCTTCTTTGAGGACTGCATGGTTCGACCCGCAAACCTCGAATGTTATGTTGTTTCATACTCCCAATGCGAACTCGCAAGATGGTGAAATGATAGCTCGTAACGGAGCCTGGAAACAATATGTCAAAGATTACATGGCGAGGTTCCCGACAATTGATGTCACAAGGAATCCCGGAGGGGTGCATGGCTCTAATCGCGACAATTTCCATGGAATTTGTGATGAATCTGATATTTACGATCCAATGATCGTGTCTTGTCTCCCTGTATCATTAGATGAAACAATAATTTGTGGTGTGGTAGGGCTACTGCTGGTAGACATGGGCGGGGGTCTCTTCAAGAGGGTTGGGCTGTTTATAATGGGGTGGAAAGAGGACTTTGAAAATGTTCCAAGGAGAGAAATCACCATCCTCTAAGAAAGCTCTTGAGACAAATTTATTATTATCGTGTGTATCAAGAGTAAGCTACCAATTTTACCTGCCCGTCTTTATCATTTGACACTATAAGGCGTATCATCCTTAAAAATCAAGCCTGGCTTTCTCTCCGCCAAGTCAAGAACCATCTCGGCAAAATAACTGTTCGCCCAGGCAAACCACGGCCGGGTAAACACCGACGAGTTATAAATATTGACACTCTCATGAATGAGTCCAAGGCCCGAAGTGTTCTCCAAGATCATATCAAGTCGCTCCATGATCTCGTCGTCATCGTCTGAACCGTAGATGGCCGACACGTGAGCCATTGGCCAAGGATTTGTAGCGTTAGCATGTGGTCCGCCGATCCCGCGGAATGTCTTCCCAACCGCGTAGTAGGGATTTGCGCGGGAGAAGAGAAGTGATTTTGTTTTCTGGTATGTTGCATCATCGCGTTTGAGAAAGCCTAGGTATGGGAGGGATACGAGGCTAGGAACGTTTGCATCGTCCATGATGTACTGGCCGCCGTAGCCGTTGCTTTCATAGGCAAAGATTCCATTCGAAGTGAGGGTATGATTCCAAACGGCTTGACGAATCGTCTTGGCGTGTTTACGCATGGTTCCAGAGAGGCTCTTCTGACCACCTACTTTGTCAAGCACGTTGGCGACATTGTCGAGTTCGACTGACATCATTGCGTTGTCCGAAGTGATATAGTTGAAGACACTCAAATCGTCTGAGGGACGATGGCTACACGCAACGAGTCCATTTGCCAGCTTTGGCTCACCGTTTCCGCTATTGGGTACCGGGGGTGAGAGTGACCCTGCTTGACCTGTCCAGTTGTAATAGCTGACGTAGGACCAGTCTTCAGCCCAAGTGCTTTGAGATTGCTCATCGATAACTCGAAGGATCTGCTTCATGGCTGATTTGACTGTCGGGGATGAGTATTGGCTCGAATGTTTATAATTAGGGCTACTGACAGTTATTGTTGACGAAAGACGAATCCTTGGTATTGTCATAATAAGAACGTGCGATCTTGAGAAAGCCTGCAAGAGAATCGAGTTCGTACTGGTTGATGTTAGCAAGTCACAAATGAGAACTAGATGACTTTCGACTGACTTTACACTCGAAGACGGTTTGGTTGTCGACGGGTCTGGATCCGCTAGTCAGTTGGGTGACTCAAAGAATCCCAGTAGCTGTTTTTAACTATAACTTACGGGTTGACAGTTACAAGTGTGGCGTAGTCCTAGAGTTCCTGTCAATATCCGGTACTCAGGAAACGTCATGAGGTTTGTTGGAGGGGCTCTACATTCACAGAAGGGCTCAATCCACTCTCCGGTGGTGGTTGAAATGCGCCTGCATATTTCTGATTAATACACATACTCTCAATGGCCTCCGTGAAAAGCACATACCGCAATACGGATACTCGGAAATGTACCTCGCCTCAGTGTTGATAATAGCCTTAACAAGGGCTTTGAGGTTCTTGTCTTGGGGAAGAAGTTTGTACAAGTGGGCAAACTGGTTACCCGTGTCACGTAGCCATTGGGCACTTGTTTTCATGTTAGTTGTTGAAAATCTAGGACAGAAACTCTTGCGTACGTGATATCCTTGGGTATCAAGTCAGTAGTCTCTCCGGGGTATGATTAGGAGTTGCTTACACCAGTAACGATAAATGCCAGATTCTTCTTTGCGTCAAAGTACTTTACAGTAGTGTCAAGGGTCGATGGGAATGCATTCTCAAAGAGACGCGCAAGGTCCGGATTTTTAACGCGCTTCTTGATGTCACTTATCACTTTCTGATATCATGTTAGTTAGGACTATGCAGCCAAAATGGTTCTGAGAGCGTGCCTCAACTGCAGGGCTCTTAAACGTTCTGCACTTTTCACTCGGCCTCATAAAAGGCAACTTGAGTTTTCCCGACGATAGCGGCTCGTGCTTCTTCTGCGCATAGTCGACATAATCTGGACATGAACTCGGGGTTCGATCTTGAGGTTTATAGTCCCTCCAAGTGGCAGCATCAGCGCCTTGGAGAAGATATAGTAGACTGACCGCAATGCCTAGAAATTTCATTTTGACAGTGTTTTATCAAGGGAAAATGTAGCAAAGAAGAAGAGTCTCAATTTATTCTGTACAACTGCGGAGCTAAACTCTATATCACGTCCGACAGACCCGGAATTCAGTGCAGATCTTGGTCAACCTAGGCTTGAAATGCGGGGGAAGTTGCACTGGTGAGACGATCAAGCCTGATTCCATGTAACGTTGAGCGTTTGTCGGGCCTTTTCTAAAGTCAGAATATCGTGACGTAGTGCGTTTCATTGTAGTTAGTTACAAGTGAAGCCACCACGATTGGCGCGGTTAATAGACTTGCTTGGTTTGCAATCTGACGATGACGGGTGACCCATGCTGTTATACTAACAATTGCTCAATTTCATACATCTACGGATGCTTTCAATAACTTTAATAGTCTTTATTCTCCATCCTAAATCCCATGAGTCGTTGGAAGGTCACGAGATTAGTTGCTCTCGGACTTCTCACCGATGCGTCGGTATCCAGCTTCGGCAGAGCTGAGGGGTTCGGTACCAACTCTAGGCCCGCAGATTCATGCTAAAATGACTTCCTCCGCATTCACGATGGCTTCATCAACTCCAAACTTTACCATTTTTCTCGACTTCTTGAATACCAATATATCTGACTGTCATTCAAACACCACTCTACCGATTCACTGATCATCTATTAATCATGGCTGACTTTACTCAATACGGCACCATGTCGCCGGAATGGCTCGCTGTTACCGACAGCAGACCCCCGATTCCGGGCCACCTGGACCTCAAAGAGATGCAGCGACTCACTAACATGTATCGAGGGCAATTGGCCCAAAGTGAGATGGAAAAACTGAAAGACTACCCTATTCACATGAAGGACTACACTGTTACTGCAAAGGACGGGTTTGCACTGGAGGTTCGAACCTACAGACCAGCTTCAGCTCAAGAAGGCGCCCGGCTCCCCATATATATCCACCTCCATGGCGGAGGTTATGTATTTGGAGACATTCCTAGTGAAGATGCCATTTGCACTCGCATCGCCGTCATGACGAATGTGACAGTCGTCAACCTCAACTATCGTCACGCTCCGGACTTTGCATACCCAACACCCTGGGAGGATGTAGTTGACGCATTTCACTGGGTCCACGACCATATCGACGAGCTCCTGGGAATTCCTGAACAAGTAGTTGTCGGTGGTATTTCTGCCGGTGCTCAACTAGCTGCGTCTTTGACCTTGCGACAAAACATGTCAGCTGATGCCCTTTCACGACCCAAGCTCGCAGGCCAGGTCTTGATGATTCCTGCTCTGATTCACCCCGAATGCTACGACGCTATTCGGGAACAAATCAAGGAACCTTCGTTGTCTTCATACGTTCAGAATGCGGATGCTCCGTTGATCAACAAGGCCGCGCTTGACAAGTTTACCGGGCTGCTGAAGGTTCAGAACCCAGATCCCAAGGATGTTCGTTTGAATATTGGTCTTGCAACTGTCGAACAGCTGAAGAACATGCCACCTTCAACCCTTGGTATTTGTGGCTTGGACCCTTTGAGAGATGAGGCTCTTCTCTATGGCCAGAAGCTTGTCGAGGCAGGGTAAGATACGGCTATTCATCAAAGTTCATCAACAATACTGACAGTCATCACAGAGTACCTACAGATGTCCATGTATTCGCTGGCTTGCCACATGGATTCCGCCGCTTCGGCGATCAATTAACCGAAAGCAAAAGATGGGACAAGGTCATGGAGGATGGAATCAAGTGGGCTATCTCGAAGCCGGCGCCGGGAAAGTTCGAGATCAAGCTAGAGTAGAAGTCTTTTCTCCGTACAACAAGCAACGTCCATTACCTGCAGCAGAGTCGGAGGCAAATAGATATAAAATAGTGTTTAGAGAATTCAATAACTAACAAATGATATAGTTATGAATCCATATCAATGATACCTGGGCAGATCCACTCAACTACTAAGCAAGCTGGGTATCAACCAACTCCGATAGCATGTCCTTCGCAAGACCCTCATAAAATAATATCATTCTGCCAGGGGGACTGATTCGAACTTTCGGCCATGCTCCGTAACAGCCATCTGATTCTCCACAACAACATAATCCACACCAACAATCAATCTCATAGATTCAAGGTCGATGAAGTTGGCCTCATCCTTCTGAATCACATCCCTGTAGAAGGGATCGTTACCCATGGCTTGGAAAGTCTCCATGCTAGGCACCCAGAACTCGGCCGCGCCGTCGAATTCGAGAACCGGGGCTGCACCAGGAACGCGAACCAGATCTCGTAATTCAGGTGTTGAGTGGTACTTTTGATAAGTATTAGAAGTGTTATACCGTGTTGGTGGTATTGAGTAGCTTACCTGAGAGTACTTGTAAACACCCATTCTGAGATGGAAGTCTCCAGCAGTCTTGGTGTGGTTGTTGGCCCAGTACGAGTTGAACTGCTCAGGTGTGATGCCCTCCTTTCGATTGTAGAAGAGCTGGATGTGATACATGCGTTCGAGATTCTTGGTGCATGTTTGCTTGTAGGTGAAGGGGCAGCATTCGTTCGAAGTGGCCGGAGGAGGAGTGTAGTTTGTTGAAGGTTGAGGAATACTCTTTGCAGCCGCAGTGAGGGGAAGAAGGGAGAATAAGATGCTTGTTACTTTCATATTGAAGGACTGATGTGTATGATTTGGTTGCTGAGTAAAGGGTGATGAAGGTTTGTCATATTCAGGACATGGCTACAGATGGGTATTTTATATCTCACAGCTTCTCGTCTTGGCAGCATAAGGCCGCGTATACCCCCACTGATAGATAATAGCTGTATCTCAAATCTACCCCGGGAGCCGAAAGCCTTCGGATCATTGCAGGACCATTGCGATCACAGAATTTGATCAATTGCGTCGTATTGTCAGCATGAGATGGGGAATTACTGACGTCGCGAACTGTCGCGCTGCGAAACGCGAGGTCGCGAAGGGCGAGTAAGATTGGACTGCATAAGCACTGATGCCACTTTGGGCACAATGCAAACGGAGTTTTACATAATCTAATTTTCTTTATTAAAAAAAGAAATGGAATTTTAGGGCTGGAAAGTGGCAAGGCAATTGTTTTGACGGAGTTTATGTTTTCGTATATCCTTGAGGCGTTCTCTTGATCCGAGCTTCCCGTGCCGGCATTTGAAAGGTACGCATATGACAGGCTCATTTAGCTGCAATTGAATGTCTCCAGGTTCATCCGATATCACTCGGATGTTATCTTGCTCCCAGCCGAAAAGTACCGAGAGCGGATTGCATATCCCTTCATAGTTGCTCTCCAGTTCCTCATTGTAGTGGGGGACAGAATAAATTTTGCCACAGGCCTCTCAGCAACGATGATATGCAACATCAACATATTTTCTCCAAAGTTTAAAAATATGCTTAACTTCAACTTGCTGCTTGCTTTTATTTGTTAGCCCACAATTGTGCCGATGATTCAACCGGTTTGTCAGTTACCTATTCTGCATCGGATTCCCCGACTAACTCCATGGTGGTCCCGTCATCGAGGGTTGCATGGATAGCCGTAGGTGTATAGATCTCACCCTCGAAGTCGTCCAGCTTCTTCCTCTGCGACGTCGTCTTCAGAAGTAGTACATACCCGTCAACCTCGTGATCATCCTGTTTGATGACAGCAGGATAATCACGATGTTTGACGGCATACCTTGCATAGCCGTTGACCTTGGCTGAGCGCACCAAAGTTGCCACAGTACTGGTCTTTGTGGAATCTCCCGTCAAAGCCCAAGCGAGCAAGGGCAACGCTCGAAGCGTGCCGTACACAAAGAGAGGTCGCGGTTGAGAAGGTCCAGTCATGGTTATCGAGACTTGTAACAGCGTGTTTCTTTGAGTCTGTGTCTGTATCCGCAATCGCGTGTATTTATGAGTGTGCATGTGTGTGTGTGATTGTGTAAAGAAGAAAGATTAAAAGAAACAGAATGGGACCAGTCAATATTAAATACCTAGACAAAAGTCAACTTTATTCATCATTATGGTTTGCAGCATGTCAGGCACAAAAGCTTATTCTCAGGGTTAAACACTAGCGAATGTTCTACATGATTGAGTAACAAGCCTACACCTTTTGCCATTTAAGTTTACATGCAATACTTAACCTTAATTCTGACTCCATTCCCCAGTCACTGGAGCTGTTGCCTGGAGCAGATGTTGTGTGGACAAGTACCCGAGGCTATGGAAATCGGAATGTGGGCATCAGCTCATAAACAGTTCTGCAAAATCATAACCTTACTGTAGTATTTATAAGATGAACGTAGTTAAATGTCTTGTCTCATAGACCTTTAAACATGTACATATTTCCCTGTTAACAAACGAAACTCAAACGGGTATCTAGTAGCTCCAATCACTCCCTAGCACGTTCATCACCAACGACGCAATAACTTCGCAGAACTATCAACTACATCGAATTCCACTGCAAATCACAGTTAGACTGCAGTAAACGCGGGACCTCTTTGCCTCGATTCCTTACTTTCGAAATTCTCCGCAGCATAGCCTGAGTTGACAAGGACATGCGGAGGTGCAACATCTGCAAGCGTCTCATCTGTTCCTTCAAGATCTTGTTCCAAATCAACATGGTCGCGGATCTTGAGAAAGATAACCGGCGCAGCAATGACTAGTGAAGCGGCTAGGAGCACCCAGTTACTGATGAACTGGCCTAGGAACGATACCTTTCTGGCGTCTAGGTTGTTTGAAATGGCGGCGCCGGCTGATTGGATGCCCTTGTAAAAGCCAATGTAATTTGCGCAGCGACGGCCTGAGTTGGAGAGAGCGCCCATGAACCTTGAGAAGTTAGTCACTGTATAGAAACATATGTTAGGGTACATACCAATAGACAGTAGCTTGCCAAGCAGCGTCGTAAAAGCCATAAAAGATGTAAAGAAACATAGGTCCAACATAACCTGAGTCTTTCCAATCGGTATCGATCTTTCCGTCCGCTCGAGTATAAGTCTTCTGGTGAACATATCCGCCTCCCCAAACTACAAAGGTGAGAACAAAGAGAACAAGAAGAGCAAGCTTGGCCCTCACAGAACGTCGAAGATATTCCAGATCAAGTAGATAACCCCATATCGCAGCCGCAACAATTTGGGCAAGCCAGTATAAGAGACTGTTCAAAGCCTTGGTTCTCGTCGAGAAGTAAGCACCGTTGACGATGTTTTGTTGATACACGTAGAACCAATTCGATGAGAAGAACATGGGAAATAATAAAAGCACAAATGGCTCGTATCTGATCGTCTCATAAAGCCCGAAGAATTCACTTTGCCATGTTGGGTTCTTCATCAGAATAACATATGATCCGTCCTTTCGGATGATATCATTCGCGTTGCAGAGCAGAAGGGCCAGGGCTGCTCCAAAAAACATCAGGACGATGAAGCCGATATACGTGCCGTTGCTAACATCTTTGTTGGTTGTGGTGTCAATGTTCCCACCCAACGGGATCTGGAATAGCGGTGAGTGGTTATCTCAAAAGAAAGACAAACTCTGAGAATTTTGGAAGAGGGTTATGATTCTGGAACGGACTTACCAAGCTTCCAATGACACCACCCATATTAAATATTCCCCAAAACCAAGCAAAGTAATGACCTTTCTGATGCTCATGGGGATACGAGATCATGATAGTTCCTTGAGCAGTCCATAACATAGCTGCGCATACACCAAGCAGCACTCCCGCCACAATGTTGAACGGCCGTACGTCATCTCCTAAGCGGGTATGAAGTAAGATGCTGATCATGTAGATCCCATAGCCGATCCCTCCGAAGGATAGGGTCAGCTTGACACCCAGTCTGTTCACAAAGGTGCCACCGAAGAAGCCGATGACAGCAAAGGTGCTATACAAAGCTGTGTTCTAAAGTTCTCAGCATATGCATATTATATGGAGCAAACCCAGGCTCACCATGTCGTTCACAAGCTTTGTGTCCTCTAGTCCGCCACCGCCCAGACCGTTAAGCGCGTTAAACATGCCAGGACACATGAAACATACGAATGCAACCATGCCCAGCTGGATTTTTGGTGATGCATACCAAGGCAGGGTGTATCCGAAGATACGATAGCGCCGGTATAGGTAACCCTGCGGTAAGTTTACAACACCAGTTGAATAATCATATAAAAGATCACGCTCCATATAAGCAATGGCCTCTGGGTTGTTGACAGGGGCAGACTGGCCCGCAGCAGGAGTGTTGAGGGACATGGTGGGCTCTGCTGATTGCGAAAAACTGAGACATCCGGGAACCGAAAATACGGGGAAGCTTGTCTTTTTTATGAAGGCGTAAGCATGGTGAGAAGGGAGGAAAGATATGGCAAATAGCTGACGTGGCGGAGCACAGCAGACGAATGGTCCGAGAAGAGACGGAACGCTGCCGGTAGTACAGCTTATCTGAATCTTCCTGTATCACGTATTTCGGTGGGAAGAGGCTTGCATATGTCAGCAGTATGGCTTGCAGATTCAGGTAGGCTCTGGGGGCTGAGTGAGTAGAGGCATCTCACAGCCTTCAGTATAAAAAGATATTTCTGCGTTGTTCGTTGAGGGTACAGTGCCAATTTAGTGTCATATTTTTAGAACCCTCGATCAAAGAGGTTATATTAAGGGCATCCTATCAAAAAGCAACCCCGAAGCCGGTATCGCATAGCCCCAGAATGATGCCACGCAAGACACGTAGTGACAGCAGACGGTGCGGCTGAACCATTGGGTCTCAGTATGGCTGACTGCATATAGATAGCCAACCGCAAAGCATATTGGTGAAAGAGGCTTCATGCAGCGAATGAAACAATGAGTTTGTGTTGCACCATTGTGCTCACGGGGACACGGCTCGTCTACCATGCATAGCCCCCAACTACCTACGTACACATTAGTTATGTCGGTAGGGCTGGCTTACGGGACTTTATGCCTCTGCCGTAAGATTGATCTTTAGTCTGTCCAAAGTACACAACTTTGAGTTAATAATGGATAGAAAGAAACAAAATAAGATTTTACTGGTATCGAAGAGTTAGATTTGAAGTTTTCTCTGAATAGAATCGCTGCTTGGAGCAGATAACTGAGACAATGGAATGATACGATGAGGAGATTGCACGTGACGTGATTAGCTAACCTTGTCAGCCCAAGGTGCTTAGCTGCTCAAGCAACATCTCCTCATTGCCCGATTCAATCCCTGATCACCATCACCACGCCAAACTTGACTTACATGGTCATAGCTGACATCAAGTTTGGCATATCAAAGTGAAAATATCATCAATCCAGGCTCATCTTCACCATCTCTGTCCAAACTTCCAAAACCACCAACCCAAAATCAGGATGATGCTCAATTATAGAAAATCTTCCTACCAGGGACACATTACTCCACAAGCTGATCATCCCGAAATGTCATACAGAGACTCATGCATACTTTCAATGGCGGCCGCTACCACTCACGAGCTATCAGACTATCATCGCTGTACCATTGACGAAGCTATGACCCTGGCCAACTATCTCAACAAATCCATGAGACTCGAAACAGCCGCAAGGATCTTTATTTCCGAATTTTCAACCCCAATTGAAACCGCTTGTCATCCTGGTAGATTGTGGCGGCTACTTGCAAATACCGTCATGACCTTCTTCGACGATTCCTGCGAAATGATCTTGGAACTACTTGTTTGCATTCAAAATCAGCCACAGTTATTATATCCATGGTCGGAACTACCTTACTTCATCGGCCAGTGGCAAATCTATTATTCAAGAAGCCGTAGCGAGTATCACAGCGACTGGACCGCGGAAGAGATTGTTCAGTATCGCAAACAGTTCCATCGCAATGCGGGAACATTCGAGGCCAGGATGCTCGTCCTTGGAGTTTCGGGTATAGACGAGCTTTGGGCATACAGGACGATCAATCTCATTTGTTCAAGGGAACAGGATATCAATTTCGTCATCTATGAGATTCACGCATGGTTCCAAGTCGCGGGAGCAGAGCTGGCAGAGTTATTGGATCCAAACGAGGTTAAGTCTTTCGAGAGGGGAGTTGTAGGTCGTTTGGACAAGCATTACGAAGTTCAAGTCACCATGTTTGAACATTGGCAACACTGGAAAAAGTCGTTCTTGCAGGCTAGCTACGACGAAGAGCTTACTCCTGATGCGAAGGACCTGGCGCGGCAGTGCCATAAGATCATGAAAGCGCTGAATATTAGATTACCTATCGTCGTTTAAAACTCATATAAAGGGCACATACAATAGGGACTAGGACCATTGATTGTAGGACGATAGCACATGGTGGACATATTGATAACAGATTAAGAGGTGTTTATTACGAAATTAAGTAAGAAGTCTGAAAGCCACTGCAATGGTGTCCGCTGATGTGAGCCTTGCAGCGTGAGAAAGCCACGGGCGTCAATTGTGCATCTGCGGCGTGTCCTCAAAAGAGCGACCCTACAAAATACCCTTCAAGAGGCATCCTTTTCAGTTACTCGGTGACAATTTCTTCGACCACGCACATGTTCTCTACACAACGGCAAGTACTTAACATGCAGTCAGCTCCATCGATTGTTTTATCATCACACTCGATGTTCATGGTGCAGTAGAGCTCAGGCAGAGCGAAGGTTGTCGTTGTTGCGGGGGCAGAACTGGTAGCCTCGGATGTAACCGCAGAGGTAGCGGTAGCAGGAGCAGTGGTAGTATCGGTGAGCTGTCGGCAGAAGCCGCCGAAGCAGCCGCAGCGGATTGAATCGCAGAACTTGGTATCGAGAAGGCAGTCTGAGGCCTCGGTGCAGGGGAAGAGATCAGCAGGAACAAAAGCGGATGTGGTGGATGCAAAGTCGCTTGTAGTGGTATCCGCCGTCAGGGTGATGAAGGTAGTAAGATCAGTGGTGAAATCGAGGCCGGAGGTGGTGAGAATGGTAGAAGTGGCGAAGGAGGTCTCAGCAGTGGTGGTGTCAGAGGTAGCAGCTGAAGTGGTTTCGGATGAAGAAATTTCGCTGGTGAGAACAGTAGAAGCAGCGGATGAGGTCTCGGCAGCCGTGGTGTCAGATGTAGTGGCTACAGTGGCTCCAGATGTAGTAACCGCAGTGGTTTCAGACGAAGCAATTGCAGTGGTCTTAGTGCTGGGGCGACAGGGTCCAGCGTAGACCCCATTAATGGAGAGAGCGGCAACAAGGCCAGCAGCGAAGTGGGGAAAGATCATAGTAACGAGTGTAATGATATAAAGATATCTGAATGTTTAAAGAATGGACAAAAAGAATGGAGGATTCAAAAGAGCAAACTGGTAAAAGGATCGACGGTCAATACCAGGTTTTATAAGGAGAATTTGCATCATGATCGAACGTCATATCTTGTTGGTTCTGTAATTAGCTACCTGACTAGAAAGAAACTATTGATTTTGGTGTTGCTTTAGTCGATTTCTTTCGGGGATTTTACGGGTCCAGCGCTTAATTCTCTTACTTGTAAAATTACGTGGCGTATAGCTAACCTGATGAGAACCACCTGAAGCCGCCGGTTCGACGCTTTAGCTAAAAAAGGACCAGCGGTTCAGCCCCTTTGTGGATTTCCCGCTTGGCGTTATTTGCGAGAGGCGTTTCCGTTGCGATCTGACTCATTCGATGGGTAAACTAGCCTTGATTGGAGTCATGGATGACTAGCGAAGTTTTCTTACCCTGAACCCAAAGTCTGGGAAAGCTAAGGTATATCTTCGCCTCTTGACTTAAGTAAACGGTAAACCTTATCATATGTGTTCTTTATCAATGTTCAGGGCTGAAAGTCTTATTTGCCCAAAGAAAAACTTATACAAAGGTAAACATTATCATGATTGTGTAGACAAAATTTATATCAAAATCCTCACAGACAATACATTTTGTTAGAGATCTTAGAGACACTCCCTTCTTACTATTCCAAACTCCCTCTAATCCTCAGCTACTCAATCTCAATAGGCCTTAAACCATACTCCTCGCCGCCTTCAAACCATTCACCGTGCATCATCCCATACTGGTTCACATTGGAAGCAGGCAGGCGGCTGGACAAAGGACAGCGACTCGAGTGGTTCCAAGTCGTCATTAATCGACCGGTTCCACTTGTAAAGAGTGTTGTCTCCTTCAGCCTGGACAAGGATTCTGCCCATAGTAGTGAAGACCTCAATGACTGATCTCGAATAGTCCGCCGATATGTTCTTCAAAGGCTTGGCGAGACCTAGCAATGCGAACATCTTGTCCCGCGGGTCGGATGAAGCGAAGTTCCAGGCGAGTATAATCAAAATGGGAAGGCTCATTTTCTCTAAGTATTGGGAGCGCAAATCGGGTTGTTTGACGTAATTCTCTCTTACCCATAGTGCCTCAGTACACTCGGATGTAGTTCGAACTCTGATGTCAAAAAGAGAGAGGACCTCTGTGCCTGGTGAGGCCCTTTCAAACTTTATTGATGGCCCACCATAGGTCAAGAGATTATCGGACCATTCTTCGTAGAACATCAGATATAGAAGATTGAATAGTTCCACCCACTGGGATTGGAAAGTCCCGCAAATTAAAAAGATCTCTCTGGCAAGTGATACCTCTTGAATTATCCATTGTCGAGAAAACCATGTACGCCTGAGAAGCGATATAAGGGCTTGAACCTCTCTGACTGAGATGGCAATATCATCAGATTTATAATCCACGTCAAGGCTTTCGTCCAGACTAGAGGAATGCCATCGTTTCAGAGAATTCTCGTATTTTGTTCGAATGGGCGTTTGTGGTTTTGATAGAGGTAGAAAGCAATTGTAAGCCAACTGAGTGGTATCATCGGTTTCTCCTAGCCATGCTATGACACATTGTGCCGACCCATAGATCTGTGACATCATTGCAACTTGGCTGTTGCGCTCTTGAATATCGTTCTGGTTGATACATATTGCATCAATCCAAAGAGGCCTTCCTGTCTCAGTCACGGGTCACGGACTGTATGGGACTGAATTGATCTTCGTCCTGGGTCTCCCAACTGCGTAGGATTTCAGCGGTGTCTTTCCATTGACCTCGCTTCCGTTGCAAACAACAGGCCAGTGTCGCGGTTCGAATGATGTAGAGTAATTGGGTCTTCGTCTTGTTGAAGAAGAATTCTAACAATCTCACGATATCCGTTCTCTGCTGCATAATGCAAAGCCGTCTCACCAAAATTGTCTTGGAAATGGCAATTGGCACCCCGACCAAGACATTCTTTGACTTGTTCCAGGTTCCCTTGCTCGGCAGCTTCTATGAGTCTTGTTTTGTTGTAGGGCTCAAACTGCTGATCAATATCAACGGGACCGACATTGCGTTCATGAAGTCGGCACAAGGCCTCATAAAGATTTCTTGAAACATAGAACAGGCGCCCGTTAACAATTATGACGTCCTTGTGCTGAGCAGAATGTTCATCAAATGACCCTGGTGGGACTAGTTTCGGGTTGCCCCAAATATAAGACAGCGCATCATAGCAAGGGCGATTTTGAGAATCTTATGGCTTCAGCAGGAATTCCATGAGTGGGAGACCGTTGATAGAAAGAAGTTCGGAGTCTTCCGGTCGCTTCACTGGCCATAGAAGGCGGATAGAGTTTGGAGATGGAAGTACATCGTACTCGAAAGTTTTGCATTCAAAAGGGTTATTCATCATGGAATATGCAAAAGAGAGCCCAGAGAGGCTCCTTCTGTTCTGAGCGAAGTTTGCGGTGAACCGAGTATATATGACAAGAATGGTACAGACCCTCAAGATATCGATGCGGAGTATTTAATATAACAACAAAAATATTTAAAGTATAACCCAGCCCTCTGTTAACCAGATGGCCTGCTCCTCTTCCCACTTTCTGTATTCGGCTTTGGCTACCCGAAATGCATACCAAGTTAGGTTAGCAAGATAGAAATCTTTGGCATGATGGGGGCGGTGCATGTAGGATAACCTGACTATACGTGTGTCAGGGAAAACCTCTCTTTGACTCTATAATAGTAATGCAGCAAGATCCGAATCAAGATATACAGTTAATTATAAAAGGAAGGCTTTCTTTTAAAGTAGCAGAATCTCCTGTGAGATGATATCCATTAGTCAAATGTCAAGCATCTTATCCGTAACTAAGGCAGTCTGTTAAGACTCTCTGATCTGGCCACGTAAGCAGCTCACATAAGGATCTTATCTGCACCGCCCCGATGTATGTAACAGGGCCCAGTAAGCTACAAAGGAAAGGAAGCTAATTAGACAGACGGGAAAACCATGTAGAGCCTGATTCAAGACTTGGGCATCCACGCAGCACGTTTCACAGCCGAGATCGCCTAGAACTAGGCAACGGTCTCAGCATTGCATGCTCGCCCATTAAATATCGTTCAACATGAATCTCTTGTACGCTTTATACACCGACGCCAGTTGCTTGGCAACTATCACCATGAAGCTGTTAAGTGCATGGCAGTAGACCTTCTTAGAAGAATGCTTGGAATTAACTGAAGTTATTAATTAAGGATGGCATATAGCTAATCTCGAGGGCCCTTCTTCACTCTCCTCTAATATATTACCATTGTGCCATGGGAAGAAGGAGGTCTTGACCAGTAAACTGTCCTACTTAACATTCGTAGATTTTGGATTTGAAGTCGACGAATTTGCCTGGTCAAACAACGGGAAAGCCAAGGTAACTATGGGGGAGGCAATCAGCAATTCATTCAGTAAATAGTTACCCAAACAGGTACTCACAAGGCTTATAAATTTGTGTCCAGAGACAGACTTGATTGGAAGGCAGAGGAAGGCAGTGGCACTTATACGATGCAACGCTATAATTACTTGGCCATTTCCTTCATTCTAGCACAGCGTTCTTTTTTCCCACTTAGACTCATCATTTCTCTCTCATGTAGTCGATTCTAGGAATTACATAACAAGCCCATTTAAATCATCATCGTACCGGTTCGTAGAGAAAACAAGCAGGTAGTCAATAAGATACCAATGCGATGGAGGCGGCGCCAGATGTTTCGGCAGTTTTCAACCCCTAGTTTCGTGGCATCGTACGGCCAGTTGTCTTGGTATAGTAAGACATACCTTAGGTCTAACGGCTTATACGCAGCCCTTCCGCTTTATATAGTTAAAGATATTATAGTTATATAGGTTAATTTTAGATAGAGGGTTATTATATGCTTCTAGTAATAAAGAATTAGGAGATAGCTTTTTATATTCTAGTAAATAAAGGCTAATTACTAAGCCATTTTATAGGGTTTATTATATAATAATTAAGAGGATAATTTGTAAAAGTATTATATATAATGCCTAAAGTGTATTAAGGATATAGTCTTTTTTTATCGTGTTACCTTGATCGATCTTAGATTATGATCTTCGATTAGATAAGATTAACCAGAAGAATAAGATACCAATGATAGAAGGCGTCACAATCCTTTCCAAAAATGGACCAGCTCTTTACCATATTGCTTTCACGGATGATGGATCGGAGAGTTGGTTATTACAAATAGTAAATTGGAAAGATAGAAAGTGCGGGAAACGTGGTACAATTGCTCCTCACGGCATTATGTCGACGTAAGCCTCGCAATGGGAATGGTAACAGGCCCTTGGCGCATTTCTCAATATATTGTTGAACCACCAAGTCGAGCTTGACAGATCCAGATATCCTCCCTTGATCCATCTCCTCATCCAACTAGGGGGCAAAGCATGAACCATCGTCCTCGCACTCACAATCACCTTGGCCGGTGCACAAGTAATTGTTGATGTCGTAGTGTCCGATACAGCTCTCGTTGCTGGTGCACTTGAAAGGCCCGGCGACTGATGTCGTGGTGGTTGCTGCAGCACTTGTTGTAGTCTCGTCGACAGCCCCAGAGGTGGTAGTAGGCTCAACAGAGGTGGTGTCGGCAGAGGTGGTGAGCTCGGCAGAAGTAGTTGTATCGGCAGTCAGAGTGATAAAAGTGGTCAGATCGGTAGTGAAATCGAGATCAGAGGTAGTAAGAGCAGTAGTAGTGGCAAATGAGGTCTCGGCACTGGTGGTGTCCGAGGCAACACTAGTCTCAGAGACAACGCTGGTCTCAGAGGCAATGCTGGTCGCGGAGGTAGCAATGGTCTCAGATGAGGAGACTGCAGTGGTGGTAGGACGAGGACGGCAGTTTCCAGCGTTGACACCACTGATGGAGAGGGCGACAATAGCGCCGGCAATAAAGTTGGGGAAGATCATTGTAATGAACGTACTGATATCGGAGATATCTGATTAAAAGAGTGACGATGAGTGGATAACGAGAAAAAGGGACGCAGGCTGAGTAGAGGGTACGTTTTGAGATATATATATTAATTAACCCCCTTCCCACCGCGACAACTAACCATCAATAGTCGCTATTCACTAATCGCCGTTGGTACAAACTTTTTGTTAGGCATGGCGCTAAGAAGAAACTATTGATTCTAACTCTATTCTTTAGTGGGCCAGCCCCAACGCCGTCCTATGTCAAGCCCTGTCAACCCTGAGTTGTAAATTACGTGGCTTTCAGCTCCTGTGAAAACTCCTGTCGATTGGTCTGTAGATTGACGCTGTTTTGTTGTAGGCCAAAATAATGCTCCACCGAGGCTTGACACCATTGTTTGGGTTATCGCTGTGGCAGCCGTTAGTGGAGAGGAAGGGGATGAAATTTTCAATACGTAGCTGCATTGCGAGTCAGCCCTGTCTGAGTATGCGTATGAGCTTTGTGACCTAAACAAACTGTCCATCTCTACGGAGTAAGCTGATCTATTACACTTTTTATTTTTACCCCACCATCACATATACATAAAATAAGCTATATAGCTAGATAGGGGCCCTTTGTCCTTTTAGGAACGTAGCGGCGTTAAACAATACAACAACAACAACCACATATAAATAGGTATATTCATGTTGGTGGGATATCGATGCGATGCTAAAAATATTTGGCTAACGGTCCATCTTCCTTCATAATGAAATCTACCACGTCAACTGCTCCGCCCTTTCCTCCATCAAGTAGCATTCTTTCAACCTTGACATGTATACTCGGGACACCTTCAATACTCACATCCCAAGCTCCAAGAGGTTGTTCCATTATATGGCTGCGTGCTGGACTGTCGAATGAGCCACCGTGTTTCGCTACTCGGTCGACGCGGAGATTGCCGTTAGACCTCTTATCAATAATTATTCCATCGATACCCCCAGACTCGAAAGGAGAGACACCAATTAAAAGTGGCCCTATAGGGTGCAAGGACTTGGTGGTCCGCTTGAAAGTAATAGCAAACCCTTCAGTGTTGCTTGTTTTGAACATGAAGGATTCGTCTTCGTCACCATCAGCATCACTCTCGATCCGGAGAACCCTATTTCCACATTTTTGACGCCAGGCCGGACCGCTGTCTGTATCTGGCCTCTCTACCCAACTGTGCTTGATCGGTGTCACCCATCGTCTGAACAGAATGTCACCATTGCGGAGGTGAAACGGTGCGAAGGGTAAAAGATGGCGTTTGCGCGTCCAAGCTTTAAAACGGGCTTGGCTAACAAAGAGATCCACAAGCATAAGTTCGTTGGTGCGAGAATAATAGTCCTCTCCCCAAGAATACAACACCAGCCCGATGAGTTTGCTCCCTTTTGTCCCCAGACGGCAGAGCAAAATAGCAAGTTCTAGGTCATGGGGCTGGGCAACAGCTGGGTCGTCCCAGTACGCAACAGAAGCAAGTTTTTTATAGATAACGAGGTTGATGAGGACTCCTTTGTTAACCATGGTCGGGGGGCTTAGTCGGTCGTGATGGTGTGCATACCCATGGTCCACTGGCCATATCTCGGCAGATTCCTTGAAATCTGCGGGAGACTCAGCAAAAAGCCCCAGAAGGGGTTGTCTGTCACGGGTTGCCTTCCATGGGATCGATTTGGTGCCAACTTGTTGGCTCGGACTGATAATCTCAGCTAGAGAGGTTACAACCTTGCCCCAGGCGAACAAGGAGTGATCGTGGGTAGTGTTCATGATAGCTTCTTGGAGTCTTTGAAATGCTTTCCGGCCTTCCCCATATATGAGAGGAATATTAATGTCAAAGATGCCCAACAAGCAGTAAGCGGTATCTTCTACGCGAGAAGTATTCCGACCAGAAGCCCAGGACATCCTCCTTGCCACGCTAATATCTTCCAGATTACCCCCCTTGAGAATGGGCTCGTCTATTCCGGTGATAGATGATAGGAGGTCACAGAGGCCATCTTTAGTCCCGATCTTCTTCCAGTCGGTTGAGTAAAATTCCACCTTGAGAGGAGCAATTAGCTCTTGCAACGTCCATCCTCGGGTGAACCAACGAGACGGACGTAGTCTTTGGCTGATAGTATCTGTATCCGTGCACCAGACGACATCTTGAAGATAAACATAGCAGACTTGGGCATTCCTGTACCACCGGAACATTGCGTTAATAGCCTCACCCAGTTCAGCACTACTCTTCTTATCGATACAGCACCTTGGTGAAAATTTAGTTTAGAGGCCAGATTCAAAGAGTCTAGATGAGCATACGTATCTACCCACACCCAGTCGAATCCATCAGTGGCAGCCTTTTCGCCGAATTGCTTGATTTTCTGATAACCTTTCATGGAGTGGATCTCTAAGGCTGATGTTTTCATCGCCAGACTTTCCCACTGCTGGAAATTGACTTCATCCTCATGCCATGTATGAGAAAGAATAGCATAGGGTGGCACCGATTCATCGGATATAAACTCGATCAGTTTCCAGTCGTGCGTATTCAAGAGTCTCATGTTTACGGACAGAGAGCGGATCAATAGGCAGTGTAGTTAGGAAGTCAGCAGAAGCTGATGCGGGGTAGATAAAGCAATGCTTTCCTTGATGCTGATAATTATTCCTTTAAGTGGTATAATCCGTTAGAGAAGTTTCAGCCATACCAGCTTGCGTTGTTCGGCGATGTCTTGAAGTATGAGGTGGTTTAGGACGTATCTCGGGATGCGACAATGACTTGTATGATATCTGTCTTGTATGAAACTATTTTCACTACTAATTTAATATCTCTGATAGAAGATTAGGACCGCTAGCTACCCTGTTTAGAATAACCGAGGCCGACGGGGCTGAGCGTTATGCGAGATTGTACCTAAGCCCATTGCAGATAGACTGGCCTGTTTTTTATTGTCCACTAACGTGTTGAAATCACTAAAAATAACGAGAACATAACGCCAGCATCGACTTGATTGGCCTTGTTGACGGGAAATTCAAGGAGAACAATCCTACAAGGCTGAGACGCGTAGGATGGACCTCTGATTGGTTGACTTACCCCCAGCTCATGAAGATAAGATGAATGTCTTTTTTCCACCGCCGGGATACTTAGATCACATTCCTATTTCTCAACTAAATGGCTTCATGAGTGTATCCAACGAGGAAAACAATACCGCACGTGTCGGCCGTGTCGGTCGTCGACCTGCCTGGCTGCGACTGGCCACTATCAACATTGTCCTTCTCATCGTGCTCGCTCTTGTGCTTCTCTCCGTCCTCATATATGGATGCATCCGTGCAGGTAGCTTAGACGCCGCGTTCATCCTCTTCCAGGGTCCTTGTTCGACGTCTCAGAAGATCAACATATCAGTTCATTTTCTTCTCAACATCTTCAGCACTCTGATATTAGCCTCGTCCAACTTCTTTATGCAGATCATAAATGCTCCTTCGAGAGCTGACCTTGATCGCGCCCATGCCCGCTCAGGCTGGGTCAATATCGGAGTCCCGTCCATTCGCAATTTTATCTACCTCGGTCCTGCTAAGTTTGCCTGCTGGCTTATCCTGGCTTGTAGCTCGGTTCCTATTCACCTCTTCTTCAATTCGCTCGTCTTCCAGGTCACCGAGGTCCGATCCGGCTTTGGAATGACGATGGCCGCTGAAGATTTTCTTGATGGCGCCAAGTATTACCAGCCTGGTGCCAGTCTCTGGAACGCTGCCGTGCCGACAAATTGTACCAGTGGACCAGGCTTGAAAAACAAGGAATGTTACAAAAAAGGCCAAGGTGACTACGGCGGCATAGGCAGCACTAGCTTCATCGTTCCACCAGAAACATGGATGAACAAGACGTCTGAAGAAAACATGAATATATCGACAGCTGCTAGGGATGCACATACCTCTTGGCAGCGCCTTGACCCGGCTCAGTGCCGTTCAAAATTCCTATTCTGCGATGGGGGCGTCGGGATACAGGGTTATCAGAGCGTAGTGCTCGTGGTCAACGCTAGTGAACCTCGTGTATCTGGATGGAGGCGCGACGAGGTTTTCCCTAATATGACAACATCCGACAGCAAGTTTTGGAACACCATGGTCCCTGAAAAAGAGTCAAATGTGCTTTGGCACTACGAATATTGCGAGATTGGGGCCACTTTTGAGAGCCGCAAAGGTTGCTCTAACACTTGCAAAGTTCGCCTCGGCTACGACCAAATGGCTGTTGAATCACCCGTTGAAGTCGATCCTCGCGATGAGACGAGCGATTCCACCTGGAGCTTTCCCTTCTACGGTTCAGAGTCATTGAAGTTTCACATCCTCAGCGCGCAAAACCGTAGCGGCTTTGACCCAGGTTATGACACGCTCGATATCTCCTACTGCCTTGCAGAGAGAGAAGATCAGCACTGCAAAATTGGAGTGTCAAACCTGATTCTTCTCGTCACAACACTATGTGTGTTTGTAAAAATATCCCAGTGCGCTTTTTTCCTGTTCCGATATGTCTTGAAGAGTACAGAGGATCCTCTGGTGACACCAGGTGATGCTGTCAAGTCGTTAGTATGCCGACCCGATCGCACAACCGCGCGTATGTGTACACTCGAGATGAGAGACGTTCAGTTCACGTGGGAGAGGATTTTCGGGGTAAACACCAAGCACAAGAAGGATTACCGGCAAGCAGATGGTATTGAACTGCTTCACGGTAACCTTGAACACAGCTTCCTCGCACCCCAAGCCCGTCAATGGAGAGACCGCAAGATACCCATTTTCCACGCCTTGCCTGTTAACATATGGGCGCGGACGTACGTCTTATTTCTGGTCATTCTGATCGTTTCTATCTACTACCTTGCCAAGGCTACTGGTAACCAATCTGTAACGTACGGGCCCATTGAGACCCTCAGCGAGATGATTCACGCTGACATGCTATAGATCAGGAGCCTTTGGAAACAGCGGCCTAAACAACTTTGTCACGATGGATCAAAACTACCTTGCTGCGGACCGATACACTGGCGACTTCATGCGTCTCGTCTTGTTAGCTAATATTCCACAGCTGATCCTTTCCGTCACATATCTGCAGTTTAACAATTTGATTACAAGAATAGTCGTAGCGAAGGAATGGGCCCAAATGAGCACCAAATATCTCCCTCTGCGAGTGACAGATCCTCAAGGGGAGCAAATATCGACCTATAGACTTCAGCTACCATATACATGGGGAGTACCTTGTATTCTTGGAAGCGTTCTTCTCCATTGGCTCGTCTCCAATACCTGCTATGTTTTCATGGCCGATGGAGGTTAGTCTTGCTATAACCCTTCTCTAATCGTGTCTAACTAAACGTCTCAGGCTTCTACGGATCTCACACGATAGACCCAAATTCATCAGGAGTCTCGTTAGACCTTTCTGATATCGGTTTTATCTCTGTGGGCTACTCCACAGTAGCAGGCTTAATTGCAGTCATCGTCTTCATCGTCATTCTCTGCATCCCATTGGTCCTTGCGCTTCGCAAGCTACCGGGTGATATGGTGGTTGTGGGAAGTAACTCTTTGGCCTTTGCTGCAGCTTGTCACATTCTTGGGACCAGCTCCCATGTTTATAGACCTAAAGTGGGAGCCTCTCAAACTGCGTCTGATGTCGAGCTGATGGCGCTCTCCCGTACCACGAGAGAGGAATATGATGGCCTGGTTGGTGATACTGTTGCTCAGAGAAAGTTAAAGTGGGGTGTAGTAAAAATGGACGACTCGTTCTATCGCGAGCTAGAGGATGAGGTTGATGTCAATGGAATCAAACACCTCAGTTTCGGTGCAGAGGAGGACAGAGTAGAGGCACCTAGACTGAACGAGTGGTATATTTAGTAATAAACACTTAAACGTTTCACCAGATGCTAAAACTCACCCTAACCAAAAGATCTGGTCTCAAGCCTCGTATAACCGGGAAGATGTTCTCGGCATATGGCCTTGCTCCTTTTCTCATTTCGTCGCTGTCCAGCCACTCCAGGCAAGAACCGTCATCAGTCCAACAGGGATTTTTCTTGTATCAAAAGTATTGAACTTCAGCCAGGCATCAACTCCTTTTTGTGATAGCAGGGGGGTCATTGCAAGATCTGTTCTGGTTGTAGCTGGAACCCGTCGTGAGTTCTACTCAGGACCATCCTGCGACGAAGGCGGCTACATTGCTAGCGCATTTAAGGCCAGTGATCACGTCAGAGAATACTTTGAATATTCTAAATTTGAGAACTTTACCATTTGCAAATCTATCAAGACTTCTTGAGCACAAGTGCGGAGCCGGCACATAACGTGTAGCAACAAAGCTGAACGTGCTGTCTTCTGGCAATCCGACTCCAGTGTAACGCGTCATATTAACAAGAAGAATGAGAATCCCATTTAATATGTTTTGATAGCTGAAATTTCAGAACAGGACTACGTTGTGAGCATGGCGAGACGCAATCTGGCAGCTTAGTCATAATTGCTGAGCGCAATATCTTGATGCGGGATCCAAAAGAGCGAAAGGTTGCAGAAATTGTATAGAAACCCGTTTTAAAGTCTTTTAAATAGTACCTACGATCTAAATTAGATCTGTTGGTCCCTACTCTAATTCATCCTCACTATCCTCTGACTCTGACTCTGACTCTGACTCTGACTCTGACTCTGACTCTGACTCTGACTCTGACTCTGACTCTGACTCTGACTCTGACTCTGACTCTGACTCTGACTCTGACTCTGACTCTGACTCTGACTCTGACTCTGACTCTGACTCTGACTCTGACTCTGACTCAACTCACAAATCCTTCTCTCGATATCAGATCGCACCGTCACTTTCGGTCTCAGAGTTGAGAATGCTATTTTCCATAACCAGGCCTATCGAGCAGGTGGAGTTTTGGTGGATAGATCGGACTGGGACGAGTAGAGCCCATTCCTTGAGTTCCTGCAAGGTTAGTTCGCATACTTGCTGAAAGTATTTCAATTTATTAATCAGAGATAATATAAGACGAAACCATGTTTTTTGTCGCACTTTTGATTTGGTTGAGATGCTAAAGTTGAAAGGGCCAACACTATAGAAGTATAAATACGTGCAAGCATTAGACGAGACACGCAAGTCCACTAAGAATCAGATTCCCTACAAGAAACAACTGCTTCCTCGCCCATAGCATAGACAACGGTGACATCTTCGAGTTATATCAGCATCTATGCCTACTCCCTGCTCATTGATATGGATGTTGACTTACTCAGGCCTCGATTGCTGCTCCAATCTCCAGTAATCTGCTGACCAATATCACCCTCGGGCACTTGGACTGTACTATCGTCGTCAAGGGTGATCCTCCCATCGTCGTCAATGTCCGTCTAGCACTCAACCATCAAACTCTCTTCAAAATAAATTCCAGGGCTTTAAAAGCCTATAAAACAAGACAAGCAAGGGCTGTACATACCACTTTGAACTCACGATGAACAACTTCGGGGACGTCCATTTGGTGGGTAGCGGGACTAATATCTTCAAGCTTCTTTCCAGTGAAGATGTCAATGCCTACTATGTGGACTTTGGATGCACCATGCTTGCCGGGCTTGGAGGTAGATAGTTCGACGATCTTGCACGGGCGGCCCATGATTACAACATAGTCATCCTTTGTTAGTTCCGAGCACGCTTTGGGGGTGACTTCGGCATTAGTCGACCCTTCGAAGGAAAGCTGTCGATTTTTGTTGTTAAGGCTTGTTTTTATTAACAGGCATGAAAGTGTGTCAATAGAATATGGGTGGGAAACAGTCGCCGAAATGCTTACCTCGTTGTCCGACATTTGGTTGTATGTTACAAAAGTAGAGGTAGGTGTTAAGAAAGACAGAGTGCAAGTTACCAAGAAATAAATATTCATGTCGTGAAGGAAAGCGAAAGCTCTCAATTTATATTTCTCTACCCAATTTATTATATATCTTTCTTCTGTGTATCAATTCCTCCTCGAATCTCACTATAGGTATGTATTCTTGCAAATCCATCATAACTAGCCCGGGGCTACTGCAAGTTTCAGCTGCTTCAAAACAGCCTCAATTTGTGACGTCAGCCAACACATGTGTACCTCCATTTGTGAGAATCAGGTGTGATGCAATATGTTTATCGCTGGCTAATTGGTTCCAGCAGATGGCAGTTGCTGATCCTATCGGGATGGAAGAGATGAAAACCGTCCAATACGTCGTTGAGCAGGCCCCCAGTGACTGCAGATCCATCTTGTCAGTGTCAATGCGCAAAGCCAATAGACCCCAGCTGGGGCGTGTCGGCATGGGCCGTCCGTTTTATTGGGAATCGTAACAGGTTAGCAGGGATTGTTCCTTGAAATCATTGAAGGCTAGCCGAGCGATCATCACCGCTGAGAGTGGAAAAGCATGCAAATAACTAATTACAGACGCCAGCTACAGATGGGCTTCCAAATTTGCTGGACAAATTGATCAACAGAGAGATCATGGTCTTTTGGCAGAACCGTATTATTCACAACGTTGATAAAACTGTCCTATTCCTCTAGGTCCCTAAAAACGACATGTTACCAATTTTCACATTCTGGGCGAAGACTGAGGCTCCTTCTTGATACTGTTTGCAAATTTAAGAAATTCTGGAGGGAGTGATGTGAGATCTCCTGGTAGTAAGTTGGACTGCGAACTTTCCCTTGACTTAAGTGAAGATTGAGAGAATCAGCGAGTAAATACATTGTACATGATGCTCAAGTGAAAGCTACATGGGGCTTTTTTATCGTGTCAACGTGATCGACTTTATTCAGATGAGATGAGAATATTCAAGATCAACGTATTGACTTGAATGAATGTAAATATCGCAGATTATTAATAGTTCGGTGCTGTAATGATCAGCTGTCGGCAACTTCGGTCTTACTTGGAATCATATGGACTGTAAAAGAACCAGTAAGTATGCTCTTGATAGCGGAGCCTCAACCACTTACAACAGAGGATAGACCAATACCAATGGCGAGAATGTAAGCCATCTAAAATTAGGACTAGCTGGTCCGTCTTCATCTCCACGCTCTACGCCCTTGCGCCCTTGCTCTAACGACAGAACTAGTGGAGACTCTGATCTTTAGTGTGGTCAGCCAAGACTCTTATCTGACATTAATCAGTATAGTCGGTAGGCCTATATAAGAAGCTCCAATCATCCAGGATCATAATGTAAGCCATCTCAAACTCATCAACTTCATCAACTTCAACAAGTCCCTCAAGACCCTCACAAAATGTCCCAAACAACCTCCGTCCCCGGCATCCTCTCCTCATTTACCGAAAAATGGTCACCCCGCCTTATCGCAGCAGTGAACGACCACCACGTCAAAGTCGCCAAGATCGACGGCCCATTCATCTGGCATGCCCATCCCGACTCTGAGGAGCTCTTCTATCTACTCTCCGGCAAATTGACCATGGAGATCCAAGGCGAAGATCCCGTGGTCATGAAAGAAGGCGATATGTATGTGGTGCCAAAAGGTGTCACGCACAAACCTGTGGCGGAGAATGCTGTTATTATGATGGTGGAACGTGAGGGAACTGTTAATACGGGAGATCAGACCGATTCTGAGAGGACGAAGCAGGCGAAGGATGTGAGGAACGACACAGAAAGCACGTAACCTTTGGGCTGCGCCGTGAACCGCAAGTTTATAATTCAAACCACTCAAGTTTTATGAAAAAAGCTCCATTTTTGATTCGAGGCCATAACCTTACTGAAGTCGCCCTCTTGCGTAGACCATCCGAAACGTCCTTCATGAACACGAAGAATACCCTCCAAATAACTTCCGTTGAAGAAATCTACATGTCTATCACGCAGCTTTAGAGGGTTCTGAGTTATTCTGCTGGAAGTCAACTACCTCACTAAGCTCTGCGTGTGTCGCCAGAAATTCTCGAATTGTATAGCGTCTCTGGGTCTCTGGTATAGCGGAAGTTATTATTGCACTTTGCTTATCCTCAGAGATTAGTTAGATCTCAATCAAATCTGCTGCAATATCACGATGTTTCTCTGATTATATCCTCCTGCGTATACTCAGCACGAAACTCGAAGAGATCCAGGGAACCAACGGCTGATGCTGCTGATGCATGTTTCCCAAGATTAAAACAGAATCTTGATACGGTGGCCTTTGCGGTCGCTTGAAAGAACCTCTTGAAAGAATTTAAATGATGATGACTGTTGATCAGTACTGCACGCATCCAGTCCATCAAGAACTATGAACCAGTCCTTAGTTGTCTTAGAAGCAGCCAAATAGAGTTGAGTAAATGGTTCGTTAGAAAACCTGTTCGATCTAGCTTGTAAGAGACTCTCATCAATATCAGCAGTCATATCTGGACAGAGACTATCCATAGAGGTGGCAGACAATAATTGCAGAACACATGATCGTATGAAGGAGGTTAAAGCAGGGGAGTAAGTCCACGGGTTTGAAGAATTCCATGATGGAAATGTCGAATTTAGGCAGCCAACTTTCAACTGATGCAGATGCAAGAGGAAGAGTTTGGAAAGCAATTGAGACCAGGCCTCACAGCCTGATCAGAGGTCTCACGTGCAGCCACCAACACACCTGAATCCGAGATATGATTGGACACTTGGAAAGGAACGTACCTTTCAAGGATTTATTTGACGAGCAATTGATTTCAACGAAGCATTTATAATAGTACTATTAACAAGAATAATATTTTGGGGATTCTTTAAAGTACTCCAAAGGCGTAATAATTAGTCCAGTTTAGTAGAATATGCCTTGAAGCAAAATATAAATACACAGCCTCGTTATACGATCTGCCCATGTTGCGACTGTTGGTCTTGTCAACAGGCCTCTGGAGCCTGATTTCGAGGCGCAGAGTGCATATAACAGTCAAACGCCCTTCCTTAGAACTCTGGTTGCCAAATTCCACCTCTACTTAAACGTAGATCAACTTGGCAACTTTCTTTCGCACACCTTTTACCTTCAAGAGTACTCAATCCTTTTACTCTGTAAAATATTTTACTTGCGGTGATACCGACAACATGTCCCAGCCATTCATACCACATCCTGGTCAAGAAGCTAATTTCTCATTTGAAAATACCCCATCATACCTTTTCCGGCTCTATTCTCCACAAACTGCCGGCTCTTCAAGTAGCGAACGAGTCACAGCACCAGCATGTCTCAAAACTACGAACGAGAAGCATGGACAGGGCTCAGCCTGTGTTACGGATCTCCTGCGGCTTCCACCTAAAGAGGCTGCCTCAAGATTACATGCTCATCTAAACTGGAAATGTCAAAATAAGAGCCCTTGCAATCTCATGTCTTGGTCTAGCTCTCTTCTCTTCGTTATCCAATATGGCCTTTATCGTCACCAAAAAGACCATGGCCACCCGAAGTTCTCGGACATACACATTATCATGATCGATACCCAAAACTTTCCAAGCCAAACGTTTCTTCGAGATTTAGATGCTTTGGAATATCTTCAAGAGTACAGTTCTAAGCTAAAAGGATTTATGAAAATGCGTTCGGGGAAGTATTACTTTGGGGAGTACCTTAGTCAAGGCAGTCTTGACATTCGAGACAAGTGCACACAGATTTCGATGCAACAGCTGATTGATAGAGGACTTTTCAAAGTATGTCCTGCCTTGGACTCACCTCTGAATAATTGGAACAGGTTGGCGAATGCGGTTTGTGATATCCGAAGAGACATATCGGAAAGCCGAACGTTCGATCAGAAACAAATCCGGACCGCGATCTTGATGGCTTGTGAAGTTGTGGGAGACCAATTCATCGTCCCCTTTGCCGTTACGCTACTGGCGCTGAGCAGTCGAAAGTCTGATGAACAGATAATTGTTAATGCATTTCACTCTCTGTTCACCGGTAAGTTTGCCTCAAACTAGACAGCTCTCCGCTTACACATTATTACAGATGAGGAGCTCAAGTCGTTAAATGTCAAGTATGACTTGCCGTCTACAGAGATGAAAGAACTGAAACGGTTCCAAGAGTTGATGGATGCTATCAAGAAAGACCTGGGGGATGATCTCGTCTCACAGATCTCGGGGTCATTCCATGAGCTTTCCACTCATGAGTCTTTGACTGCTCCACGTAGCCGTCAACGCCGTTACGTTCGAATTTGCTGATTAATTAGTTTATCAAGATAGATTGCGATGTGTAGCTTAGGTTTTGAGTGAAAGACGTTATTGCGGTATATTTTTAGTTTCTATTTGTTTTCAGATCAATCTGCATTCCCGTTTACTGCTATTTGATATAAAACGATACTTGTGAAGACCAGGAAATCTGCGAGCTTGAAGAAGCCACGAACTTCAGGAGAATCAAAACTCGTATGAATAGTGCGCCGCCAAATTGAATCAGACTATAAAATACCCACAGGAATGAACGAACAAGCAGCGATCGCCAATTGAAGGATTCGGTTACCTTGCAGTCCTGGGCTCAGAGGCCTCACCTCACGTGCTGTAGCGCTTATATCTCATTGGATACTCAAATGGAAAGGCAGACTTTGAGATTCAGCCCCCGCTCATTTGCAGTTAATGCAGTAGGCTTCAGCTTTCTAAGGCTTACTGGTTAAATGAATATGTATGTACTTGGTAGTGTCTAAAGCAGGGCTAGGTTACTGATCTGCGATACCCGTCTGACGTCCCCCTCATGATGATCGGCCTCCCAGGCATCAGCCCAGACACTCATCTTCTCTCTCAATCCAGCAAAAGGCTCAGTCTCCTCGCGATAAACTCCATATTCTTACCAGCTTCGAGAAGCCTTGCGCCGCCAACAAGATGAAACCCCACGGGTTGCTAAATGCGCTATTGTTCACTGGAGTCTTTGGGGAATCCCTGACTGGTACGCTATTCCCTGCCTTGCTCCACTGATTGTTACCGTTGAACGCTAATTATTGTCAGACCCGGCCGATGTTAGTGCAACGTTGAGCGGAGATGAAGCGCCGACTATTGAGAAAAACCACGGAGGCTGGGTGAACCCTGAGGACTTGATGCCCATGCCACAATGCATCGCCCAGCAAGACCAATCCTCTTGGCTGAGAGCCATGACCAAGTGCACTCACCATCGATGCACTTCACACTTTGCGTCTATCTGCACGCATTACCAGTGGTTGACCCAGCTAAGCTGCCTCAGTGCTGAGTTCCCACCAAGCGTCGTCAAATATTACATCAAATACTGCAGCCGATCCATCCTCGCCAAAGCCCAACTTTATCAATGGGTCCAAAACACCACAGGTCGGACATGGCTTGTCGACGTTGGCGATAGCTATGGGCTGCAGAGTCTGTCGTCAGAGAGCTTGACAAAGGGATACGCAAACATCGGTATCATCGATAAAGCACCAGCATGTTTACGAAACTCAATGTCCTCATCACCGAGAGAGTCATTCCAGCATGTGATGGCATCTTGCAGCTTCACAGCCACCACTCTACATACTGGAAATACCGCTCGTCCTTGGGAATACAACCCAGAACGCAGATCTATGACTGCATTGAGTTTCGACACCGCGGGATATGACCTCACCAATAGTCACGTCCCTCCCGGCGAATACATTGATAAAGCCTGTTTCTGTAGCACGTTCACCATGGACCAGTATGAAGAGCCATGCTCAACGTCGGGCCTTTCAGAACTTACTGTGCAGCGACAATGGTTGAACGATACTTGTGGATATATTTGGCGAGATAGGTTTGGCCGTCAACCACGAGACATGGTCCCATGGAAGTGGATTGTCAGTCCTGCATCCAAGGACCAAATCGCCAAATGCCCTTCCAACGAGTGGAAACTCAAGAGCATCGCTTACGTTAACTTGGCAACCCTATTTACGGTATTATACGCCAATGGTCAAAGAGATCGTGGAACGACAACTAGTCTCTCACAACAACCTTCCTCGCTCCGTTGGATCCTAGGGGGACTTCTTCTCGCCAGTTTTCACATCCTTGCAAATCTTGTCAATGCGTATATTATCCAGAACACTCCTGGTTATGAATCTGTTCCTGTTCTCCAACTAACCCTTCTTTGGTGTTCACTTCCTCGACTGAGCTGGCTCCCCTTCTCGCGCGGTCACCCAGACTCGACCTCCGCAAGGTCCTCTCTGGTCGCAGAGGTTGTTCTCCATGGCCTTTCGTTGTATTACATGTGTCTGGCGGTAAAATATGGTCGACAACATGGCTTCTATCGCTCCGGTAATACCGCCGGAGGTGGGACACAAGAGTTGCTTGCGGGTTTGATATACATTGCAGCACTGCTTTGGCTACTAGTAGTGGCAACGATGGTCCTGCCAGTTCTTCGATCAATATGGAATATTTTCAAGGCGGCGATACCGGCTAGCAAAACGAAAGATGGGTTTGAAACGGAGAATGATACTAAAACAAATGACGATGCAACAGAAAGACTTTTGCCCGAATCGCGTCATGAGCCATCAACGAATCACCAAGACCTCGATTATGGAACCATGCCACCCGATAACGAAGCTCTAGAGCCACCTAGAGGATTTATTACTCGACTATACATTGATGTGCCCGTGGAACTATCTATACTTTGGCACTTACAGTGGCTCTTTTGGGTGGGATACATCTGCGTGAGCTCTGACGAGTAAGTTGTCGTTCATCATCTTTTCAAAATATACTAACCATATATAGCTTCTGCCTCCCATCACTAGAGATACTCACTGCTATCTGGGTAGCCTCATCCGTGGGAAGCGTTGTAATGAAGTCTTATTTGTAAATGAGGAATCCGCTCGTACATAAGGCACAGGCATGTGATAGCAAAGTTGTCAGCGACATAGAGACAAATCTTGTACACAAGGAGTCAGGCTGGGCTATTTGGTGTAATTTAGTTACTTCTACTCGGCTGCTGCCTATTCTAAATATGACAGATGACTATGTTGGCTGGTGTCGTAAGATTCAAATCTCCCATGTCATGCCCCACAGTTCATGCGGCACATAAATATGTATGTATATAAGGTGTCCCCCTCATTCCTTTTTCACAGGCCTCGTCCCCGTCCTATCCCTGTCAGCTTATTTCTCGGTCTGGTTTTATTCTGTTACTTACAGACAAGCAAGCATCTTGACCCCATGACAGCCACAATCAGCATTCTGCCACTTGAACTCCTCTGTCAAGTGCTCCATAATGTGACCCCTACAGAAACCTCAAGATCCAATATCATCGCTTGTTTGCGAGTCAACCGAACCTGGAGAGACATTGCACTCGCTATTCTATATGGCGACCTAGTGCTATACTGTGGGCCAGTGCTGGATCGCTTCCTGGCGTGCCACAGTCATGGGGCCGTTGGCTCTCTCACTCGATCATTAACCCTGTTCATCAGTCGGTCCGACCCATCAGATCGAGATATGTACGACGAAACCCAAGCACAGCTTCTTCATTTAGCGAGAGATGTCATCCCGGCCATGAAGAACCTCAAGTCTTTCTCTCTTGCACGCCATCATCAGCTCGACAACTTGTGGGTTCCTAGATCAGCCATCTCGGCCATTTTAAAAGGACTCCCTGCAAGTTGTATAGACCTAGAGCTCGCTTTAGGAACTGCAGACATAGACGACCGCATAAGACGTGAGGGCGGCCCCATCCACTTGTGCCAAGATTTACGCCGTCTGCTACCGCGTATGCAGCACGTCCACATCGATCTACGCTCTGTATGTGATACCATGCTAGGGACATGGGATTCAGATGGGAATTTCCACCCTATCAGCCTGCCTCATCTTCGGAGCCTTCACATTGATTGTGAAGGCAATGATAATAAGAGACGATGTGCAGATAGACATCCGAAGCTGTTAAGTGTAACAACCTGGAACTTGATTATCAGGGGCTTGCAGCTCGTGGTTGGGCAGCCAGAGACAGCTGCAGCTGAAATCACCGTATTGGGGTCTTCTCCGGAAGGTGGCGGTCGACCTAGGCAGAAGATATACTGGACACTCCTACGCTGTCACGTAAGAAAGGGAGATAAGGGTACTACAACGTGGGCATTCCCGGTCATCCAACTCACACCATATGCTTTCTATATTCGCATGAATCATGGGACATATGTGGCATTTAAGAGACAAGTGCTTTTCTATTTAGCCGGAGGACGTCCGTGGAGCTTAATGACAACAGGATCAAGACTGCCAGCCTGTAGTCACAACATAGCCGAGGTTTCGGATGAGGACCTTGGCATAGTTACCTGGGCGGAGTGGGAAAAGCGACACCCGAAAGAATTTCCTATGTTACTAGAAAATGAGAGTTTGGTTGGAATGCGACTTGTAGATGCCGAAGAACGAGAGGGTTATGAAGAGAAAAGTTTGGTGGAAAAAACACCAGAAGGTTTTGGTCGATTTACTTGGGCCCACGGCCGTTCCCAGCTGTGTCGTCGCATTAGTAGTAGCAGTATCATTTAACGCCGGCCAAGTCCCTTCATGGCACAGGGCGCTTGTCTATCTAGCTAAGAGTCTCGTTCTGTCTGTGAGATTCACGCACAAGAATGCCAAGATTGTGGCTTCCAAAGCTATCAAAGTCTAGAATCATCTATTCCCTAGGATCAGAATGGATCCAACCATTAGCCCTAGTAGAATGCAGTGCGCCACGAATAAGAGTCATGAGGACAAGAGAAGAAGTAGGCCTGTGAATCGACAACTGATTTTGTTTTGTTCGCCTTTATGGCAGTGTCGTTGTTTACCAAGTAATCGAACAATTATCTAAGACTTGAATAGTCCCCTCTAGTCTCCCTAAAAGAGTTTAGTCCTTTGCTCCTTTATCTGAACCATGATAGTTAAAGTGGGAAAACATCATGATAGGACTCCGATGTCGGGCCAAGCAAATCACCTCTGCGCCCTTCCCAATGTCATGACATTAGCTTGCATCTGCCTTGGCAGTCTAATACCAGAAGATACGGTACCTAAATAGCCAATTAAAACATGGTACATAAATGCTATAACATGGCCTCTTCGCTCCCTCCGTGTTCCCTCTACAGCTCCATCCATAACCACAAACACAATGACTGCCAAATCCAATAACAACTTCGTCCTGACGGCAGAGGCCCATTCCGAAGCCCTCCCTAACTTCCATTTCTCTACAAAGGCAGTTCACGCCGATGACTTCGTCAGCCCTCATCGGGCCATCGCCCCCGCCATGCACTCAGCCGTGAACTACCGATACGCTCGTGATCCGGATGATCTTGTAGAGATGGAGAACGACGATGTAACTATCTCAACACTCATTCTAGTAAAACTGCTAATCATTTTAACAGCCAAATGCTCCGTTTGACTCGCATGTCTACTCTCGCTACTCAGCTCCCAACTACAGCCGCCTTGAGGTCGTCCTCAAAACTCTCTTCGGCAACTCAGTCGTATCCTACTCCTCCGGCGTTGCAGCCTTTCACGCAATGTTAATTGCTGTAAACCCTAAGAGAATCTTCATCTCACAAGGCTACCACGGCGTTCACGCCGTAATCGATATCATGACCAAACTCAACGGTCTTCAGAAACTCTCGCTTGATGATCTCGACACAGCTGGGCCAGGGGACATGATCCATATTGAAACTCCCCTCAATCCGACAGGCGAGGCACGCAATATTGTTTATTTCAAAGACAAGGCCAAGTCTTCTGGTGCTGTTCTCACAGTTGATGCAACTCTTGCTCCGCCTCCGCTGCAAGATCCGATTCAGCTTGGTGCAGATCTGGTGATGCACAGTGGAACCAAGTATATCGGAGGTCACTCTGATATGCTATGTGGTATCGTCATCGTTCATCCGGACCGTGTAAAGACGGGTTTAGAAAAGACACTTCGTGATGAACGAATGGTCCTGGGAAATGTCATGGGCAGTTTGGAAGGCTGGCTTGGTCTTCGATCCCTTCGAACCCTGCACCTCCGCGTAATGCGCCAGTCCCAAACAGCCGAAGCTCTTGTATCGTGGCTGCACAACGGTCTTGCCGACTCAACATCCATCATCAACCGCATCGTCCACAGAGTTGCACATTCGTCAATCCAACAAAGATCAGACTGGCTTCAGGAGCAAATGCCAGGGGGTCACAGCCCAGTTTTCAGCATGTGGTTGAAGAAAGCAGAGCATGCAAAGCGCTTACCGAGTAAGTTGTACATCTTCCAGCATGCTACTAGCTTGGGCGGTGTTGAAAGCTTGTGTGAGTGGCGTGCTATGTCGAGTCATGGGGAGGATCAGACTCTGTTGAGGATCAGTACGGGTGTTGAGCATTTAGAGGACTTGAAGAAGGATCTTGTGCAGGCTTTTGAGGCCTTGTTATCTGAGCTGCCTTAAACGATTATATGTGTTGTTACATAGTATTAGATATGCCCTCCGCATAATTGGGGTCAAAAGTTCAGTTTGAGCTATAGTTAGCAGGATGAGATATCTTCTGAGACTAACATAAATAATGGCGTCTCATACCACGCAACTATTAGGATTACATCAAGACAGTAATTACATAACTACATTTGCCTTTAACTCAGCAACTAGAAACTCGTCCATATTCCACTTAAGTCTGCCAACATTCCTAACCTGATCAATCTATCACAGCCCAAAGACCTCTTAAGCTCACTCTCACCCACCAAACCTCCACTTTACGATACCACGCCCCTCCATTCATTCTCAACCCAATAGAATTCTCTCAATTAAGCATAGCTTAACTCTATCTCGAATAATGAATCCGTATGGCTAGATCTATCCGGCGCATCCGAATACTCAAACTCAGGTGTCCACACCAAGCCGAGTTTATTTCAACCTCAACTTACTAATAACTAAACTTGTACTATTTCTTATTGGGCTCTGTGCTTTTACTTGAAGCCTAGTGATGTGTTTGTAGATGAGTTATTTTAAGATTGCTTGGCGTGTATATATTGTTTTGCTCTGGAATATAAGTTCTTAGAACTTGCAACCCCCAAATTGCTAAATTTCTATTTAAAAAGTCCTGCATGCAGATTGAGGCTGTGGTGGCTTAGCCTAAATTTATTAGTGCTAATATCGACGGAATGCTACGTATTTTAATTTTATAGTTAAATCCTGCGCACATCAATACCCCATAAAAACCATTATGCTTATTTCGAGCTTATATATTTCGTACTTCTCACATGCCTAACTTATAGAACTGTTCTTTCCAGTTAATCTGAGATACTGATGTAGTCCCAGCGAGATATTGGCGAGATTTCATTATATTAAGTAAATTCTTTGCGGCAGGCTGCAGTGTCTCTAGTCCCAATTCAACTTAGTTGTCTTGTCCAGGATGTTGCTTCTTAAAGGCACAAATGTTCATGATGTCTCGCTCTTAGAGTTTAGCTTCGTGGGGAAATGCTGGGGTAAGAATTGTTAATCTCGCATTCGGAATGCAAGCCGGCCAGTAAGAAGGAAATTCTTCAGCGCCAAGTAAACGCGCCGCAAATTCAAACGGAAGGATTTCCTGCTAGACTCAGCCTTGTTAGTCGTGTAACCTTTTCCGAGCCCTCGGTCTTAGGCTTTCAGCTACGTGCCGCAATCCTCCCTCTGAGGAACCTTGCTTCTTATTCATTCTGTTAGCTAATAGAGACTGTGCTGCAATACAAAACCATGTCAGTGAGATCCCAATGAGGCAATACGTTGGATTCACAGGATTCGGAGGATCTTCAGCTTTAGCTATATTATACGAGGGTGAAATCAAAAGCGGTCTAGACAGAACAAAGATCGTATTCTGCAAGTATATAAACCCGCGGTAGAACGCTCTTCAAGATTTCTACTCAGCTCCTCAGCAACTCAAACAAGCAAACTATCTACTTACACCTATCTCAACATTCAGTTCCCTCCATCATCTTTCAAAATGCATTCCATCTCCAACATCATCCCCGTATCTCTTGCACTCCTCGCCACCTACGCTCAGTGGGCCAACGCCCTTGGCTGCTACACCAAGGGCCTGCGATTCAACTACCTCCACGGTGGTGAGGCAGACCTAACCGGGGAGGTCCAAGCCGACATCAACACAACATGCGGCATGATCGCCGGCAAGGTTATCAAGCCTTCTGAGCCTTTCTCGCACTGCTCCAACTGGGAGAAGACCATCTCCCCCAACTCCAACTGCTACTTGGACTGCATGGATGGATGCAGCACCTACAAGGAGAGCGTCCGCTGGGGGTGCAACGCCGGCTGCGATCAGGACTGCGTGAAGCCCCCTGAGGGAGGATTTAACAAGATCATCTGGGCTGTTGAGGTCCGCGATGGTCAGGCTGAGGCGGCCATTAGCTATGAGGATTGTGTTGATGCTTTTAACATTGAGCTTGGAGGCTGCCAGTCAGGCAGCGAGCAGAACCACCATGGCTTCTGGTTCCGAATCGATCCTGAAGCCGGTGCTTGCTAGAAGCTTATTGAGCTGAGCTATTAGTTATAGAAAGTTGGAAGTGCTGTGGTTTACTCTTCTGTTTATAACATTATTTTGTATTTTAAGATCTTAGATTATGATCTTCAATCAGATAAGATTAACCAAAAGGATAAAATTCTTTGTCCGAGTTAATATAAACGTATATGTACCACATTACTAAGAGTTGGAACTTTTCAAGTTTGAGATATGAGAATTGAGAGTTCGATAATGCGAACCTCCTTAAGAGTAACTAGTCAAGAATATAAAAGACAAAATGTCACAAATGCAGGCAAAGAATAATTTATAGATAACTTGAATTGATATTCAGTCTGTTTCTGATATTTACACATTAAAGCTCTCATGTACACATCTGCTTTCTCATCGGGTCACCACCGTGACCTCCAACTGTGGTATAATTATAAAAGAGATAGCCTCCTCATCATGAGTAACAATCGTTTAGTATGATTTGTTTTGTTTAGACGTGATCGTCGTGCTCAGTCTTGGGGACAATCTTGACATCACCAGCACCCATGGTCTGGGCGAAGGTAGTGTGAGGCCTCCACTTGGCCGAGGTTCGGGGAGTGGTCTCCTCCATCATCTTATCAACCTGCTCGAGAGACAGGCCCTTGGTCTCAGGGACAAGGAAGTAAGTGTAGACGAAGGCGCAGGTGCAGAGACCACCCCAGATGAAGAAGACGGAGGACTTGAGGTTGCCTCGGTTCTCGCCGACCATGTAGGGGGTGATGACAGCAATGATGGTGTTCCAGAGCCAGTTGGAGGCGGTGGAGAGACCGACACCACGAGATCGGATGGGGATAGGGAAGATCTCGCCGATGACGATCCAGGCACCGGGACCCCAGGTGGAGGCGAACCAGAAGATGAAGATGGCGATGAAGGCAATCTGGGCGTTGACAGCGCCGATGTTGTTGGCAATTCTGCGATCAGCGTCGTCGGCAGTGGGAGCAGCGTGGGTGTGGTTGAAACCGACAGTGACACCGATGATGGCGACAATGAACTGGCAAACAAGCATACCGAAAGCACCGATGAGGAGGATGCTTCGGCGACCGAATCGCTCAACGGTCCAGAAGGACAGAGGAGTAGAGAAGACGTTGACGAGGGTGAAGATGAGAGAGATGAGGAAGGCGTTGCTGATGGCACCAGTGGACTTGAGGAAGGGAGTAGAGTAGTAGAAGATGAAGTTGACACCAGTCCTGCAGATTGTTAGCTGTCTGTGATGTGGTATTGGTGTTGAGCGGCGAAACAACTTACCATTGTTGCATCATCTGCATGGAAGTACCGAGGATGGTTCGGCGAAGGTTAGACTTGCCATCCCAGAGGCTGCCCTTGAAGCAGTTGGCCCAGCTGCCGAACCAAGAGGTGCTAGGAATGATCTGGCGCTCGTACTCCTCATTGGCGATGATCTCAGCGATCTCGGACTGGACGTATTTGGAGTCCTTGGGCTGGCCTCGGACCTTGGAGAGGGCGTCAATGGCGTCTTCGATGCGGCCACGCTTGACGTAGTATCGAGGAGAGTCGGGGAGAAAGAAAAGACCACCACCGAGGATGACAGCCCAAGGGAACTGGATGCCAATGGGGATCTGGTAGGCCTTCATGCTTTCGAACTTCTCGGTTCCGTAGACAATGCAGGCGGCGAGGAGGAGACCGATGGTGATACAGAATTGGTAACCAGCGACGAGGGCACCACGGACCTTCTTGGGGCACTGGGGGGAATGTTAGTATGGAGCTCATTGGAGGCAAAGGGATATAGGCAGTGACTTACGATCTCAGACATGTAGAGAATGACAATAGCAGACTCGAAACCAACACCGACACCGGCAATAAGACGACCGACGACAATGCAAGCAAGAGCGTCACCATGACCAGTGATCATCTGGATAACAACACCAATAGCGTAGATCATGCAACCAGCAATGACAGTCCACTTGCGACCAATGCGGTCGGCAAGATCACCAGCGATGAGAGCACCGAAGAATGTACCACAAGAGAGAATAGAGACGATGAGGGACTGGTGGCTCTCGCTGAGAGCATCTTTACCGGCACCCTCGACCTGGTGAATGAAGAACTTGGAGCCGTTGACACCGTTGATGTAACCGGAATCATAACCGAAGAAGATACCGCCAAAAGAGGCGAAGGCGCACATCAGGTAGGCCTTCCAGGTGACGGGGGCCTCGATGTCCTCGACATTCTCGGCAGTCTGGAGAGCGACAGAGCCGTGTCGCTCGTGCTGAGTCTCTTCAACGCCCATTTTGAGTGGGGTTCTGGTGTTTTGATTTTACCAGGCGGAAGAGGAGGGGGGGTTATGAGAGTTGAAGTAGTATTTGTTGTGAATTGAATCACAGACACAGAGAGAAGAGGAGGTGGATGTGAGACAAGGTTTGAGTGTGAATGGAAGTGTGATGATGGAACGAAGAGAGTTTGTACGAGGGGGGAACAGGGTCTATTTAATCTCAACGAGACGAAGAAGGCATTACCTGCGCAGCTCCTACCTTGCTTGCAGCGTCGTGTCGTGTGTCGTCTTTTACCTTGCTACCTTGCTACCTTGCATTACCTTGCCAGTGACAGGACTAGACTAGACTAACGGTGCACTGCTGAGAGCTGCCGCTGCAGGATTCAACAGCTGTTGGAACTAAACTAAACCAAACAAGGTCAAGAGTCCTTGCTTGGAAGTGGTACAGGGCATGCTCCCAAGGTTACAAGTTGCCTACTCGGGTAACTAAACTTGGCAACCTTCGGCCGTTCACGAGCAATCCAGACTTTCAGATACTAGCTCGACCGCGCCAAAATGGAAAACAGACGCGGCGATGCTGATGCTGTCCCCTCGGAGCTTTGCGAAGCTAAGCTAGGGCTAGGGGAACTAATGGTGGCCCCGGGGGCCCATGGGGCACGGTAAATGGGGGAACAGGGGGGCTCTGGTTCGCTCTCACACCCCTAACCTTACAGCAATAAAGTGCGGAGGCGGCCGCAGCCCAGAAGAATGCCATCTCTCGGGTTAGGGGTGGCGTTAGAGAAAACATGGCAAATACGCGGAGAAGTGACAGAAATGGGCGTCTTAAGATTGACGAGCATTCCATTCTACACTCATCACCACATCAACACTGAATATAGCAGCAACAAACCCAATTAATTAATCATTGCCGACAACAACAAGATTTGTGCAACACGAATCATGCAGTGTTCAACTCCATGTTTCACGAGTAATTTAGCATACCATACCAATACGATGCCCTTCATTCAACTAATTAATCATCAATTAAAGAAAAAACTTCAAACCTCCACGCGGTCCAATATCTTGCTAATAGTTGGGTCTGGGGAACTTCTCGCGTGGGGATTGGGTCCTGGGCGGATCCTCTAACTCGAGGGGTGCTACGAAGTAAGGCCGAAGCAGTGGAGGTCGACCTGGGCGGTTATGGGTTTAACGGCTTAGGTGGCCCAGGGCCCTGCAAGAAGCGCCGAGTATCGCCCGGCCGTTTATTTCCTTTCTGTCCTGCCCAGCTCATCACGGGACCTGGGCTGACCTTCTGACTTTTCCATCGACATGTTCTAGAGTGAGTCTAAGTCGAGTCAGACGGACACGGACGGTGACGGACTCTAAAGGAGAGGGAACCAAGCTGGCGGTATGGCATGGAACATGAACATGGGAGGGTCTTGACATCCAGCCATCCGCTGCATTGACCATCTTGGCCGTCAATTGACAGAGTGGCAGACAGACTGACAGGTTAGAGGTTGAACTGTATCTCGAGTGCTGATCACTGGATACCTACCGTATCTCAATGGCATCCATCCATTTACCTGTAACTGCAATGTAAGCATCCCACACTCACTCCCAGCCAGTCATCGCCATCCAATAACCCCCCTCCTCAAAAGCCCGACGCGGGGAAATATTTCACAGTCACTAGAGTCTTCTGTCTTTCTTGCAGCAGCAGAAAGGGGTCCCAAGGAAAGGTCCCAAGGCCCCTCCCAATGGCACAACTCTCGGTGGTACTCGAGGACGCTACGCCCCTGCTCCCCGACTGCATGGATGGTTGTAATTGACCGAGCTCAACACCGCACCTATCCCATTCTTTGGGGTAATACTCTCTGTCTGTAACCTCTCTTTTTCCCTTCGGTCCCGTCTCTGGGGAATTCCCCTCCCCCAGAGAACGTCAACAGAGTGTCTCCGAGTCGGCCACCGAGATGCCTTATAGTGGCATGCATCGACCCCAGAATCTCCGGATCTTCACCCAGCGATTCTGGGGGAAAGACGCCGAGCTGCTGATTTCACCGAGCTGTCAATCTGTCACCGCTGATGTTTCGCGATGTTGGGATATCAGAGCCAAGAGCGTCTGCCAGCTTGGGGGAATAGGACAAACAAGCCACCATCGTCACGAGAACCGCGAATCGTCCTGTCATGCATAATTTCCGGCCCGAAACGTCAGGGCCTGGCCAAGGCCACACCACGTCCACACCACTATCACCGGGCTGGACTGGCTGCGGGTAGGGGTGCGAAAAAGGGAATTTTCTTCTCCGTGAGAGAGAACACATACGTACAGCCAGCTCAGCTCACAAGCCGTAAGTGGTTGCCGCGAACGGGTCTAGTTCAGCAGCGGATGCACTCACTTACGGGTTTATTACATACTGGACTCGATATTGTGCCCGTTTTCGTAGCCGTATTTGCCTTTCCTTGCCATGTGAGAGCCCGTTTGACTCCTGAACTAATGAATAACCTTACGTTACAGTATTGTTGGTTGGTTGCGGGGAGATGAAGCAAGTAAGCGGCGGTAGGCCGAGGTCTAGTTACACTGAGCTGAATTGAGTTGCAGTACGTTACTCTATATTCCAAAAATAATAGCATCCGGCTGTTATTATTATTCAAGGTTGAATATATTATTGATTGCTGTTTTGACCTGGCCTGACCCGACGAGATCTGAACCACGGAACCGGGAATTGATCCATTGTATTAGGTATTTCCGGGGGTCACATGGAGATGCCCGTGAGCCCAGCTACCCAGATATATTGAGATAGAGTACCAGACAAAGTTGTCAATGCATGACCAAGCATCAAAAAATGGAGAGATGGAGCGAGTCGCATTCTCCCACAGCTTTGCCGAAAAACAACCAGATTCACTCACCCCTTACCCTGCCAATAGCTCACATCATTGGGTCCTGGCTCCATCACGGATCCAAGTGGGCCCTCGGCCGGACTCACTCTGGAGCCATCGTGTCAGATTCCCCAGCTGTTTTTATTAGAGTACGCCTAACTCCGGGGTTACGGTTCTCGTGACTGGAGAAAAAGAAGATTTTTTTTATAAGACAATTACTTCTTGGAACTCGGCCGAGAATTTGGAATGACAAACTCAAACCGCAATAGCCGTGTTCCGAGACTTCGCGGGTGAGGATTCCCGATGCAGTGCTCCTCCGTTCAGTATTGAATGAATGGGTGGCGTTGTTATTCCAGATTCCAGTCAGTCATCTGCCATCAGATCCTTCAGCTAGACGTCCGTTAGTGAGTCGTGTCTTAGGTGGTGAAGCCTCTGACGAGTATCTGGTGTTCACTAGTGCTTTGCTTGCTTATTTTCTTCTCGCTCTAGTCTAATGTCTCGTTGTAATGGATGATTCATCTTGTAGGTACTTGTCTCAGATGCACCCATCGCCCAATGCTCTCGCCTGCTGATCGACGCTGCCATCCCATCCCACCATCTTCTCCCCCGCAACATGCAACAATAGCCATTGACAATCCGTTGTTCCACTTTGGTAAGCTGATACGTCCATACCATACCATACCACGCAACGAACAACGCAACGTTGAATCCATCCGGCGGTTAGACGGACCAAGAATTCCGTCTCCCAACGTGACTTTCCCACTGCCACTGTGAACTAGTTACCTATTCGAGAAGAGTGAGATAGAAGCGTAAAGTTAGAGTTACCCTATGCTTTCAGCCATAGAATTGACTTCCCCCATCGTTTGCCAAGACACCAAGATCGTCAGCTCTAAGCTAAGCTGCAGCGAACGAACATCTTTTTCCTCTTCGATATAGCTGGTGCGGTCTCGTGATGCGATATTCCGATCTCTTTATGGCTTGGTGTAAACGATAATACAATGGCGATCTGACCCGGAATATCATCTGTTATTTGGTGGTGATCCGATAGTTCAACCTCGATGCTAAGCTAAACTAATGATGTGGGATATGCGTACGAAAATCCATCATATCATCAACCCGAATTGGATTGACATATGACATGATCATTGATGAAGATCCATCCTACTGGTAAATGTATCTCATAGGCGGACATACGATGAACCTGATCATCGCCATCAATGCAACAGCAATTACAATTGTTGCTGTTGAGATGTGATTGATGGTTGTCTTACCCTAGATCCCCAAGCATGATTTTCGCCGGGATCGATTTCTGGGGCTCTGTTGGTCTGGCTGTCTTAGTGAGTAAGCATCATCACTCCCGACTCCAAATTCTGACTCAAGCCAGTAAAGCTTCATCACCCACGACACTGGACATGACCCTGAAACTGAGGCCAGCCTCATTTCAGATGTGTATCTCTTCACCATATTACACCTCGCGCCTCGAAAAGCCTCTTCCTCGCATTACCGTGCCAGCAGCTTCTGCAGCCTGATAGGTTCTGCCTTGAGCGCGTCTCAATGCGCCATTATTCCTTTCAGCGTCATTCGAACTGACATTCTACAGATACATGCGCGCGTGGCAGAAGCGATAGACGCGAAATACCCTCGTATACTCAAGCGCGACGACTTTGCGGTTAGTCTTCTGAAGGCGCCGCCTCCTGCTCACCACAAACCTCATTCACCATCAGCGACGAGAAACCCAACGCCATTGACTCATTCCCGCAGAGCCCCAATAACCATAATGCGTTCAACCCGCTCCCGATTCCTGGACTCCCGCTCAAAGCCTCTTCTGTGGTTGTCGTCTCAGACCTCACCACCGCGTCGTTGCTGAAGAAGCGCCCAGGGCAGCATCTATGACAGCATCATGGCATGGCGCTCAACAAACCATCCATCGCTACCCACCGAGAAAGGAGGGGTGTGTACCCTTATGCTGGGTTCTGAAGTCATCTCTCTTCAGAGCCAGATTGAGGGGATATACGGGCCGACTGCTTCAGCGGCAGTTTTTGACAGGTTTCAATGTCTGTGGATCACTCACTCACGGTGGGTGGTTTCGCAGGGAAAGGCAATCTCTTATGCATTGATCAGAGATGGCGCCCAAGCCAGATCAAAGTGGCCTGAGCAAGACCCTCAATACATCGAAGTCGATGTATCTATTTATTGAGATTGGATCCTTGATCCAAGCGATTATGATTGATCGCGTTCCTCACGTCAATCAATACACCACAACAACATCACCCAGACATCTCATCAGAACCCTTCGCGACAATAAGAAAACCATCTCAGGACGCTCGTCGCAATTGCTAATTTATTTGCTCGGCATGATTCATGAATGAATGAATGCAACATGCTGAATAATGTTAATTTCAATATATAGAAACGTCTCCATAAAATAAACGGCTTCCAGAACATTTCTGGATCTTGATCCGAACCTCGGCATCTCCATCTCCACTCGCTAACAATTTTTCGTCGCCTCTTCTATTAGACGTCGTCATGGACACTGGGTTACTTATCTATCATGATGCGCACGCCAAGTCATAGAATAATTGACTTCATGTTCATGTGATATAAATTGACTTTATCGAGCGACTTTTGTTATCATATAATCGCCAGCGTTGAGATACACCACCATCAGACTCATCAAGATACAAAGAAAGTGGCCTGACATTCTTCAAAACTCCAACACTCTAAAAAAATATCACAATGTCTCAAATGCAAGCCTGGCAAGTCGCCAGCCCAGGCGAAATCCCCAAGACCCTCCGTCTCCTTTCAATCCCCCAGCCAACCCTCAAATCCGGCCAAGTCCTCGTCAAAGTCTCCCGCGCAGCCCTCAACCCAGCCGACTACAAAGTCTGCGAACTCGGCATGGCCTCCCGTCTCATCACCTCCTTCCCCAAGACTCCAGGAATGGATCTCAGCGGCCGCATCGTCGCTGTCGCAGAGGACGTGAAGGATGCGAAAGAAGGCGATTTCGTCCTTGCGCGAGCATCACCGACCAAGGCGCCTGGATCGCTCGCCGAGTTTGTGGTTTGTGACAGGGAGGGGTTCAGTGTTATTCCGGAAGACTTGGATCTGGAACAGGCTGCTGGTGTTGGAACGGCCGGATTGACGGCGTATCAGACTATTGCGCCGCATGTCAAGGCTGGTGATAAGGTCTTTTTGAATGGTGGTTCAGGAGGTGTTGGGCTCTGGGGCGTTCAGATTGCAAAGGCGCTGGGCTGTCACGTTACAGTGTCGTGCTCAACAGGAAAGGCAGATCTGTGCAGGGGCTTGGGCGCAGATGATGTGATCGACTACAAGACCAGCGACGTCACAGCCGAGCTCAAGAAGCGCGGCCAGGTGTTCAGTCTCTGCGTCGACAACGTCGGCGATGCGCCCCCAAACCTCTACGCTACATCCAACGACTTCCTCCTGCCCGGAAGCAACTTCGTCTTCGTGGGTGGCCACGTCTCAGCCAAGAGCTTTCTAAGCTTGACGACGAGCATGGCGCGACCTTCATTCCTGGGCGGTGTGAAGAGCAAGTTTGTCACGTATGCTACGGCGAACAAGCAGAAGGATTTGGATCAGTTGAGGGATTGGATGGTGGAGGGCAAGGTTAAGACTGTGATCGACTCGACGTTTTCGTTTCAAGAGGTGGAGAAGGCGTTTGAACACTTGAAGAAGGGGTCCAGTGGAGGGAAGGTTATTATTCGTGTTGAAGAGGGTGATGAGAAATAATTGTGATACCATGTTGATGTGCATGACTCGGGAGTGTTGCTATTTACACATAGACTATAGAACTCTGTTTATTTTGACACAAACCTGTATCGATAGTCACTGTGACTACACCTGTGAAGCGCGCGAGGCATTTTCTACTCACGACAGTCTCAGTCTTTGTCCACCAATGTGATATCGATAAGCGGGTGACTGGTACGAGAAGCCATTGACAGAAGGTGTGATATGTGATGCTTGTCTGAACGGGCATCACACCTCAACCCGAGTCATCTCATACCGGGCGTAGACATGGCTGACACGAAGACTTGCACCAGCTGGGCTATTCTATGCAAGACCTGCCCGCTCTTGCTCCCGCTCCCACTCTCTCAACGCAAGCCTGCAGCCTCATCTCTGGAACCGCTCTCTTGCTTGGCGTCGCAACCGGAGAGAAGGCTTGCTTCGCAGAAATCTCGTCGTGTAGCGGCCAGTTTCTGACAGAAGAGATACCCAATCATCTCCCCATCCTTCAAGTCCCCAACCCAGCAGCAAACTTCCTCGCAACCCACGAGGCACCATTCTCCTCATACTCTGCCTTCGTAACCGCTAACCTCTCAATATGCGGATGGTTCGCCAGACTGGCACCACCATACCACGTCTGCGTAATCGGATCCGCCGGCCTCGCAACCCTGACTATACAATCATCCGGAACTCGCTGCACAACTTCTTTCTGCAACCGCTGGATAAACCCGTCAAAGTGCGTGTTGCCGCCGACTACAATGATGTTGGCCAGAAGACTCGGCCAGAGACCGATGGGGAGTTCGTGGAGAGATTCTTGGATGAGATCTGCGAGACCGGGTTGTCGAATCCCGACGTCCGAAGGGTTGAATATTAGTTCAGGGACGGCGAATCTTTCGTTGCGGAGGGTTAGGGCGTCTTCTTCGGATTGGTTGGCCATTTTTCTCGCTTTGGAATGGCGTGAGGGTTCGTAGTCGCTGAGAGTGCCCTTGAGTCGGGTGTGGAAGTCGGGGAGGATGTAATCTTTGGCAATGCCACCTCCTGACAGATAATCAGGTCGACGTTCGCCTCTGGTTCCCTTCCATGACTTTTCTATATCTGCTTTGAAGTCGGCTGAGACGTAGCAGGACAACTCTTTCATCTCGTTGACGATGTATGTATCATTTCGCATATCAAAATGGCGCTGGGAGATCAATCGTGTCAGGTAGTTGGTCAAAACCTTTCCACCGACATCCAATCGTTTGATGGCTGAGTGTAACGGCTGGCCTCGGAGGACTGGTGTAACAGTCGTATGCGAATATCCAGAATCTATTACCATGATAACTTCAGAAGGCGTGTTGGCGACGGTAGGATTCTCTTGGGGCGTTCGAAAGATATTCTGGACATCGTGGTATGCATTAAACGTCGATCCTGCATCCGTTAGTAAAGCCTATAACCAGCAGATCAAGCAACTCACCAATCCCACGATAATAACTCGCAAACCCATACTCCTCAAAAACAATCTGATCGCAATTCGCCTGTAAAATCGGCAATCCATTCGGGGGTTCCGCCAGAATCAACCTCGTATCCTTAGGCTCAAACTTGGCATCGTCAAAAATCTCCCGATCCCAAATCTCCTTCTGCGCCTCCCAATTGACAATAAACCCCTTCTCCACAGGTCTTCGAAACTGTATCTCGCCAAAGTCGCGACACTTTTCTAGTTCGGAGGCGACGAAGACTTTGCGCGCGCGATCGCGGGCGATGACGTTGGGAATGATGCGAGGTTCGTCGGGGATCTTGCCGTTCTGGATGAGGCCGGCTTTTATGGTGGAGGCGCCGTTGTCGAGGATGAGGGTTGTTGAGGGCCCTTTGGGGGGCTGGGGCTTGGATTTACGTCCGCCGGCCATGGCGATGTTGGTGGAGGATAGATAAAGTTGGTGATGGGTTCTTGGAGTTTTGGACGCGACGGGACTTTACGTGGAGGGGTGTTACGTAAGCCATCATGAATGAACTCATGATATGCAGTTATCGTTGTTCTTGGCATGATTGAAGGCCTCGATGTTATTGGGACATTGAATATTTCAATAAATAGGCTATTTTATTTGTGTCACAAAAGTTAGAACTCCTGTCTTAACTCATGGGGTGCAGAATTCCCGATCGCAGAAACGGCACCTCAAATCCTCTCACACTTCCATCCTCACCTACATACACCAACACCCTATCCAACGGCTCACCTCCATAATGAACCCAATCCTGAATCGACCACCCAACACAATTCATTTCTTCGATCATATTTCCGGGAAGATCCGTCTCAAACCCCGACTTCAGGTCAGGCCACAGATGCCATACCTCCTTTACAACAACCTTCCCCTCTAGAGTTGTATTCTCACCAAGTTGACTCGGAAATACTCGAATCTTTGGCCCAACTTTGGGGAGAAAGTCTCCCAGTGTAAGACCCCATATTTCTACCAGGTTCGACACAATGTCCGTGCCGTTTCGACGCAGTGAAGCCAAGAACATTGAATCCTCATCTTGCTTCAAGGACGCCTCAATTGGAATATCTTCGTTGTTGGTGAACTTTTGTTCATATCTCTTAGCTTGCTCCCGCGACACTTCATCCGCAGCAGCCACAAATGTAGAAAGCATGGCGTTTGTGAGAATAGGCGCCGCCTTCATCGGGCCAGCTGTCAAGATGACTATCGCCAAGCCGTAGTCATCCACGAAGCTGAGTTGGCTTCTATAGCTCTGCGCACCGCCGCTCTTACCATATATGGTGATGCTGTGAGGATGGTTTGGAGTAAGGTTTGGAAGACGGAGTATCTCCCACGGCATGCCTGTCATGGTGTATGTGTTGCCTGCCATGGCAACGGGTTTGAGCCAGCCGTTGATCTCGGTTGACGTCAGGTTCAGAGTTCGTGAGAGCAAGGCGTAAGAGAATTTAGAGATGTCAGATAAAGATGAGACTAATCCTCCTGCACTGGTGAAAGTTAGAAGTTGACAGGCAGTTTGTGTATGTTTCACTTACGGAGTGTTCAACTTGTAGTCTGAGCCCCAGCTACTATCACTCGGCGGGATAACAGCTTTATCATCATCTCCAGGTGAAGGAAACGTGCTGTTCATTCCCAAAGGACTAGTTAAAATTTCTTTGAGCAACTGTGTGAAGGTCTTCCCGGTACACTCCTCCATAGCCATACCAAGGATGACAAAGGCCATATTGGAGTAGGCTGGCCTTTCATTGGGAGCAGTCTGAGGATAAGACTCTTTCATGCCAGACAGGATCTCTGAGTATCATTAGTATCGAAACAACAATTTTGACGCTTTGTCTTACGTTGTCCGTCACACCCTTTGTTAAGTCCAACGACACCGCATGGTGGGTAGTCATCTTTCTCGATTGGCGGGAGACCATACGCAAGAAAGACTTCTTTCAGGAAGTAAAAGTCAGAGAACCCATCTTTATCCAATTAGTTATCTATCGTTCAAGGAAGGTCTCAACTTACAATTCGCTGGTGTACCACCCAAATACGAAGCCAACATCCTCAAACTCACGTCCCTCCAATGAATAGTCGATTTCCCATCAAGTCCAGGAAGAAACTCTGTCACAGGAGCATCAAGATCCATACCACTCTTCAAAATCAAGTAATCGGTAAACACCTTAGACACCGAACCAATAAGATACTGCGAATCCCTATCGAGGTGCTTGGTGCCCTTAGTGTTGGCGTCTGCGAGGTGGTGATACTCCCATATCGGCACACCAGGCTCTTCCTGGTCTGCACTGACTACAGCGAGGGAGAAAGAGACATTTTCGACTGGCCACCCTGCTGTGATCGAACCAGAGCTAGCCTTATCAACGGTGTCTGTCAGGTTGGCCGCTGCTGCTTGGAAGATGGGGGAATTGGTGAGGGCTGTTGGCCGTGGAAGTACAGGACCCTCTGGGCGGCATTTGAGCTCCGCTGAAGTGAGGTGAACTGCTAGGAAAAGTACAAATGCAGCCGAGCGTGAGAAGAGCATAGTTGAGACTTCTACAGTGGTTATCGTCTTGTATACAACTCTCCAAATCACTCATGATGTTCGTCTAAGTAGAGTTCTTATACTTCCAGGTTTCCCGCTTATGAAGCCATTAGCATGAATTCGTGTCCATAATACGAAATACGAAATAATCACATCTCCATAATGCATTGGTATTGGAGGTTGAGATCTTGGCATAGAGATCTATCGATTATCTAGATGATCGACACGGCACTTACACCATGGCGCAGCGCTAAGGCACGTTTCAATGCGAAATACGATGGAGATCCATAACATTATCTTGGCCCTGCAATAATCTCACAGACATTCATTAACAATGATAGCAAAACATAGCATAAAATCATATTTGTTCATAATCTCATCAAATCTTAGCTGTCTCCATTACACTGGGTATCAACCGCCACCGCTGCGCTGTCTCATCCCTCGGCACAACCCCCATATCCTCAATCCTTCTCGTATTCACAAAATCAGGACCACCGCTCTCCCAAGCATAGTCTTTCCATTTCCCTAGCGTAGGCCACATCTTCTCTCGAACGATCCTCTCAATCTTCGCCTTGCGCTGCGTCGCCTCCTCGTCGCCTGCAAGGCCAACCACGCTCGTCCACAGCGCCCATGTCTCCTCGAGCTCGTCTACGCTTGATACACCCATGACGCTGACACCCAAACGGCCGGTGTCGCTGGGGTTTACCTTGGTGCCGAATTGAGATCCTACGCGTGCCCAGTTCTCGAGCGCCCAGCGGATTGCTACCTCTTCGAGATGTTCGCCTTCGGATTGTGCGATGGTGGAGAGCTTGGCGCAGAGATGGCGGAGCTCTTCTGGTGAAGGATGCCATGCCCGCATAGGGCTGTTGTCAATGCCGCGAGTGGTCAACAGTCCCATACCAAGCATACTAGCGTTGGGAACACAGTCGACACCAGCGGCCTTGAACCGATCTAGCAATGCCTCATTGCCCAGCTGGCTATTCTGCACACAGAAATTGCTATACGACATGACAGCGTCCAGCGGCTCTCCCGTCTCGCGCAAGATCATCTCAGCCAGCGACGCAAGCGTATCAACGGGATATCCACTGATACCCACGTATCGAATAAGACCCTGGTCCCTCAAGCGTCGGAGCTCCATCACAGCAGCAAGAACCTCGCCAGGCGAGACAAACTCTACATCGTGCGTGTAGACAAGATCAAGGTACGGTGTCCCTAGGCGCTCGAGACTGCGGCACACACTATATCGGATCCAAGCGGGTGAGTAGTCAAACTCATCGCCTGCAATGCGACCGGCTTTTGTGATGAGGAAGTAACCTTCTCGGGGTGGAGGAGGAGTTAACTTGCGCAGCGCATCGCCGAGGAGGATCTCGGATGGGCCGTAGTAGGGGGATGTATCGAAGCCGAGGATATTATGAGCGAGGGCGCGGCCGACGATGTCGGTATATGGCATGTGAGTCGGATCGGGATGGTATTGGTGGTTGAAGGTGGCTGTTCCGAGGATCAGAGGAGGGAGAACCTCTGACAGGGGTTTTCGCTCCAAGGCCATTGTGAAGACTGAAGATTAAGAGAGAGAGAAAGACTTTTGCTTGCGCTTGAGATCGATCTTCAGGGTCCGTTATTTTTTTTACGGCGTTGAGTTATGGATCGGGTAGTGGGGGATAGAGGGGCTCGGTTCAAAACGGCGATATCGGTTCGATCAGATAAATAATTAAGAATCACGAGTTGAAGAAAATGTCTGCTTGCCAAGTTATTTATCACTGCAAAGACAGAATGAGGGCCCTGATCGTTAGCGATTCAATAGTCACCCCTAATCGAGCCAACTATCGCCATCATCGAGGGCTATCGCCGTCTCACTGCGATGATGAATCATGATGGATAGAAATTTGGCCGAGGGACCGACACCGACACGGACCAAACCAAGCCTGAAAGAGTAGGACGGGACCGGGTACGTAATTTAAGCATTCGGTTGCGCCATTTGACAGCTTGACCTGTCAAATGCGCACATTGCAAGATAAGGTCTGTCCAGATACAGTAGGTAATGGATATGTAGTTGAATGCGAGGTAAATGAATGAGTGAGAAATTCACGAGCGAGATCAGCTACGAAATAAGAAAATACCTAATCATGCATGCCCCCAACTTATTGACCGACCCCCAACCTAAGTAAGTGGATTCAATCCTTCTATCATCCTTCTATTGGATCTTCTATCATTCCGAGCAAGCGGGGAGACTAGGGTCATCGTGGGTGCAACGCTTTCACTGCAGTGGTTCGAGATGGCATCACCCCATATCTCACTCATCTCATCTCATTCATTCATTCAGTCAACAAGATTTGAGCGGAGAAGTGGTCTGAGGTCCAGGGATCCAGTCCCAATCTGACCAACCAATTATTGAAACAAAAAGTGGTGAGTATCTGAAAAAGAGTCGAGTTTCATCCATCCATCCATCCATGTTTACGCCTCGACTCCAACAAAACATAACAAATCCCAGCACGCTTCATCATGACGCCTCGCTCAGTCCACCATCCTTCCAAGGGATCCCATATTCCAGGGATCATTCATGTAAATGCGCCAAGGCATGATCAGATGTGCATAGCATATCGTGCGTGTGGCATACCAAGAGGTTGCATCGACACATCCATTGTCAATAGGGTACCTACGACGACACACGTCTGAGACCGCGACCTCGACAGAAACACCCTGTGAATCATATTAGTAAATGCACATGCCAGTTAAAACAACAAGACCAAAATACATACAATCGCACTAAAAATAGTCAGTAAATAAACACTTTGATCTGGGTTAGGTCAGGCCAAACTCACAAAGGCGCTGGATGATCCCTCGTTGTGAATCAGGCAGTATCCGCCGCCGCACTTTTTGCAAAACTTTTGTGTGCGCTCAATACAATCGTTGCACTAGATAAATACTCGTTAGCTTTAGTAATTTTGCTCAGTGTTCATCAAGATTTGCGCACATTGATGCCGCATTCCCAGCAGCTTCGAGACACATGTCGCTGTGCATCATGCTCATGCGTAGTAGTCGCTCCGTGACCAAAAGGCTGATAGCACGTCTCGCACCACCACTTGTTGCAAGCAACGCAGAATCTATCCCTCAAGCAATCAGCGCAGCGCGGCACGAAATCCTCATGGCCTGGTCGGGGCGATGTGGCCGCCTGCACAGATGACGAGAGGATCGGCGGGGGAGCTAGTAGCGGCAGCGAAGAGCAGTGCGTCTTTGCTGTCATGACACCCTCAGGCGCTTTGCCACAGCCTGCGCATCCCCCGACGGAAAACGTGGCCACGGCTGGACTGCAGGGCGATCGCACGCTGCTGATTGCCCCAAAGGCTGGTGAGTTGGCATGTCGCGGTCCTTGGCAGAGCACTGCGTCGAAGGAGATTATGCCCTGGCAGGCCACCAGACACTGTGCCCAGTCATCCATGTCGCTGGTTGAGCTGAGCATGCGGCCCTTCTGAGACCACCAAGCATCAGCGTCGTCGTGTGCAGCGCTCAATGCTTGGTTCTTTTGGCCACCACAGTTTGAGACCTGCGTAGTATTTTCATCATCGCTGGAATCTGGCACTGGGCTGAAGACGTATACAGCTTTGAGTCGCGGGGTGTTCTCTGGGCGCGAGCTGCGACAAGCAAAAGCTAGCGCAGCGCGCAGCTTTCCATGGTTCAAGTTATTGACGCCGCGGATCGAGAGCATGCGCACGCTGTATGTCGGGTCGTTGATGATGTCGTGGCACAGCTCAGCCGTGACCGAGAGGCCGTCGAGGATCAGGGATTGCACATCGCGAAGAATATCGCGCTGTCGCAGGGTGTAGAAGATGCCCCTCAAGGGCCCGGCGTAGAAGCTGTGGATAAATCCTGTGAGCTAACAGCCGTTTAAAGTGGTCGCAGCGTGGTTGACCAGGGTGTGGGTGCTGTGGATAAGGTATGATGGGTAGAGACTCACTCATCTTCAGTCAAGTAGTCAGAGAGAGTGACATTGTGCCAAACTGCAAGATTGCGCTCTGATTCCTTGCGTGCGTCCTCGCAATGCGCTGTCTTGACCCGTGTGAGGTCGAGGTGACGGAAGACGCCTGGGGTCTCGTGCAGGAGATAGCGGATGTCGCGACAGGTAGCGGCGAGGTTGAGGAGACCTGAGACGGGGAGGTAGGGAAGGGTATGGCGGAGGACGAGGGAGTTGTATAGAGTGTCAAAGAGGGTTAAGCCCTTTGGTTGGATCTGGGTGATCTCTGCGCGCGTGTGGTGGTCGACGATAACTTGGCTCATGTCAGGCTGGCATGAGGAATTACAACAAGTGAAGAGTCAATGGATAGGGCAACCCAACTGGCAAGGAGGGCTAATTGGGGGTTTAGGGGGGATGAAGATGGAAGAGGAGGAGAAGAGTCATCGAGGTTGGCATAGATATCTATATAGGTAGCTAGGTAGGTAGAGTACAGGACAGCTAGAGCTTGCTTGAGACAAGACATGAGGGAACAATGGGCCGTGTCATGCCAGCGGCCAAAGCGGCAGTGATTTACTGGAACGGGCGAGCTTGGTCTGGGGGAGCAAGCTTGCAAGCATGGAGATGGCCGTTTGGGTGGGATGGCAAGGGGACAAGATGGGCTGAGATGAGATTGGATTGGCGAGGCTGCCAGAGCCAGGTGTAACTTCAGGTAGGCCGTCTATCCCGGGGAGTAATTTGCTGCAAGCATGCACGTGTGTGAGTCAAGGTCAAGCTCATATTACACACGCTTGTTAGTTGAAAGCTTGATGATCAACTTGGACAGGAATAGATAGAGTGGGGGGTTCAGTTCTGTTCAGTTCTGCTCAACAACAAACAAAACACCAAAGAAACACCGGCTGAATCGGATACAAAAAAAAATAGTTGTGAGAGGTGCAGCCTGCAGATGGAGGGGTCTTGGAGATCGGCCCGTGTGGGCAGTCGATGTGGGGATTGGATGCATAGTCTGGCCGACTGATGATATCTTGACAAGATGGCATCACCAAGCTTGGGGATCTTATCTTAGAGGCACACCATTGACCACTCAAGCACGGGAGCTAATAATAATGGGGTAGGTATCTACAGTACAGGGCAAGTCATGTAGGGTCCTGCTCCTCAGTAGATCGCTTTGAGGTTGGGTTGGGGCCCCTTTCGAAAAGAGGCCCCGTGTCGAGGTAGACGGTGACAATACGGCGGGTAAATTGAGCTGTGTCACATTTCTCAATCATGCCTGTGCCCTGTGAGAGGAGATGATACAGATCAACTCATGCCAAGTGTTATTGCAGATCTCACAGCTCAGCTACAGCCATCTCGGGGTCCGAGATTGCCAAGCCAAGCCTCATCATACATAGCTCAACACAATAAGATGATGAAATGAATATCTTTTGGTGAGAAAACAAGATAGCTTGTCGACTATGTACTCATCTCCCACGCTGTGGCGTCCTTAGCTGCTGCTGTTTGTGTTTCTTCTGTCGGTCCGGGGATGCATTGCCGGCTCATCCATCATGACCGCTTGAATTCAGCCATCATGGATGGGTTACTCTGCATTTAGCCATACCATACCATCCCATCCGTCAGTGGGGGTTAACCCTGACAGCACAACACGGCTGTAGGCATGTTTCACTCAAGTGTCGCGGAGTTGTAAGAGCGGTGAAAAGATTTGGGGGTTTTGTTTCTTTTGTGATCAACATGAGCATCATTTGATGCTAAGACGAGTAGCACAGAGCTTCTTTGTGGTTGAGATTACGCGTAGATGTTGCCCCAAGCCACGGTAGTTGGCGCTTCATATCTCCTTGCTAGCTACTACCATTGCATGGACCGGATGCTCCCCGGTTTGGACGGAAACTTTGATTTGTTTCAGTCAAGTTTGTAGTCTAATTTTAACCATGATATTAAACATTCAGTATTGTCTGTGCTCTGAGTCAAACTCATAGATGCCGAAATTCGATCTACAAGATAGACAATGACAAGAACGTGTGATATGTCGATTGCTTCTTCAGACTCTTGTGTTCGGAGTCCGCTTATTAAGACGGCGGAATCCGCTTACATAAAACGCTGACATAAGGCGGTTGGGCAACTCAAAACCCGATGGGCTTCCAGACGATGCTGGAAGAACGTCACCGAATTTCGCTGACTGAGCAATGAGCATGGCTGTTTGAGAGTTTGTCTCTGCCTATTGCGTGTTTCTAGTATTACAGTATGGCTTTTAGAAAAAATAATCTTAATTAAATGCTCCAAGTTCTGTTTCCTAATATCTTTCCATTGCTTTTTGTCGCATTTGACCTCTTGTCCACTACCTAATTGCTGTATCTTATCACCCCCACCAAATCATTACTGACCTTGACATCACATCGCAATCTGCAAGTCTACCTTAAATAGAACAGTCCAACCACACCATGGAAGAGCCAGCCCCCCTGCGCTGGTCAAGCGCATTACCCGTTATAAGTCCCTCTGCGATAGCGACCAAGAATCTCCGAGGCGACAAGATCCTCCTCCCACAATCCGCTCTCGAGCAGCTCCTCGCCGCGGCACGATCCCGACCCTCTACGACAACAACCGCCCGATCAGACCCATGGTCGTATTCATCAACAGACGCCGATACTGCACAACAACTTCCGAATCCTTTGATATTCCGACTTGTGAACCCTAAGAACAAGAATGCTGTCTTTGCGGGCATTAGAGAGTTTTCTGCTTCGGAGGGAACCTTGGGGCTGAGCCCGTGGTTGACGGAAGCTTTGGGCATTCAAGAGAATGAATGCGTATCCCCGAAGGAGACTATCGACCTAGACCAAGACCCAGCGCAGACCGAAAGTGAGCACATGGACATTGATGGTATTCAGATCAAAGTCGAGGCGCGACAGCTTCCCAAGGGCACATACGTACGACTTAGACCCCTGGAAGCAGGCTATAACCCAGACGACTGGAAACCGCTGCTCGAACGACAATTGCGGGAGAATTTTACAACGCTTAGCAAAGGCTCAATGTTAGCAGTCAAGGGTGCACGTGGGGAGGAGTTCAAGCTACTCGTGGACAAGGTCGCTCCCGAAGGAGATGGTATCTGTGTTGTAGACACAGATCTCGAGGTCGATATCGAAGCTTTAGATGAGGAGCAAGCGCGAGAAACATTAAGACGAATCATGTCTGCTCAACGCGGATCTACGAATGGAAGCTCTACGGGCGGAGAGATTGATATCTGGAAGGCCGTTGAAGGGCAGGTTCTTGAGGGTGAATACGTGGATTACGTCCTTCCGTCATGGAACAAGTCGCAACCTCTTGCTATTGAGCTGAGTACCGATGAAGACGAAGATGCGCTCGATCTATTTGTTACACCAAAATCTTCTCGACAAAGGGCACTCCCGCGAGAAAGTGTTCATGTGTTTGGTAGTTTTTCACCAGCAGTTAATGAGGTGAAGAGGATTGTGATAAGTCCTACTAATGTCGAGCTGGAGGGAGCGGAACAAATCACGATATCAGTGCATGGATACAAGCACCCCGATGCTACAGAAGGGTCTCCAAAGACATTGCAGTACTCATTACGAGCTAAAGTCGACTTACCAAGGGAGGAATCGAATGGGATAACTAATGGATCCGAAGACCAAGAGCATTCTCCCGATAAGGAGCAGTGCAGCAACTGCTTGCAATCCATCCCCAAGCGAACAATGGTTCTACACGAAAACTTCTGCCGGAGGAATAACATCGTATGCCCCGCCTGCAAATCTGTGTTCAAGAAGGGCTCTCTAGAATGGGAAGCGCATTGGCATTGTGAAAAGGACACTGCTTTTGGCAACTCGACACAGAGCAAGGCGAAGCACGACGACATATTTCACACACAGCGACAATGTACCCACTGTGAGTTCTCGACAAATTCGCTGGCCGATTTGGCACGACATCAGACGAGCGTATGCCCTGGGAAGCTGATCCTCTGTCGATTCTGTCATCTTGAGGTACCTCAAGAAGGCGACCCTTTCAACCCCAGCCCAGAAGTCGTTCTGTCTGGACTGACAGCGCATGAACTTGCAGATGGCACACGCACGACAGAGTGTCATCTGTGCGATAAGATTGTTCGACTGAAAGACATGGAGACACATCTGAAGCATCACGAACTCGACAAGGTATCCCGTCTCAAACCCCCTATCTGCCGCAACGCCAACTGTGGAAGAACAATGTTTGGCGTTGGTTCCCGAGGCCAAGTCCGCCAAACAGCTCCCAGCGAACAAGGCTCGAACGATATTGGTCTATGCTCAATCTGCTTCGGCCCGTTATACGTAAGCATGCACGACCCCGAAGGCAAAGCCCTCAAACGTCGTATCGAGAGGCGCTATCTCGGTCAGCTCATGACGGGCTGTGGAAAATCCCACTGCGGAAATCCATGGTGCAAAACGGGACGTGCCAACGCAGGTCTCGAGGCTAAGCCATCCAGCGCACGCGAGGTCTTGCCCTTGGTGAAGCCTCTGCTAGCTGATATCATGAACATGGAAGCGAATTTGTGGTTTTGCACGGATGAGGGGAGCCAGAGGGGGAGGAAGTTGGCGGAGATGATGGAGGCGGAGGGGATTTGGGATGTTGAGTGGTGTGTTGCTGCGGCGGAGGCTGAGAAGGGCAGCTTGGAGAGGATGAGGGATTGGTTGCAGGCCTGGGCGCCGACCAAGTAGATATCCATATGGGAGAGATGGCTATAATGTATATGATGAGATGATGATATGTTATTGGGCATGGCATGCATTACTGGTGTGGAATAGAGATAGAGATTTATGATATAATAAGCAAGCCTAACTTTAACCATATAACGTTAACAGGCACATTGCGAGAGGCAGGGTAGATTTTCCTCTTCATGACACCATTTGAAACAACATGAAAGCGGAATAAAGATCCGAACACGACATCAAGTTACATCAATATGCCCATCCGGATCTTTCGGAGTCAGTCAGACCATGTTTTACTATGGATGTATCATGAATGCATGCACATGTAATTTTATAACCGATTGTTGTTAGCTGTCAATGTTTCGGCTCTAGGTGAAACAAGGAAATTTTCTTGATTTTTTTATGGTCTGGGTTCAAGGATCCAGTCTTGTCACATTGTTTCAGTGACGGTTCATGACGTTGATTGAGCGAGTCAGGACTGACGTTTATGCAGATCCCAGTTGTGACTTGACTTGTAGATCTCGAAACAGACAAAGCAAAAAAAGAAGAAAAGAAAAAAATCCAATATCTAATATGGAGGCATAAAATATTGGGGGATTGGGCAGAGATGATGGTCCTTGCGGGCCTCAATCCGCAGTCTTGGAAGATAAGAGTCTGGGGTTGGCATGAAGTAAGGTCTCTATCGCCATGACAAGTCCCACGTAGGTTCAAGGTTTGGCACCAAAGATAGCTTGACATAGGTCGGTAGCTTACGACGCTTGTAGGGGACTGACTGCTTAAGCTTCCTTGACGTGGACTGGATGGATAGCTTGGGTCAGGTCAATTCAGGCGAGGGTATGGATTCCTCAGTCATCAACTATCGGAAGTGAGGAGCAAGACAACTCAACAACATCATCATCGAATTCAACCTACACCAACAATCTTGTCGTCTTCATCAACTACTGGACTCAGACTGTATCCGTAGTGCACTGAATAGCTTCGCGCTACCCCGCTGTCTACTACCTTTTCAGTAGGTAGGTATGTGCTATTTATTTACCCGCCCGCCTGGCTCATGGGCTCCAGCATCCGATCGCAAGCTAACCCAGACCAGTCCAGTACATGCTGAAGAACCTCAGCCAACAACACAACACAGTGGACGACACCTAGGGACAAAACAGTTACAGGCTGCTGTACCCGCCTCCCCCAACCTCTGTTCTGCTCTGGGCTACCTCCACCTCCACCTCCTGCTCCAGTCAAGTCAGGTCGCATCCATCCAATTCATTCATTCCTCCAAACCATCAACAACTTCCGTTATCGCTCCACTCATTATCCATCATCATCATCAACAACTCTCTCGTCTCTGCTGGCATCTCTCTCAGTAATAACACTAGACATACGTTAATACCACCTTCTCCATATACGATAGGTTCCCGCCCAAGCGAGATGCCCTCTGTGGTGACCCCCGTCGTCTGACGCCCCTCCCCCATCATCCATCGCGGGACATCCGGTAACAGTTCCTATCGAGACAAGCTCCTTGTCTCGTCTCGTCTCGACTCGATATCGCTCAACTCAACTCACCTCTACTCAAATACACGTAATCTTGCGATACCTCACCATCCATCGTGATTAAATACTTTATTTTCACAGTCGACCTGACTCCTCTTCGATTATCCTTGACGACAACACCCCTCCCCTGCTCTACGCCATCCAAGCCAGATAAGACCCAGCCCAAGTGCGCGATCGCGCCACATCACCCAGCTGCTGTCGTCTTCCACAGCTCACCATGGGTAACTCAAACACAAAAGAGTCCCGCCCGGAAGGCGATCCCTCTCGTCGCTATTCCGGTCCGGGCGATCCTTCAGTACGCGAGCATTTACGAGAAGTCAACAACTCGAGATCGAACCGTCGAATGAGCAGGGCCGAAATTAACATTTTCGGTATTGGCCCAAGTTCTTCTCGCAACCGTGATCAGCAAGATGCTCCCTTTGAGCGTCGCGAGACTAAACAGGAGCGAGAGGCGAGGAGGTTAGAGAGGGAGCGCGTGGCTCGAGCCAAGGAACGTGAGAGGAGCATGCGGGAAGAACATGTCGATGGAGGTTATCTGGTAACATTGGGCACCTATACGGGTACGGAGGACTTTAGCAAGCCTGTCGTGAGACAGCTCCAGGTACGCCATCCTCCCTCTGTTCTTCGTCTCAGTAAGCTAACATGACACAGATCGAAAGAAAGCTTGCGCCTTTCTGGCAAGGCCTTAATGACTGGTCTTCCAGCTGGGCCGAGCATCAACTCATCGCCGCAGCCCGTGGCCTTCCTATCCCCCCCGCCGATGCGACTCCCGATCCAGAACTTATCCCTCAACCTCTTCCTCCTACCGCAGATAACCCATCTTCTTCGAGCCAGAACATCCAGAACCTGACGGTGCCAATGGGGCCCAGGACACTTTCTGCCGCATCGGATCGCAGTGGATCAAACACAGGTTCCGCTCTTCCTTCCCCCTCCATAACTGGACAGGGCAAAACGCTTCTTAAGCCTCGAGCCAAAGCTCTCGCAGCTGCCCTTAGTGGAGGCTCTCGAAATGCTTCATCGACCGATTTGACTCCCAAGGAAATAAATCTACCCAACGATCCCTTTGTCAACGGTCAGCCTCTTGAGGTTTTCTTGTATAAGGATGCTGATGAGTGTCCTATCTGCTTCCTGACATACCCGCCTTACTTGAACCACACAAGATGTTGCGACCAACCTATCTGCAGCGAATGCTTTGTTCAGATCAAACGTGCTGATCCCCATCTTCCCGAACATCACCCCAACGGTGAAGCTCGAAACCCTAACGAAGGACTTAATCCCGATGATCCACCCGAGATGCTCATCTCGGAGCCATCGGCATGCCCATACTGCCAACAGCCCGAATTCGGCGTGACCTACGAGCCTCCTCCGTTCCGACGAGGTCTATCATATTCTGGCAACCCATCACAGAGCACAGCCATGTCCTCGCAGACTTCGCTAAACAGCACACTACAAACACCACCCACGCCCGGCCGTCGACGCGCACATAGTTTGTCTGCGAACGCGCCGAATGTTATTACTACGGATCGTGTACGCCCCGATTGGGCGTCGAAACTTGCATCGGCGAGGAACCACCAGGCACGCAGAGCTGCTGCTGCGACCGCCCTTCACACAGCTGCATTCCTTATGGGAGGCAACGAACAAAGATCGATCCTCCGACCTGGTCGGTTTGGCCGAAGGAATACTGGTAACAACGATTCAAACGCCAGCCCCGCCAGTGGACAGGTTCAGACCCAAGATGGTGCACAGGACGAAAGCGAGGGTCCAGAACCTGGAGCTAGAGGGTCTTCACGGAACGGTACAGGACGTAGGAGTCGCATGGATGAGCTTGAAGAGATGATGTTTATGGAAGCTGTTCGTCTTTCTTTAGCCTCAGAAGAAGAGCGCAAACGAAAAGAGGAAAAAGCTATACGAAAAGAGACAAAGAGACGCGAGAAGGAGGAGAAGAAGGCAGCCAAGAAGGGCGGAAACCCATACAGCGGAAGTGCCAGCGGTGCGAGCGCCAGCAGCTTATCTCTGGGATTGGGCCGTCGACGTGGCAATAGTACCGCCAGCAACCTACGAGTGGAAGCCACTATGTCGAGAGCTTCACAGGCGTCGAGTGCCCCTGATTCACCCGCAGAAGCAAAGCCGAAGGACGATATCCCAGCTGGAAAGGGCAAGGGGGTTGACCGAAGCACGCCAGAGACACAGGCCGGACCAACTTCATCATCGAGTTCTCTTCCACTACCGTCTGGCCCCTCCCGTGGAGGATCTCATCTTAGGCAGATGAGCAATGCTTCCTCGGTGGGTTCCTCTGTCAACGACAGCCCTGATGGCATGTACACAGGGCCCGACTACCTGGGCACAGATGGACCTCGGTCTAGTGGACTGAGCCTCGGTGCCTACAGTGACGACGGAGAACGTGACGGTGGAAGTGCCGGCCCTGAGCCTATGTTCAACTTCAGCAGCCTGGCCCAGATGGTTGGTGCTGATCTCGAGAACGGCTCGATGAGCCGCGACGACGATGGAGAGTTTGCCGACACATACGCTCGACCACTCTCACAAGTGAAGGAAGATGACAAGGAGGACGCAGAGGCGGAACACGTTGAAGGCGCAAGACCTGCTAAGACAGAAGTCATACCCAGCTCCCTCGCCACGCCTGCTGTTATGATCACACCAGAAACCCCGGCACCGGTGGACGAGGCAGAACACGAGGATAAGCAGCTCGGACATTCTCAAACAACGGTGGTGGGTCGACCTGCTACATAACAGAGAGACGTCTAGATGTCGAGTTTTTTTGCATCTTGTTTTTTTTTTAGGGAAGAGAGGGAGTTTGGAATGTACACAGACTTTCAAGATACGATGAATGGAAGAAAGCGTTGGTTGGCTGAGCTTTGTACTTTCTATAAGGTAGCGATATGTAGCAGCATATGAGATAGCAGGCATGTAATAACTATGCCATGATGAGGACTGTTAGAATGTCGAATCGTTTAATGGCTTCTGATGTTAAATACTTATTGCTTTTCTCGGAATACCTCTATGTCTTCTTCACCTCAACCTTGAACTTCTCCATCCACTCAGTAAACTCATCACTCTCCCCCTCCCATCCCATCTTGAGAACCTCACTAACACCAACCGCACTCTCAAAACAATCCTCCATAAGCCGATCAATCTCCTCGGCATCCAAATCATAAAACGCACCAGCCAGATCTCCAAACTTATCCGGCAATGTCTCGAGAACAACGGCTGTGCTGTCCAGCTTGGAGGGCATGTCGCCCTTGGTGGTGTCCTTGGGTAGCTTCTTGAAGCGGCGCTTGGAAATGGCCTGGTAGAGGAGAACAATCATGCGTAGGCGCTTGAGGGTGGAGTCGAGACGGGGGCGGATCTTGTCCGGGTCGGATTTGGGGATGGCGGAGGAGGAGTCCATGAGATCGTCGATCATTTCTTGCTTGGAGAGGGATGTATCGTTGAGTTGGTCTGCCAGATCATCCACTTCGTCTTCATCGTCCTCCTCTTCTCCCCATTCCTTCAACTCCTCCATGACATCTTTGAGCGTATCCCTCCACTCCTCAGCTTTCTTCACAAAGAAACCCCCGACGCCCATGTTCGCCAGCGCAACGACTTCATCGCACGCCGACCAGAGCATACCCGTCAGGGCAAGGCTGCCCTTCCCGCTATCCCTTCCCCCACCGGACAGGACCTTGCCATCTTTCGGAACTCGCTTCAGAAGGTTTGACAACTCAACTAGAACCCTTTGAGTGCGGTACGCGAGTTCTTTGCGCACAACGGAGGTGTAGGATGTCGTCTCGCATGCTTGTGCGGCAGTGGCGAGGCCAGGAATAGGACCCTTTACGAGCTCACGGATGACAGTGGCTATGGCGCTGGGCGTGAAGGGTTCGTTTATCACGAGAAGGGAGATCTTGGTGCCGTGGGCACGGATGAGGGAGGAGGAATCGCGGGCGAGAGCAAGGGCATCGATGTCTTTTGTTTCGGGAGATGAGGTGGGAGATGATGGGTTTCGTTGTATCTCGATGAGGATGGACTGGAGTTGCTCGAGGAGGGTTGAGGCTGTTGTGATAAGAGTTTCGAGGGCTTTTCGAGCCTCTTCGTCGTTGGGAGCCATGATGAGATGATCTGGTTGATGTGGTGTTGATGATGGATGCGTCACACTTTTATTTCTTGGTGTTTTGGAGGGGTTTCTTCTTTTTTCTTGCTCCCCCACCTTTAGTGCTCTCTCCGCGCGGGTCTAATTCCGCGCCTGAGATCGCCCGAATATTTACCGCCCAGGGGATCAGGAGCTTGTAGGGGAGTTTATTTCAGTGGAGACCTCTGGAATGCTCCCTGTTCCTGTTGTAGCTGACCTGGCCAACTCAACTCCAATTCCAACTTGGGGATTAGTTATCTGGACATTACACAAACCACCCAAAATGCAACATCCCAATTCTGTAGCGCTCCTCAGCGCTATTTACGCTTTTACACTGGCAGCTGCAGGCGGCGTGCCCAGAGGTGTTGGCCCTGAATGTAAGAGAGGCGGTGCGGTAGCATGAAGCTATCTATCACAAGCTAACAGCTGTCCTGTTTAGTCGTTTCTCACTACCAGGGCGAAGAGTTCTCTTGCATCACCAATGCAGCTATCAAGCTGAGTCTCGACCAAATTAACGACAACACTTGCGATTGCCCCGATGGCTCTGACGAACCTGGCACCGCTGCCTGTGCCAACCTCGATCCTCTCTCTCCCGAGCAACCTCTCGAAGGTTCCATCTCTGGCACGACGAACACGACCAATGCACTTCCTGGCTTCTGGTGTGAGAACAAGGGACACATTGGAATGTATGTCCCGTTCCTCTACGTCAACGACGGCGTGTGCGATTATGAACTCTGCTGCGATGGTTCAGAGGAGTACTCTGGTGTTGGCGGCGTCAAGTGCGAGAGCAAGTGTGCCGAGATCGGAAAGGAGTACAGGAGGCTGGAAGACGAGAAGAGAAAGAACTTGCAAAAAGCAGCCAAGAAACGAGGCGCTATGGTCCAAGAAGCAAAGGATCTGAGACAAAAGGTCGAGACCAAGGTTGCGGACCTTAACAAGGAGATTGCTGCTCTTGAGATCAAGAAAGAAGAGCTTGCGCAGAAGCACCGCGAGGCTCAGCAGCAAGATAAGGGCAAAGTTGTTCGCGAGGGCGGCGGTGGCGGTAAGCTTGGTGTTCTGGTCGGTCTGGCCAAGACACGCGTCAACGAGCTCCGCGACACTCTCGATAGTGTGGTTAACCAGCGCGATGCGCTCAAGGAGCGAGTCGGTGAGCTCGAGGAGCTTTTGACAAAGTTCAAGACTGATTATAACCCCAACTTCAACGATGAGGGTGTCAAGGCCGCGATTCGATCTTTTGAGGATTACTCGGCTCGTCAGGCGGAGAATGTCGAGAAGATTCTTCCTGATGAGGATGTCTTGAGTGTTTTGAAGGAGGATGGTGAGGGCAATGGCGTGAACTGGAGTGAGTTTGAGGAGGGTGAGGGAAGTGATACCGATATCCGTAAGTTGATCACTATGGTATGATATGATCCTCTGCTAACAAATTAGTTTACAACTTCGAGGCCTACCTTCCACCCCCCCTCCGGGCTTTCATCCACAACGGTCTCGATAGCCTCCGCGTCTGGGCCATCACCAACGGCATCCTCGCTGACAACTCCTCTCCCGGTAAAGAATCTACACTCGTCCGTGCAGCCCGCGAAGCCGTTGATTCTGCAACCCGCGATCTCTCCGACAAGAAATCCTCCCTCGATGTCGAACAAGCCGACCTCAACACGGACTACGGCCCAGACGATATCTTCCGCGCCCTCAAGGGCAAATGCGTCAGCATCGAGGCGGGAGAGTACACGTATGAGCAGTGCTGGCTGGAGAACACGAAGCAAAAGTCGAAGAAGGGCCACGGTCAGAGCAACATGGGCAATTTCAAGCGCATTGATCGTGAGATGGCGGATGACGAGGAGAGGATTGACGGGAAGAGTCTAGGAAGGGGTGAGAGGATGGTGCTGCGCTATGAAGATGGTCAACAGTGCTGGAATGGACCCCAGAGAAGAACCGATGTTTGGTTGGGATGTGCAGAGACGGAGGAGGTGTGGAGGGTGAGTGAGAGTGAGAAGTGTGTTTACAGGATGGAGATCGGCACTCCCGCTGCTTGTGACTTTTCGAGATGGGACGTTGGAAGCCAGCCCAAGAAGCCTAGGGAGAGGGATGAGCTATAGTGGTGAGAAAGATAGATAGATATGTTAAAACAAGGTTGATTATCTAGAATACACCTATTCACAGTGATGCGGTCTATACTCGTACACTACATGGACAGATATGCTGCACGTCCAATAAGTAAGTTCCTGATATAACATTACCCCAACCCCTCAACTCCCAGCAAGCATGGCAAACATCACAATCGCTTTCCCATCAAACTACCCTCCCAATCCTATATAGAAATGCAGCCAGTTCTCATATCTACCAGAAGCTGCACCATCCTATATAGTGCTGGCACAGATTCTCCAGCTTAGTAGCCTCCATAATCAACTTGTTAACCTGGTCAATCACATCCAGCTCCTCGTTATTCTTAAAATCGCGACCTGTGAGTTTCTGCTGCACGCGGTCGAGCACCTCAACCGCTCTCGCGTTCTGGCTCTCGACCTCAGGTGCGCCGTTGACCATCGCCCCGTCTGCTGAGCTGTTTGTCCGGGCGCGGGCGCGAGTCTGGATTGATGGTTCAGGGGCGTTGAGGAGTTCTGAGGGTGCGACGTCGCTGTCGAGGATTGATTGACGACGGGCGCGGACACCGCCTGGCACGGGCATCGCTGTGTCTCTATCTGAGCGGAAGTTGGGGCCTGTTGGTGAGGCGGCGTTTGTCAATCGCCATGTGAGGAGAGGGTCGTGGATGAACTGTCCAAGTTAGTATTGAGATACATATACATCAGCTTGAGAGTAAACTTACCGCTTCAAGAACAGCCATGACGCTTTCCTTGTTGTCTCTCAAGACTCTCATCACGTTCTCGCATGTGATTCTGAAGCTACCCTCAATGTTGCTAACCTCCATAGCATAGGTTAACATGCGGGTCAGACGGAAAGGAACCCTCTCGGGGTACTTTTCTCGCTTCATAGCCACCTCGAAGCAATCACCAAAATCGATGTGGATGATCTTTCCAGTGACACGGTCGAGCATCAGGTTGGAAGGATGGCGGTCACCCAATCCCAGAATGTAGCCCACCATTGACATGACACCGAGAGAGCGCGTGTAGTTTGTTCGTCTCTCAAGCCAGGCCTCAGAAGACTTTGACTTGAGCCAGAGCACGCGGTACAAGTCCTGGCCGGTGGTGTTGTCGAGTGCATAACCAAACACCTCAACTTTCTGCATCAAGGTGAGGTTGTCGTAGTCAGGTGCCATCTGAAGCATGATGCGATGTTCAATGTTGAGCAAGATCTTGCGACTCTCACGATATTCCCTAATAAGAACGTGCAGAGTGTCGCTGTTGGGAACCCACCCGAGCAGACCGCTATTCTGCGACAGAGGGATTGCGGGATAGCGCTGGATGTTGAGGTGACGCTTGAAGCATTCGGAGTCGTGCGCCAGAAGGGTATTGCAGAGGCCGAACAGCTGCATAACTCGTTCGTCCTGGCGAATATCCTCGTGGCCCTTGAGCAGGAATGCGAATGACTTGCCGTCGCTGCCGTTGACGTTGAGCTTTCGTGGACGCTGCTTAGAGTTGATAACACTAAACGTCGTGTCAAAGGACATTATCCTCACGATGGGCTGTCCGCTCTTGTATGTTCCCGGAACTGCCAGATCCAAGTTCTTGGCGTTGAGCAGTTTGGGTGAGCAGTACGTTAGTTCCAGGGTGGTAACCTGCGGTAGCTGCCTACTTATTCTGCGGAATACCTGATAATACAGGTCCCACGCCTGGTTCAGGTCGTTGACGTCTTGGCTTGTCTCATACTGTCGGCACCAGTCTTGTGCCTCCTTGAGGTCTCGGCCGAAAGCTTGAGCGAAAGAAATCTCACGAAGAGTCTCGGGGCCGCGCTCCAAAAGTTCGTGAAGAGGCTCCAGTGTTGCAAACATGCCCTCAATGTTGTGATCGCCAAAGTACAAGCGCGACGCCTCTTCCAATCCCTCGTGCCAGAGCTCATGCCACAGGACAGCCACACGAATCAGCTCATGACTGACCGTATCAGCCTGGGCGACCAGGTTTGCGCTGTGTTGTCTCATACTGTCCATGATCTGAGCAGCAGAGCGAGATCGGCGTGTGTTCTGCCAAGATTTCATGGCGACGGTCAGAGGATAGACCAGAGCCTGAGGATGAGCTCGTCCAACGTCGGCGAGGAGATTGTGCACTGACTGCTGGACTCGCTTGTTAGGCTGGTTGATTCGCGCAATCAACTGAGGAATGACTTCAAGCCAGGTGTCGACGCTGACATTAGCAAAGCCTTCTGTTACGGCCGCGTTGACATCCGCGCTGCCTCCGTGCGTAAACCAGAGTGTCAACAATCGAAGAGTATCCTGCAGCGAGCTGCCTTCTGATAGAGCAATCGACTTGAAGAAGCCCTTGACAGCAGGGACAACGTGGTCAATTACCATATTGTGATCTGTCCTTGACATGTGTCCTTCGTTTCCAGCAGTGAGCGTCTGCACAATCTCAAAGTTGGCCAGCGCCCAGGCATGCCAAGCCTTGTACCATCGGGGGTTGTACTTTGTCGCCTGAGAGTAAGACGTGAGGATGTCCTGAACCTGAGTGTATTGCCAGTCATCTTTATTGAGTGCAATCAACCATTCACCTTGTCTCAAGTAGCACTTGGCCAACAGCACCGTCTGGTCATACAACGCTCGCTGTGTCTGTGGGCTCATGAGAGTAGGGTCCATCGGGTTCTGGAAGCCATAGTCGCCCGTGATATTAACATCGCTGCCGGCTTGAGCATTCAAGTGGGCCTTAGCAACCTCCAGGCGGTGCGCAGCATCATTGGTGAACTTGCGCAAACAGTACAGTGTCTTCTCGGGGATGGTTGTTTTCTTAGCAACAGGCTGCTGTCCGAGCTCCCACTGGTACTTGAGCACGGCGTAGATGACCTGTGCTGCTGGGGCGCTCCTTGGGCCAGGTCCTGGTTGTCGTTGCTCGTTCCAGTAGGGTATCATAGACTCCAAAGGAGCGTCGCTTCCGATGAGCTGCTTCAGCGACTTCTCGGCCAGTCCCATTCGGCCAGACTTGCGGCAGAGGTTGGCAAACTTGATCCACATGTGCATGTTCTCGGTCGGTGCGATCACGATGGCACGTAACCTAAGCATGCGCTGCCAAACCTCCACGTTCCTCTGACAACCCTTCAGTCGAGTCTCCCAGGTTCTTCTCATGATGGCCTGCTTCTTCTCGTCGCATTGCTTGTAGACGATGAGCTCCTCAAGCTCAGCAAGCATCTGCACTCGAACCACGACCTGGTATGCCCGGTTGTACGACTCACTAACTAACGCACTCAACTCGGTATCCAGACCTTCACGAGCTTGCGTAACACAGGCAATCGCTTCGCGGAATTGGTTGCGATGAAGTGCCAGGATTGCACCAAAGAATGAACGGTCAGGTGAGTACCTCTTGAGCGATGAGAGATAATTGTCCATAGAATCCCACTTGTTCAGACCCCATGCAGCAGCTGTCGCAAGAGGGGCGATCATTCTCTGGACTTCAGGAGTAGAGTTGGCCCAGGTGCTGCCGGTCAAAGTGGCCAGAGCCTCCCACTCTCCCAAGGCGTGCAAACAACGCATCTTACCCATGACAATGTCAACTGGGATAGCTTGGTCCTCCGGTATCTCCTCTTCACGCTTATTGTAAAACGCAAGTGCCTCTTCCCAGCGCTCCAACTTCTCGAACCATGTTTCTCGCAGCTGGATGCCTTCCTTATACAATTGAGCTTTGCGGAGAATACCAATGGCAGCATCGGACTGTTGGAGCTGATTGTTGATAACGATCAGGGCTTCGACCGCACCACTGCTCTGGTCTTGAAGGAACTCTAGTTCCTTGTAGTGCAGGGCCTTTGCATACGCGTGACAACGAGCAGCCTCCCTACCGAGAACTCGGATGTCGATCGGCAAAGCCTTATCGTCATGCTCCATAAACTCGGCGAGATTGAGTAGAAGGCCGAGCAAATCAGGCGGTACGTTCTCGGATTTGATAGCGCTCTCAATATTCTGGATGAGCTCATCTTGGAACTGCTCGTACAGCTCACTCCAGCATGAGACGAATGCCGAGTTGAACAGCTCTCGAGCTAGAGGTAAATACACGCTTGCAAGGCTGGCGCAAGCTCGGAGAGCATGGTTTGGTGATTCGGTAAGAAGCGTTGTACTGAAGCGTCGTAGCCATTCTTGCCAATCTTCCTTTGTTGACTTGCCCTTGGTATCCCAGGCAGCCTTCAGGTGAATGGCGTTCATCTCCAGCTTCTTTGTGCCTTGATCAGCAAAAGCAGTCTCGTCTGCTCCATCGGCGAAGCCTGCTGCAGAGCTCAGGTCCTGTGGCAGAACCTCACCCTTTTGAAGCTTGCTCACGAGCAGCTCGTAGTTCTGGTGCTGGATCTGGTGCAGATTAATCGTCTTATTGACAGTTCCCATGAAGTGGAGATAGTCTTTGCCCAGCTGTTGGATGAGCGCACAGAGCGTATCCAGGGCAGCGGTGCGGAGCACAGGCTCGCCCATATCCAAAACACGAGTAAGTGGATGAATAATCTTCGCAGCGTAGTCATTGAGGTTCACTTGTCGAGAGATCTTTCCGATCGTGTCGATAGCTTGCTTCCTGATAAAGGTAGGTTGACCCTGCTTCTCGAACGTGCGGACGATGACAGGAATAATAAGATGCATGTACTCCTCAGCGCTGGCGCCAAACACCAAGAAAGCATGCATCACCCTCTCGGATGGTGTGCGCTTGACAGAAGCATCCTTGTCCAGTACACCGAGCATCAACGGCAGCAGACCGGCTAGGTAGATCTTAAACTCACCCTCGAGCGATCTCGAAATGGCTTCAACAAGAGACAAGATTGTGGTCTGCAGTGATGGCGAGGTATGCCAATATTCTTGGAGAATCTCGACAATAGACGGCAGGTAATTTCTTATATGTTGCCGGACAATGCTGACGAGAGTGGCCAGTTGGTTGAAGTAAGACTCGAGCCTTGTGGAGGTGGCTGATCGTATCACTTGTAGGAATGCTGGTATGATTCTATCAAGGAACGAAACACACTCCAATCCAAGAGTCCGGAAGATGTTCATAATAGCTTCAATAACAGACGCGTGGTACTGGACCAGGGAAGAGTCCTTCAAGATCTGGAGGAGGGCGTTGATGACTACAGTCGGGAAGTACTCCTTGTTGGAGGGTGTCAATCCAGTCATCATGAGGGAGATGTCTGTCATTTGGTTGGCCTCGCCGCGTCGCGTATCGGGAGTTCGTTCTTCAGCCTAAGTCGATGTTAATAATTGAATAATCTTTGGGCAGCGCGCGGGTTACCTGGTGTTTATAAGGGTCGAGCGCACCCAGAATACCCATCAATTTAATCGTCTCCTGTCGTAAGGGCACTCGTTGTCCTTCGGTTCTGATGATGCTTTGCAAAATTTCGAGAAGTTGGGGATATTCGATGTATGGTTGGATAACGTATCCTGAGTTGCTCGCAAGCTGTCCCAAGGCATGCAAGGCAGCCTCCCTCTTTGCGTTGGAGCTCTGGTCCTGTAGCGCATCCAGAATGAGCGGCATCAATCGATCCTTGTATGGCATCATATCCTCACCACCTACAGTAGCAAGCTCACCAATGGCCTTAAGAATGGTGGCGGCAACTGAAGGGTTGCTGTCCTTCGCTTTGGGGAGAAGAACTGAAATCATAGGCTCAACATATGGCTTGATGAGAGATTGCGCATTCTGAACCAAGAGGCTTAACAGCTTTGCACTCTCCTCCTTATTACGGGCAACGTCGGAGAACTCGAGTTCAGTGAGCATCTGAATGAGAGTTTTTCGCAGTGAAGGAATCACATATGCCGGGTTGTACCTTGCCAGACGACCAATGATAGAGATGGCGACTTCTCTGATAGAGAAGACCTCATCGTTCAATGCAAAGAACAGAATGCGAATGTTCTCAGCCTTGGCCAGGTGCCTATCGAATCGTTCGTCAAGGGCCGCCAGAACCGTCCGTCTGATATTCGGTTCAGGATCTGAGACTCCGACAGTAAGAAGCTTTTCGATAACATCACCGACGACCTGAAGCGCATGGTAACTAGTCTGGTTAACGATCGGATCGCGGACGTATAATTGACAGCATGTCAAGGCCGCTGCTTCACGGATTTCTGGGTCTTCGTCTTCGACATATTTGATTGCGACATCACGAACGAACTCGTTCAGAACGTGACCTGAGAAATCAAAGCTGCCGAGTGTGTTAAGTGCCAACTTGACTTCAGCCCTGCGGTACTCATAAGCCTGAGGGTCCTTGGCGTCTTTGGGAATAATTGGGACTGAGCTAAGAGTATTTGGATGTGGTGCGCCAAGTGGTTTAAATGGTTCGCCGCAGAGTACTACGCTGAGCATGTCGAGGAGTCTCTCTTGGATGATCGGCTTGACCGGAGGGATATAGAAGGCCATATCGACGAGGGCTTGGGTAAGCTTGGGGGTAAGGTCGCATGCGAAGATGGGATCTAGCAGCGCCTCCATGTATTTACTCAATGTTTGGCCGACAGCAACAGCCAGGCGACTGATGCAGTCGAAGACAGGGTCGACTGAGCCTCTCTTGCGAGATTGAACGCTGAGACCTTCGCGCACGTAGATCAAAACGCCGTCGAGGTAAGGGGCAATGGCGCTCTTAACCGAATTGGCAATGTTACCAATTGCAAGGAAAGCATCATTTCGTTCCTTATCCTTCTTCAACATACCAGACAAATACACCATGAACTTGTGCAACCAGGTGTGCGCAAAGTCCGCTGGAGAGTAACTAGCCAGGTCAGGAATAAGAAGAACAACGGTCTTTCGGATGGTTGGATCTCTGTGGTCCTTATGCTTGAAGACAATATCGCATGCTTGTTGATAATGCTCTTGCATGTACATCGCTCCCTGTTCGAGAAGCTCTTTCAAGACGAGTAATGAGCCATGGATGGATTCGACAGTGTTGACCTTGAGACCCTGTTTCGACTCGTTGTAAATCTTGCTCATCCAGAGCTGCTTCATCTCCTGGTCTCGCTCGCGAAGGATTCGGAAGCAGGCGCTAACTGTTTCCGCCGACGTCGCCCGGATAAGCTGTCGCGAGTCTCGAAGACCAATCCAGATCCAGTCGAAGATTGTCGGAATATATTGATACATGAGGGTCGGGGCGCTGCGGGCCAATTCGCGCAAGACGAGCACTGCACTGTATCGTCGCTCCTCCACGCGGTCGTTCTGGAGCCATTCGAGTGCTGTGTTGACCTCCGAGTCCACCACCTCCGATATCATTGATCCGCCAGGTCGACATAGCTTTCCAAGCGCGATCGCTGCCGGTTGCATGGGGTTGATGTCCTTGCCGCGAAGGATGGTCTTGAGATTTTGGGTAAAACGCGGGTATTTGACGCCGACGTCGACGCCTTCGAAGTCGATGAGCGCATCAAGGGCGTAAATGCCTCCGAGTCGCTCAGATGAGTCGCTGCCATGTGTAATGAGCTGTGTAATCTTGTGGTTGACGGAGTTATAGAAGGCCTGGAATTGCTCGGGGCTGAGGTCTCGATGACAAAGAGCCACGAGCTCACGGAGCTGCACGGCGGATCGTTTTCGCAAATCGTCGCTGGTTCTGAGAAAATATTAGGTTCGTTGCCTCCCCAATCGTCACGTACGTCTGGAACCGACCTTGATCGTAGACCACGAGAGATGTGCTCCAGTCGCTCCACGGCGACCTGTTGTGCCTGCGCCATGATGCCGTCGCGGCACTGGTGTATGGTCGATCAACGGCGCATGTAACTAATGTTGAGCGCTCGACGGCGGGCGGTGGTTTGGGAGAGGAGATGTCGAGGTTGGAGGGGAGACGTAATTAAGCTTCGAGCCCAAGCGCGCGGTTGCACGTGTTGGTTGTTTGTTATGAAGGCGACCAAAATTTTCCAAGGTATGAATACTCAGAAGAAGTCGAACAGCGTCTTGGATATGCACCATGGAGGGAGGGAGGATATTAAGAGAGGCGCATAGCACCGGAGGAGGTTAACGTTGGAGGTAGATGAGCTTGGGTAGGCGGAGGTTAAATGGATCGAGGTTTAGGAAATGGCGGGCCAGCTGTGGTCCACTGCTGAGGTGTTGCTACAGTGTTAATTGCGGCAGAGTTCTGCACCGCCAGTCATGAAATACACCACAATACAGTAGAAATTGTTATTTTCATACGGTCTGTCTACTTTAAGCTGGCATAGTCCTTCTCCTTCTTATCGATAAGCCGCGCTCGATCCAACTTTAGGAATCGCCTCAGCCTCCAAGGATTCCTAACTTATATAACATTTTCTATCCACGTGCATTTAAAACACACCCATTCCTAACATTTGCGTTCCTAATCACTTTCACTGCGGGGTTCGTATCACTGTGCCGACATCATCCATCACATTCACTTCCTAACCTCGATCACACGACTGTTGTAACGACCCCCAGCGTCAATCAATCATGGGTAACGACGGCGGCTCCATCCCCAAGCGTCGCGAGCTTGTCAAGAATGCCGCGCGCGCTCCTACTACTTCCGAACTCAAGGCGACGGCCCTCGAATCACTCGCTCACGCTTGGGCGCACTGCGCTCTTAGTGGCGAACCCCTCGACGTCGATACGCTTGTCTCCGACTGGAGAGGTCGTCTGTACAATTACGAAGCAATTCTCAAAGGTCTCATGCCCTCCGATGAACCAGTCGATATCACACCCGCAAGCCTTGGTATCAAGTCACTACGAGATGTGGCAAAGCTGAAGGTTTCCAAGAATGGCGACAAGTGGGTGTGCCCCATCTCCATGAAGGAGCTTGGTCCTGCTGTCAAATCTGTGTACCTGGTTCCTTGTGGACATGTATTTGCGGATGTGGCGATGAAGGAGATTCAAGAAAAGACATGTCCAGAGTGCGGCGCGGAGTTCAGCCAGGACAATATCGTTACGCTTCTTGCAAGCTCTGAGGCAGACATCGAACGATTAGAGAAACGAATCGAGAACCTCAAGGGCCAAGGCCTTACACATACACTGAAGAAGGACAAGTCGGAAAAGAAGAAGAAGCGCAAGGGCGATGATGTCAAGGAAGAAGACAAGGCTACAAACAGTGCGAAGGAGAAGAAGAGCGAGGATGCTAGGATCAGCGGTATCAACAACTCGTTTGCGGCTTCGCTAACCGCCAAGGTATTGGCTGAGCAGGATGAAAGGAATAAAAGAAGGAAGCTGGTGGCAGAGGCGACACGACAGGAGGCTGCTAGAGGTTGAAGAATAGGGCTACGCACATGATGATACCCAAACATAATGAAAATTCGCATCGTATATGATGTTTTTGCTCTAGTTTTAAACAAGTTTGACGTTCTTGGGACATAGTTGGTTACTAACGTTCTGCTTGATATTCGGCGATACCAATGCTTCTTGCGTCCAACCTGAACCTGGAGCAACACCTTCAAAAATGATACATAAGCTTAAAAGTGCCTTAATTATGGGATGATAACAAAATAACATCCTATTAATACATTACTTCTGAGGTTAATGTTGAGAGCGGCGATGCGATCATTTGGTACAGGGTAGCTAGCTCTGGCTGGTGATGGGGTATTGCCAACGTGCCACGCGACACGCCGTTTCGAACAGGATATATGACTTGGCGCAAGTGAAAATGCACGTTGATATATGCGGCTATAAATATGAGTAATAATGAGAACAAATCTGTACATGGTGTGTCCTATATCAGAATCCCTGAAACAGCTTAACAAGAGGGAGCGTACGAATCATCCTAGAATTTTCCAAATTGCCCCGGGGCATCGACAGCAAATAGCAAAGCAATAAAAGTCTACAAACATGATAATCATGGGTATATCATACATAACAGCATATCCGTCCAACTCAAATCTCGAATCATATCGCTACATCACTCTCATAAAGCCCTTCAACATCTCAACCACTCCCTGCTCACCTTCCACTTCGTCTCACCTGGATCAGGATCTTTAAAGAACGTGACTGAAATCCCTCCCTCTTCCGCCGGCCCGATAATCGTATTCTTGATGCGTCGAACTTCTGGGATACCAAACGGCGGTTCAAGATTGGCAGACTTGAGCGCAGCAGCATCAAAATGCTGTATCCCATCGAGGGCTGCTGCTATTGGCGACATGGGCTCGGACGCCGGGGTTGGAGAGGATTGACTTGAGGCCAGGCTACCAGGTGAGCTGGCGGGAAGATCTTCGGGTGTTGGATCGGTAAATGAAGGAGTTGGCCGAGGCAGGCTGGGATAATGGGAGATGTCGACTTTGATCTTTTTGGGGTTGCATGTCAATAGATCATAAGTGCTGCCTGCTTCAGCAGATCCTTCGCTTGAAGTATTGGGATACGCTCCAGCTAGTGAATCCATCGTCAGATCGAAATCGAAATCTAGATCGAGAGAGAAGTCGAAGTCGGATTCTTCCATCTCGATGCATCGCGCGGCAATGACGGAGGTTTCGCGAGCGTGCCAGAGGTTCTCCCTGCGATTGCGCATTTGATCTCGCGTCAAAAGTTTGAGAGCTGCGCGGCGCAGCAGAGGATGACGACAGCGGGTAGCCGTCCAGAAGACCGGAGGAATAATCTCGGTCTCGAAGCTGAAGGGTTCTAATCTGGCGTTGGAGGGAACTGAGCCGATAACGGTGGACGCCAGAGCGATGATGTTGGCAAAGTTGGATGTGTAATTATCGAACTTTGTCTCGCCCTTCTCCAAGGCCGTGGAAATCCAGACAAATGCTGATTGGTGATAGATCCGAAGGATGTTTAATGAGCTTTCCATAGATGGCGACTGCGGGCTCATAGCTGTGATGACGGTAAAGGCGGCGTGCCATCGACTCAACTGCGAAAGAAGTCTTTGTTGCTCAGTCTGCAAAGCGTGAAGTTCTTGGGGATCTGCATTGGGGTCGTATATAGGATAACGAGCCTTGGTGCTAAACTGGAAGACGTCATCTTGAAGAAGATACAAAGCAAGTCGAGCTTCTTCGATAGTGGCGAACACAGCGGGCATCTCGGTCCAGCTTCGCAGATGGGCTGGGATGGGAGCAGGCCGGCTGCCGAAGAGAAAGCTCGAGAGACTCAGACGAGCGTAGATGGGTACAAGCGCATGCTTGATCATCTCCATGGCTGGAGAGTGTCCATCGCCGAGAGTAGAGAGGATATGTCGGCCTTGACAAATATGCATCTGCGCAGCTGAGTCGCGATCAATAAGGAACTCAACACAAATGAACAAGACGCAGACAAGTAGTGGCACAACAGAAGGTTCATTGCGATGACCCCAATTCCTCAACGACGTGATCGCATTTCCATACTCCCGAAACGCAAAGCGCGTATCGATATCACGAACGCTTTTGCCCTTTGAGTCTATAGCCTCGTGCAGACTGCTAATAGCGAGAATGGCGTGTCGCACCGCGGGTTCGGTGGTGCTCATCTTGAGAACCACACCGCCCCAGAAGCTTGCATCGATGGGGCCTGAGAGGACCTTTGCGGTGCGAAGACGGTAGTGGTCGAACGCGCGTGTTTCTTGGGGGGATTCAAAGCCTGGTGCTGGACTTAGACCCATGGGCTCTGGGGATGAGTTTGGCGAGCGGTAGCCGTCGCATTGGCGACCTGTTTTGATACATCGCAGACAATAAGGCTTGGCCTCTGTGTGGTTGTTAGTAGATGCAATGGGTTGCATGTATGATTGTATATGTATTTACCATCACATTTTACTTTGCGAATTCTGTGTCTGATTAGTACTTGCAGATAGATATTCAACGAATAGTTCAACACGAACTTGCAGGTGATGCAGCCAGTCCGCACCTTTTTGCTGCCCTTGCGGCCCGAAGGCTTGGGGGGCGACTGAGGCGGGATCGAATACATGAGCTAGTAGGGTATCTCAGTTGATAGTATGTCTTAGACTCTTTCTTAGGGTGGACGACTACAGCTGTCCGGTCTGGCGTTGGTTGAGGATCGTGAGTCCGAGATCAAGAGTCCGAGCCAGAGAAATTAGAGGAGCTGAGCTGCGTGAGGAGCCCAGGTGATTTTATTGCTTGGGTGCCCCGTTGTAAATGTAGGGGCATTTGAATCCTTCCATTCCCCCCCGCAGACGATCCCTACTGAATTTTGATGGTGCTTACAGCCCCTCGGCAGTGTAAGTTGCTTATTTGCTAGAGAGGCGCGGACGGATCCGTGCTAAGGATGGATCGGGGCGCAGCAGCTCGGTTTGAGGATGCGGAGGCTGAGCAGCTTGCAGAGGTATACCGTACACTACATAAGTTATGGGATTGGGTTGGGTTAGATTCATGACGAAACCTGCTGATATTACTTGGTACAGGTCCTAAATTGTTCTTCTATTTCTGTGTACGGTTGTTCTTGAGTGCTAGTTAAACTGCGACTGCGGTGGATGGGTCAACTGGATAATACCAGATAACAACCCCTTTGTTTGGTCAAACAAAGTAAAGAAAGAGAAAAAGACAAGCTCTGCGATATCAAAGCTCCATCGAGACAGACCGTTGAAGCTAGTGATAAATTACGAAAGAACAAGTTAAAAGCTAACGGCTGTCATTATCCTTCATACGTACTGCACTGTTGTCATCCCTACCGCTTCAGCCTTACAGCCGGTGCTACTCCGGGCACCATAATCCTTATCAGGCTGACCCTCCTCTGATTGGTCCGCTCGCACTCGGAATCCCGCCAAAGGCGCAGCCACAACAGCACAGGCGCTAAATTCTTCGATGCTCAGTGCTATTCCTCGTTCGGCTGCAAGCCTCGTCTCGCACTTGTCATTCCGAGATTAAAGCCAAGCTCTATGTACGACAGCCAAACTATGCGTCTGGATATAGTGAGATCTTCGTGGTTTCAGCCTCGAGGTTTGTCAGCTTAGCTTGATTGATATCCGAGTTCAAGCTAAGCTACAATGCGAATTCTGTAGGTGATGTGTATATAACTTAGAGCATCTGCCGCATACCAATCATGTTTGCACCTACAATTCACCACTCACTAATTACCTCTCCATTCTCTCAATAATGCCCTCTCTTTCAAAATTCGCAGCTGTAGCTGCTGGTGCTTTAGCCCTCGTCGACGCAAAAGCATGTCCCCCCCTCGGCGCAGTCTTCCCAGCTCCCCAAGCCCCAGGTGAGAGCCAGCTAGTGAAGAAAGCCGCGTCCGCTCTCAAAGCCGGTCTCGATGCCCAGATTTCTTCTCAGTTCAACAACTCTGGTCTCGCCATTGGTGTCAAGTCTCTTCATGAGGATGAGCCTCTGTTTACTTATCACTTCACACCTCCTAACCCCGGCCAGGGCTCTGATGAGATTGATGAGGATACGGTCTTTCGTATTGCTAGTGGCTCAAAGCTCTTCACTGCTTTGGCGGTGCAGATCAGTAAGAAGATTGACTTGGAGGCTTCGGTTTTGAAATATCTTCCCGAGTTGAATAAGACGGCTGGTGATGATGATATCTTTTCCCTCAAGTGGGAGGACATCACTGTTGGATCGCTTGCTAGTCATCTCTCTGGTGTTGGTGTTGATAGTAAGTCCACATCTTTACCTCAACCTTACTATACTAACTGTAAGCAGCGGCCCAAGATCTTGGTATCGTTGGATCTGCACCATGGAAGTCATTCGGCCTTCCTGAGTTCCCCAAGGGTAAGGGACCCAACTGCTCTGGTCTCCCTGGCACCATCCCTTGCACCAGAAAGGATCTCCTCCAGCAGGTCAACCTTCGACCTCCGGTCTATGCCCCCTTCACCAACCCCATCTACTCCAACATCGGCTTTGCTCTGCTTGGTCTTGTCATCGAGGCTGCTGAGGGCAAGCCTTTCGAGGATGTCATCAAGCGTGATATTCTAGATGTTGTCGGCATGAAGCACACCTATGTCGACAAGACACCCCCAGTGAAGGATCTCTTCATTCCCAACAAGGAACCTACCTGGAACGCAACTCTTGCTGTTTTTGACGCGTAAGTCCCATGTCCAAGAATATTGATCCTCGCTAACTGATTCTAGTGCCGGTGGTATGTTCTCCTCCGTCTCAGACATGCTTCTCCTCGCCGACGGCATCCTTAGCAACAAGTTCCTCACCCCTGTTCAAACTCGCAAGTGGATGAAGCCTGAAGCCAACACTGCTTCTTGGGGCTACCAAGTCGGAGGCCCTTGGGAGATTCTCCGTGGTGACAACATCACCTCTGATGGCCGTCTCATTGACATCTATACCAAGAGCGGCGATCTCGGTCTTTACCACACTCAGACCGTCCTCATTCCCGACTACGACATTGTCATCTCCATCATGGCTGGCGGTCTCGAGGCTTCCGCAAACCCCTACGCCACCAGCACCATCCTCAGCGCCGTTGTTCAGAACCTTCTTCCCGCTATTGAGAAGGTTGGTCGTGATGATGCCAAGGATGGCTTTGCAGGTGACTACGAGGACAAGGAGACCAACTCAACCATCTCATTCCAAATCGACAATGGCCCCGGCCTCAAGATCAAGAACTGGCAGATCCGCGGTTTCGATGTTCTGAACAACATCGGCAACTTCAACTTCAACGCTCTCGAGTCCAACGCCTCCACAAAGACTTCTTATGTTGACGCCCGTGTGTACCCCAGCAACCTCAACAAGAAGGGCCAAACCGCCTGGCGCGCCGTCTTCGACAAGACCACCTCTGAAGCCAATGCCAAGTACGACAGCGCCTTGTTCTTCAAGAATGGAACATGCCAGACCTGGTTCCAGCAAGACCGCATGGTTTACGACTATCTCCCCTTGGACCTTTTTGTTTTCGTCGAGGGCGAGAAGGGCGCTAGCGAGGCTGTCAAGAGCCCAGCTTTCAACGTCACATTGACAAAGGTACGCCAGCCCGCAGAAAAGAAGGCAGCAGGTGAAAGGAACGCTGCTGGTGAGATGGAACGTGTTGGAGTGCTCGGCTTCACACTTGTGGCGGTTGCGATGTTGATGAGCTTTTTCTAATCGGTTTGCAGGTCAAGTCTTCCGGTTCTGGATATTAGAGAAAGATTGATGGATTAATGAGCGACTCAAGTTGATGTATTTTATTATTGTACCTATATGAAACAAGAATTTAGACCAGAAAGAAAGACTCGCGATAGAATATTACGCCACTTGAACAATATAGCCATTTCTCAAGAGAATTACTTTCAAGAAGTGTGAATGGTTGCATATGTCAAATTATCTAGACAGCACATAGTTGTACTGCCTGTGGAATAGTCAATGCGTTTTCTCCATAGGCATTGAAATTCCCAAACGGTCCGTAAACGGACTGTTCCAAATCCCCGTCGAGTTCAGCTCCTTATACACAGCCAACCACTTACCCGACTCGGGATACATGCTGGCAAGGTCGCCTTTCTTCACAGTGTCCAGATCAAGACCCCAATGAACTCTAACACCTTGCCCTTCAACTCCAGAGCAAAGCTCTTGCCTCATATACTTAAGAAGCTCGTCACCCGTCTTGATACCAAAGAGCATGTCCATCTCCACCATCATCGTCGTCCGACCTTGCTGTGGTGCCAGGAAAGCATCTGACTCCTTGACGAAGCGAAGGGCAAAAGGACCTGCAAGGAACCACCGGCTTTCATTGGCAGCTTTTTGGAAAAGTGCTAGAATCCGATCGACAATCGCGACGATGTCTTGGTTGGCGTCGAAGGAAAGCTCCATGGCGTAGGCTTTGACATCGTCAACAGCTCCAATGTCGAGAACTTTGAAGCTCTTGTCGACGTAATGCTTAACTGGCAGAGACTTCATTGCTAAGGTGATTGAGCCTGGGCTAGATAACGGCCAGCGGTTCAGCATCCATACCAGGACCTCCTCGACGCAGTGATGCTGAGCCAGAAGTCCATCGAGCCAATTAGCAAACCCACGACCACCGCTACGCTTTTTGGCATTGGGGTCTATGGTTCGGATGGTAGTAACGGCGACATTGTGGCCGAGAGTAAGATATGGGTTCAGGTCGATTTCAAAATAGTGGTTCTGCAGAGGAGCTGATGAGAGACCGCCCGCGAGCTGACTCTTGTAGGTTTGCCAGGTTGTAAGTTCGCGCTTCTCACTCAGAAAAAACGTGGGAACGACTTCGATGATATATGAGTGGATAAGACCCAGGCAACCCATTGCGACAAGAGCGGCTTTGAACCAGTCATCATCTTGCTTCAGCTCCTGAGCAACGTCTGGGACAAACTTGGTAGGATCAGTGATTCCGTCCTTGGGCTCGATTTGGTAGACAGTTCCAGTTTCCGAGACCAGAATGATTGCTCTGACAAGACTCGCGAGATTGCCAGAGTCTTGACCACTGCCGTGCGTACCAGTTGAAATAGCCCCCGCAAGCGTCTGTCCATCATATGCACCCATGGTAGCGAGAGCTTTACCCATCTTATCAAGCTGGGAGTTGAGGTCCTTGATTGTGATTCCACTTTCAACAAGAACATGATCCGAAGCTTCAGATGGATCCTTTAGAGTAGAAGGGTCAAGCTCTAAAAACTTGTTCATGCCATGAGGATCGAGGAGAATTCCATCCGTGGGACAAATATTCGAGAACGAGTGTCCTGATCCAACAGCTCGAACTTGAAGTTTCTGTTCTGCTCCATCTTTGACAGCGGTGACTAGGTCTGAAAGACTCTTTGGATAGCGCAAAGACTTGGGGGTGCATTTTTGTTGACCAATGCAGTTTGCCCATGAAGTAGCGGGCCTTTTGAATTCTTCTCGAGACTTGGGAACCCCTTCGATGGAGTCTTTTAGTGATTTGATTTCTTCGAACAGGTCTTGGTTATTGGAAGGGTCGATGATACGACGGTGTAACTCTTCTGCGAGTGCATTGTTATTTGGATCATTATCAATCTTTTGAACTAGGTCTGCTGCAGATAGATCTTCGAGCATCATTATGGAATGGATGTTATGATAAAATCAAGTTGGAGAATTGATGTTTGGAAGACTCGAGATGGTGTCTAATTCTGAGCCTTTTTACAAGGAGAATATATACTTTCCAAAAGGTCTTTCAGCGAGGAATGTGAATGTTCCTAGGTAAGACATATTGACCGAAGTTCTATTACCCATTGGCTGGATATTCGATAGCACGACGCGCCAGCCCCGAGATAGGAAACACGGCATACTCAAAACAAGTGACTGCAGGACTAGGCCAAAATATCGATCACATGAGTGCGGTTGAGTTTGAGAGCTGAAAATCTATGCATAGTTGTCACATTCGACGCACCCCGATCACAGACCAGTTGTAGGTCTAACGGTTTGCAGACGTTCAGCTTCAAATGTGATTGATTCGGCTTGGTTCATGTGGCTGCGGCTGGCCAAATATGGAACGGGCCGCATTTCTCAGCTAGCCACAGTTGATATGGACTATAAAGGTTATACTTGACTATTCAACTCGAGGTATTGATGACAGCTGAATATCATGCTGCATTGAGACCTGACAGTTCTTAGTGGTGTGTAGAGCATCAATGTCATGTTGTCAATAGATCTTGAAGAGTACTCATCTTGATTAAGGCAAGTAATATTAATTATAGAGACCGTAATCTCATTGCTTCGGAACATAATCGAATACTATAACTATTCATACAACTAGGCCCGCCCAGTAGAACATTAAACTTCCATTCCCATCACTGCTGTCCATTAAAACCCGTAAACCCATTTGGACCATTGCCCAAGGTATCAAAACCAGGGTATAACTGTCCCCAGTTGACATAATCAGGTTGCGGCGTCATGCTATCCGCAGGAATGAGTTGATCCGTCATCATCTGAGGATACAAGACACCATTATTCCAGGCATGTACATCCGCCGCACCGATCTGTCCATTCGCCAATTCCAGTATAGACGGCTGCATCAGCTCATCAAACCCAGCACCCATAGTCGTAGGTGGAATCACCTCCCTCACTGTCTCAGGAACTTGGCTTCCCCGCCCAGCAGCACCACGTACTGTCCTCACGCTATCTCTGTGGCCCAGCATAACACTTCCGCTCTCTTCAGAACCATCGTCCATTACAACTCCAGAGTCAGGACGGGGCATTATATCGCGCTTGCGGACGATACTCTGCGTTGCCTGGGATCGGGCGATGTCGTTCTTCTTGTTGCTGCGGTTGGTGTACGGCATGCTTTGAGCGTTGGCGATGCAGTGGTCTATTGTCTCGACGAAACATTGGTAGAATTTTGTGGAGAGGGTTTCGAGGGTGGCGGGGTTGGAGATCTTGTCAAGAAGGGAGAACTTGAGCAGCTCAAAGGCTTCTTGGTATTTGGCTTGGATTTCAAAATGTTCAATTACTGGCGTGTATTCTGAGCATGTTAGTCTCTCTCTTCCCTGATTAAGTTGATGAGCAGCCGGCTGACACATACCATATGGTCTAACATCACTATCGTCATCATCTGGAAAGACAATGTTCCAGATTTCCTTCCACTGAACCTCGGGAGATGTGCCGCTCGCTCTCTTCCTGCTCAACAGCTTTGTCGCCGTCTGAGGATCAATGCCACCCTCGGCATCAGCATCAGCGATGTCACACATGTACTCTCTGGGCAGACGTTGATGATCGCGCAGTTCCTTTCGCGTGGGAAAGTCACGACTACATCGATCACAGACGAAAGCAGAGGGATCATCCCTCTTGTGCTGCTTGACGATGTGTTGTCTATCACAGACAATATTAGCAAGAGTACTTTGAGAAGGGGTGGTGTTGACTCACCTGAGCTCTGCGAACTTGGGAAAATAAGTCATAGCGCAGCTGTGATGATCTCTCACATTGAAGCGATGAGGATTGCGCTTTCGGAATGGACAGCTGAGTCGCAGGTTCTCCTCCTCCTTGGGATTGGGCCGCGGGCGCTTGACCGAGACATATCCTGAACCTTCACCATCGCTGAACTCATCGCCATCGTCTTCGCGTTTTCCCAGCTTCTTTCGCTTTCCTCCCCGACTACCACTGGCGTCTTGCGAGGGTGTCGAAGATGAGCTTGAGGTCGACATTGTGTGAGACAGTTGACCATCAGAGGCAGATTGCCAGATGTGTTGACCTATGTCTTGGTTGAGCTTGGACACGAGCCTTTGTACCTTGTCTTGGGGTATTGAGACGTCATTGAGGTCAACGCCGTAGATGACCTGAAGCGCGTAATTGAGGACAGAGTTTGCATCTTCTTGCGACACATCTTCAGAGTCTTCTTCATCATCGGCGTCGTCGTCATTTATCTGGGGAGAATCTGTGGTGGGAGTAAGAACCCTCTCCTCCTTGATGAAGGACTCTGTGCTGGGGCTACGACAGCAGTAAGCGACTTGATGGCGAGGAGGTGTCGGAAAGCTGGCTTGGCTTGGCTTACCTTGCAGGGCGAAGCTCTTGAACAACAGGTCGACTGTTGGCTTCATTCAGATTGCGAATCTTGAGGTCGAAGTCGGGATATCCCGTGATGATGGCATCTTCATCTTCATTGACAAAGGTTGAACAGGTGCCGCTGGAGGGGTTGTGTCGATGACAGATGCGACTGGCTGGCCGCGAACCATCAAGTGTCGCAGCGGCGAACTGTTCTTGGATTGAACTGGCATAGGTTGTGCTGATGGGACTCGCCAGTGTTGAAAGCGAATGCGTGGTCGCCGAGTCTGGAACATTGGCTGAAGAGACACTGCTCATGGACGACTCTGTTGGTGATCGAAGCCGAAAAGCGCCAGGTGTGAAATGCAGACTCTCTGGTAGTTTCTTGCTACTTCGCTGTCCCAGAACAGGGAACTTGGCAAGCGGTGCATCATTGTGTAGCCGGGCAGCATCTCTCATGCGCAGAGGAAGATGGTGAAGACCAGCCTCGCCGATCTGGTTATGTTGTTCTGCCATTACTGATGGCGATGCTTTTTAAGAATGGAATTTTATTCTGGAAGTGTGAGGGGCAGGATTAGCTGGACGTTTCTTGCATGACATGTTTGATGCTTGGCACCATCGGTTTCACTTACAGGGAGATTAAAATGGCTAATTTATGCGCTGTTGTGAGTTTAATACAGATGAAACAGGTGGAAACAATGCACCAGTAAAAGAGCGTGGGAGGGAGATTGGAGAATAAGGAACAGGGAAAAGAAATGGCGATTGAAGGAGTGAAATAACCGGCAGTGACAGATAAGCCAAGTTAATTAAAGACAAGATGATCGATCGCTGAAACGAAAGAGGGACAGAGTAAGCAGGCAGTGTTATAATAATGGAAACAAAGGGAGAGAGAGTCGGACATCCGTTTCACCTCATCTCACTCTCCCTCCCTCTCTGGGGCTCTCCTCTCGCTCGCACAGGTTGCCTTGCCTGAAGCCTGCATGCAAAGTCCTTAATCCATTAGATCCCAAGCCTGCTACTGGTGGACTCGACAGCTCTGGTCCACTGCGCTGGTATGAAAGTGGTAAGACTGGAGATGATCCCTGGCGATGCGCAGTTTTGAGAAGCTCTGATTCGCTCGTGATGGCCGTTGTTGCATGGGCTGTGCTGCTTTCTTTCCAGGCACCAGAAACTGGAACTGATCGTCTGCTGTAGAATAGCACTGGTCAGCCCTATCTATGCATGGTTCGTTTTCGCGTGGGCGGGCGGTTGCAACGGTCGGTTGGGGCTGGGGGGCTTGAAGCCATCACATCATTCAATCAACTCCGCAGGTCTGACTGACGTGCTGTCGCTTATCGGAGTCACTTCAATGCAGGCGAGGTGGCATTTGATCACTGAACATATGGGGCATGGCCACGTCTTGACCTATCTATCTACACCAAAATACACCTTCATTTACCAACCTTGAGAATCTCAGCAGCTCGCAAAACAGCCTTTGCACTCCTCTCAACCCACTCCTCAGCCTGCGTCAAGTTTCCCTGATCCAGACTATCCTGAATTGCCGGAAAAACATCCGCACCATACCCACTCTCCAACCCCGGTGCACTAACAACATTGTAAAACGAGAACCGGCCCGGCAAAAGCCCAGCGCTCGCAAACCCACGACTGAAATCACGATACTTTGCGTTTATGGCGCTGAGAAGGACCGTGTCGTTGAGGGCGAGTGCTTGTTTTGCAAGGGTTGAAATGCGCTTTCCAGCTGCTTCGAAAGCTGATACTGCGTCGGAGAGGGGGCCGAGGTCCACGTCGTAGGAGGAGAAGCGCTCGTCTAGCTTCTCTTCGAGATCTTCGAAGATATCGCGAAGGGCGGAACCAGCGTGGTCAAGATCCCAGGGGATGAGGGGATCGTCGGCGATGTGATATGTGAGAAGGGTGACGAATTGACCCATTGCGGCATGCAGATGGAAGCCTGGGTCTGCATACTCGGTCATCCAACGGTGGGTATCGTAGAGACTGAAGTCTATTAGATGAAGGTCTGAGTTAAGTGATCGTTAAAGATTGTTACCTGTGGTATGCGTAGACGGCATCTTTAGGGCCAGGGCCACCAGCAATATCAATCTATTGTCTAGTCAGCCACCATCTCAACAGAGCTTTTACGGGATACTCACCGAGGCAATGCCATTGTGATAGAAAGCAGCATAATCGCTACCACTGCCCATCGCCGGTAGAACTCCCTCGGTAGCATTGAACCAAGCGTCATACAACGTTGGTCCAGCGCCATAACCTTCAGGGAAGATGACTTTTTTCATAGTCTCAATAGCAATAGTCTGAATCTCCCCTGAGCCAACGATCTCGGCTCGCGGACCAGAAACAGCCGTGTCGAGGTTGATATAGGCGACTGTCTTTTCAACAAGTTCTGGGAGATGATCCTCGACCCATTCTGTGCTTCCCATGAGCCCAAACTCTTCGGCGTCCCAGGAGGCCAAGATGCTTTGTCTGTTAGAATTTCAAAATGGTTGAGAGCTCAGGCTGGCTGACTTACATTGTTCGACGAGGTTTCCAGCCTTGGTCAACCAGCTTTCCAAAAGCTCTCGCCATCTCGATGAGAAGCGATCCTCCCGAAACGGCATCAGCAGCACCACCCGCAGTCCACCCATCACGATGATTTCCAATAATAACATACTCATCTGGATTAGTCCCATTAATCGAAGCAATAACATCATACGCCGGCTCAAGTCTTGCATCCATGATATTCACAAGGTTAAGAGTAGCTCCAGGGGCGGGACCGCTGTGGTAAGTTACGTTGGAGAAGGCGCCTTTGTAGTTGGTGCGGTTGACCTTTTCAGCGGAGAGGCCATGGCCGTCCAGGGCGTGAAGAAGTTGGAGGCCGTCGCGGGGGCTGATGGGGATGGAAGGGATCTTGGGGCCGTAGGGAGTAATATCGCCGCGGGGTGCATCTTTGGTGGATGCGTAGCCTATGGTTGAGGGATCACCGAAGGAGAGGGAGCCCCAACGGGTGCTGCCTCTTTGGATGGAAGATGGATGCCGAGCAGGGCCGTCTAGGACATGTTAGCAGAGTTCAGCTCGAGTGCTTGGTTTCACTGACCAGGGTAGGGGAGATAGCCATTTGCTTCGGTAATCTCACCATCCTCTAACGGGTCAGTGTACAGAATGGTTCCAATCATGCCATGTGCCTGCAATCCGATTAGTATCTGCCCATCATTCAAAGGCTTCTTGCTTCACGCTCACCTCAGCGTTCTTGATCTTGACTCCACGGTTCGCACCACCATATTGAGCCAGAGCAATCTTGCCCTTCAGCTCAACACCAAGGTCTTTAAGCTTCTGGTAGTCTTCCCGAGCACCACGACTGAGACATAGTTAGCCATGACGAGATGATTCAAAAGTGCTACACTCACCCCACGTAGACATATTCCGCATTTACTCTTCCACTGCCAGATAGAGCATGAAATGCTGGTTTTTCATTCGGATTACTCGTTTGTGGATCAATATCCAAAGGATCCTCAAGTCTCTGAACCTCATGAGACGACCCATCAGGACGATTCAACTTGAGAGTACTCTCAATAGGTTCCGTGTACCAAATCCAGTATTCATCAATCCAAGATTCCCAACCTGCGTCAATCCACTTCTGCTGTGTCCACTCAGCCTGAGACCTGTTGTGCCCAGCGAGTCGATAGCCTGAGGTGTAGTAGAGCGACCAGTCAGAGATGGTCTTGTTATCGAATGAGTTGACGAGAAGAGTCTCCGTCTCGGTGAGAACCGGAGGAAACTCTACGACATCACGCTTGAGATGACGACTTCGAGGGGCACGGGCTTGACGTCTTGCTCGAAGATGAGAAAGTTCATCTTTATCCGGTAGACAAGCGTAAGCGCACGCCGCAGCGACGAGACAAGCTGAAAGAGCTCTAGCCATGATTTCAAACAGAACAGCCGTGACGAAGAAAACCAAACCAAGAATATCACATCCTATTTATACCGATCCACCATTTATCTTGGATCCCCATATCGTGCGGGGGATTCTCGTACATGACTTCCAACCAAGCACGATAAGCTAGCGCTTACACGGCATCTCTGAAAGAGGAATGTGAGGTTCACGACATGACATGCGGAGAAGGATAAGCTGTTGCGTCATACGACGAAGAAATGCTTGGCTCTGGTTGACCTTCCGTGTTGGGCTTGGATACCGTGCAGCGTCGTATTAGAAGGAAGATAGAGATGCGGGGTTGAGGAACCTTTCTTGATAGTCCGGACGTTCCGTGAGTTTATTGTCTTTAAGCTTGTTTTTATCTGAGCTATTGTCGTTAGGGCAGAGTGGAAGATCAGCTTAGCTTGCTTGTGTATTCAGGCTATTCTTGCACGTTGCAGGGAGAGTCCGGGCTTATATCCGGTTCGTAAATCGTAAGCATATCACGGTTTCCATGGGTTTGGGAGTCGTTGGCTGAAGTGAATTTGAAAATGAAAGTATATGCGCCTTGAGGCTTTTCTAACCAACCGTACCAACGCCAGTATCGCTATAGAGTATCCCACATGTATCCAGAAGCACCGTCCTTTGATTTTTATACATCACCCTGTTCCAACCTTTACCGAGTTTCCCTTTCCTAAAACCCTTCTCTTTGAAACAGACTCAAGGCTCAACAATGATAGGCCCAGTGACTGACGACTTCTCCTTGCCCTGGCTCATTTCATCAGTAGAGCTGGCATCGTCATCCGCCTTCTTAGACTTCCTGAACAGTCTCATAAACGCAGCGCAACCCCTTGCCATCCAGTTATACGACCATACAAAAGGCGGCGCAACGAAGTACACCGACTTCGCAAACCACTCATCGGGAAAGATGCGTACAACCACACCCCAAGGCAGACTAAACGCCGCAATGAGAATTGAAATAGCCCACTGAACACCATTCAGACCATTAGGATCAATATCGAAGACTTGGCCGCCGACGAAGACGATGCCGATCTGCAGACCAACCATGATGCAGTTGATGAAGATGAAGAACCAGTTTCGGTGCACGCCGACAAAGACGTTGAACTTGTTGTCGAGGCGTCGGCAGTTGAGTTCGTTGAAGATCTGCATCCATACGAACATGTTGAAGATGATGGTGTCGAGTTGGAGCTTCTCGCTGGGGATGCTGGAGTCGTAGCCGAGGATGGGACCGCCGGCGAAGTAGAGAACGAGGACGACGACGAGTTGGAAGATAGACTGGCCAATGATCATCTTCCACATCTGGAGCTGTTAGTGTTGGTGTTTGGAAAGGGGGCTGGTGTAGACTTACGTTCATGGTGATGAGTGGTGCGGACTTGGGCTGGGGAGGTCTGTCGAGGATGGAATCGGTGGGGGGATCAGTGGCGAGAGCAAGAGCAGCCATGGTGTCCATGATCAGATTGATCTGTTGGGTATCAAATCAGTATCTATCATAATACACGAGCAGACTGTGACTTACCCAAAGGAGCTGAACAGCCTTGAGAACTGGCTCCATCTTGTCGTCGTACATGGAAGTGACAAAAGAGAGAATAACGGCGGTAATGTTGACGGTGATTTGAAACTAAACATGTCAGTTATGCATGAAATATGGAAACTCAAAACATACCTGTAAGAACTTCTGCACTGCGTCGTTGACAGCGCGTCCCCATTTCAAAGCAGTGATGATCGAAGCAAAGTTATCGTCCATGAGGATAATCTCGGAAGCCTCCTTTGCAACCTCAGTACCGGAAATACCCATAGAGAAACCAATATCAGCTGCTTTGAGAGCAGGTGCATCGTTAGTGCCATCGCCAGTGACAGCAACTGTTTCTCCCAGGACCTTGAGACGTGTGACCAAAATGCGCTTGTCGTCGGGTGAAGAACGGGCCAGGACCTGAAGTCGGGGGATGACCTTATCAAGTTCCTCCTCAGAGAGCTTTCGGAACTCTGGCCCTTCCATGACGATACCATCAGTGAAGATACCACATTCTGTAGCGATGGCTCGGGCTGTGACTAGATTGTCTCCTGTGACCATGCGAGTCACGACGCCAGCACGTCTGGCATTCTGCACAGCCTGAGGAACACCAGGACGGACAGGGTCCTGAATACCAACGATTCCGACAAGTATCATATCACCCAAGTTCTCAAGATCAGGCATCTCCTCGTAGTCTCTGTACACAAGTCCAATGGTTCGAAGGGACTTGCGGGCAAAAGCCATAATGGCATCATCAGCAGCCTTGCGGTCCAGGGGCTCGACAGAACCAGTAGATGGGTTTACTTCTGTTGAGCAGAACCCAACCATGATTTCGGAAGCACCCTTGATAAGAACCCTGTAACCGGATGGGACTTTGATAACCGCGAGCATGTACTTCTTGACCGAGTTGAAAGGCTCGATGAGAACGATTTGCTCGTTTGCTCTAGTTTCGGAGAGGGATTGCATGCCGAGATGGTCTTTGGCGAGTTGGAGGAGTGCGGTTTCTGTCTTGGAGCCGATGAATGCTGCATCGCCTTCATGGGTTCCTTCGAAAGCTGTGGAGTTGATGGCCACGGATTGGGTGATGAGCTTGCTGGTGTCTTGTGACAGGTTTGATGCCCATGAGGGAATGTCGTCGGAGTCGAAGCTGGAAGATCCAAAACGGCCGGCTGTGACTGTCATTTTATTCGTAGTCTAGAGATATTAGCCAGGTTCGTTGTATATACGAATAATTACTTACCAAAGTTCCCGTTTTGTCCGAGCAAATGCAAGTCGCATTACCCATAGTCTCACACGCTCGAAGGACTCTGACAAGGTTGTTTTCCTTCAAAAGACGAGTCGTAGCAAAAGCCAGCGCAAGAGTAACAGCAAGGGGAAGACCCTCAGGAACAGCCACAGCAATAATCGCAATAGCCACGACCAAAAGATCAACAAAGGTCGACGCCTTCTCCTCGGCTGATCTATCATCACCAGGGATGTTGGCGCAGAATCGGAAGAGAAGAATAAAGAACATGAGGACAGAGGCACCACCACCCAGCTTAGCAATGGCAACTGCTAGCCCTTCGAGTTTCTTCTGGAGAGGCGTGGATTCGATATCTGTTCGGACGGACATCATGATCTTGCCGAAACTGCTGTTGACACCGACTGAGGTACAGAGATAGGTTCCCATGCCTTCAAGAACTCGAGATCCAGAGATGATAAACGGATCAGGGGTTTTTGTGCGTGCTGGGTCGTCGACAAAGCACTTTACGCCAGGCGTCTTCTTCAGCGCATCGGACTCGCCGGTAACAGTCGACTCGTCGCATTTGACGTTGTGTCCGTCGATGAAGATACCATCGGTAGGAATCAGGTCACCAGGCTCAAGATAAAGAACATCACCGACAACCACTTCAGCGACATTGACCATCATGGACTTTCCAGATCGGAGAACCTTGACTTCTCTGTCGTCCTTCTTAGTGTTGAGCTTAACAAAGGCCTTTTCTTTCTGCCAATCGTTATGCGAGGCAACAACCACAACGATAAGAACAGCACCGAGAATAGCAACGCCCTCAACCCAATCAACAGGTGTAGGATCGCCAGGATTATGGGTTGTGCCGAATGTTTCGTAGAGACCCAGGGCGAGGGATATGGTACCGGCGACAGTCAACATGATGAGAACAGCCTCTTGGAAGGTAATCCAAGCGAGTCTCCAGATTGACTTTGGTTTTTTAGGTGGGAGTTGGTTTTTGCCGTAGGTCTTGATTCGAGGACAGTTCTGGGTGTTGAGCTCGTCTACGCCGAGTCCAGCGCTGAGGTCGACATTGAGACTCTTGGCGAGGCCTGGCAGACCACCGAAGCCTTTGAGGACATCGAGAGATTTGGGGTCGAGTAATTGGTTGAGGGTCTCGGGACTGTAGCCGAATGGATTATTGGGATCTTTGGCGAGATCGACATGCTTCTCGTGTCCCGCATCGAGAAATTGAGGCACGGCTGAGCTGTTGATACTAGGGACAACAGTTGTTCCATCAGTCTCAGATGAGCGACCCGTGGAAGCAACGGTGCCAGCATCACTGATAGATCGCTGACGCGGATCCAGCAGCGCCTTTGGGTCAAGATGATTGCCGGACATGGTTGCGATAGCTAGTCCCTTGGCAGAGGATGTAGTAGAGGAGGATGAGTGCGCTCAAAACCAGTGAGCTGCAGTGGGTGAGTCATGGTGAGCAGTACGTGGGGCATTTTGGAATTTATATTAATTAGATGTTTACAGAGCCGTCTTCTTTTGGCCGTCCAGTTTGACAAGCTTAACTTGAGACAGGCAGGGGAGCTGTTGTCGGGACCAACAAAGGGGGTTTACTTCCGCCAATCCAGGAGTCTCCACTGATCTGATAAACGAAACATCTGCTTATATCAGCGGACAACGGAAGACCGACGTCCTTTTAGGGGTAGGATTTGCAACAGTAGCTTAAACGACAGCAGGGATCTCTGAGGAATGGCCAATGGAGTGATGGTTGAGGATTTATGTAATCGGAGACGGAGATGAATTGTCGAGCTCAGACCATAGCTTGATCCTATCAAGCTTGTTTCTTTTGCATTGCACTGCCTCACTGGATAATACCGCCAATCAAGCTTTCTAAGTGACGGGTATGTACCATTCCCCACCGCATGATTAGAGCTCTCGCTTGTGGTTTAGAATCTGATGATCGATCAGGGCTTGGCATTTCTGTTTCTACCCTGGAGCTTGGAGGCCTGATTGTCGAGATCGAGATTTAGGATGCGGATGAAACGGTGAATTGTATGAACAGAACTTGGAATCATGTTGCTTTTTCTTGATTTTGCCGTGTTCGATGCCGTGTTTTGTTACAAGTCTACAGCGGATTCGCGTGAGTGAGTGACCATTGGTTAGCAATTTGATATCACGCTATCTCACCCTAGTCCTCGTTTAGTTAACACTTTTAATCAAGAGATCCACGTGCCGCCAGCTGTACCGCGTAGTACTGCACAGTCCCCCACGCACGGATTTCCGTCCTCCGTCATCCATCTCGAAGCTCACTTCCGTCTCTCCGATTACACTCGCCTCACCAACAGATCAGTACCGACGGATACACACCGCAATGCCTCCCCGGCGCGCTTGCGACGTGTGCTATAAGCGAAAGGTATCGAAAACATGTTTTCGTTCCCATCTCCCCCTCCAACTGACGTGACATCATTTGTCATTCCTTAGCAGAGCAATTAAGCTTACTTATCCTGGTCAGATTCAATGCTTGATCAAAACCCCAGGAGATCCCTGTGACTGGTGCGACAGCCAGGGGCTCACATGCACCTTTGATAGAGTTGTCCAGAAGGACCCGAACAAGAGGTAAGGCTGCCAAGGTTGAACCGTTCCATTGGGTGCTTCAGCCTGACACATCATACCGTGCCAACTAACGTAACCAAGAACTACCTCCGATGTCGTCCAGGAATTGTCGCGTCGCGTGGAAACGCTCGAGGAGCAGCTTCAATCAGCGCTGTCAAACAGCACCAGCATGTCCGTTGGAGGCCCCTCGCCGTGGTCTGAACCAACTAGTCTCCGCTTTGCTTCCTCTCCCATCACTACGTTACCTCATCAGCACCCCGTCATAAGCCCCGTCCAACTAGCTCCACAAATCTCACCAACATCTCGCCCCAAGCCCGTCTACAAACTATCACGATGCCATATCGGCACCAACTGGTACTTCAAAGGAATAGGCATCTTGTCCGAACGTGGCTGGAAGTGGATCTCAGAAGGCGCAGGAGAGCGTGTATTTCTTGAAAACTTTGACATATTCGGAAACCCTAGCGGAACAGTGCCATCTCCTGGCCCTGTTTCATTTCCTGAAACACCGCGAGTTCTACCTCCAAGGGCCATTTGCAGCCACGTTGTTGAGCTGTTTTTCAAGTCCAAAACTTGCGTTGTTTTTCCTATCCTGGAAAGAGGCCTCTTTGAAGCCACGCTGGCTAGGGCTTTCGATGATGGCGTTATCGATCTGGCTCGTCGTGCTCCAGCCGAGGCTTGTCTTTGGGCCATGATTGCACTGGTTGTACGAACCACAGATGCTCAGAAATTAGGCTTCACATTCGAACCCAAAGATTGCATCCATGAGGCCTCCCGATTGTTGACGATCGTCAATGGAAATACCAACTTGGACACTTTACAAGGCACCCTTCTCCTGGTAAGTAAAACCCCAAGCCACCAAGTATTATGCATGGTGCTGATTCAAATCAGTGGGCATGTCAACAGATGAGAGGACAATGCCGTGAGGCCGCCGTCAGCTTCGCAAGTGCATGTCGCATGGTCTGCGATCTAGGTGGCCATTTTTCAGTATCACGACTGGCCATCCTTCCTCAACACATCCCCACATTTGATAACCAGACAAAGCTACATATCAGAAGAATATTCTGGATGTTGTATTGCTTTGACAAAGACATGTCTCTGCGATCAGACAAGCCTCCACTCCTGACTTCAGATCACTGTGATGTGACTGATTCTGAAGACCAGACACTATGGTATAGTCATCCACGAGACATAAACCTCGCCAAAATTAAAGAAAATGCGAGTCGGCTGCTTTGTTCACCACGAGCGTTCAAATACACCGAGGGTGAACTCCTAGCAACTGTTCGACAACTCGACGACGACATTGAGGAATGGCGCTTATCAGTCAACCCACGCTACCGTCCGAGATTATCTATCCTGGACTTGTCCTCCTCACTACCTTCGACCATGAGCTTACAAGATCGCACGTATCTGATAAATCTGCAGCTTGATTACCTTTTCACCATCATCAACACTCACATATTGGTCCGAAAATGCGGCGACTTGGAAGAAACTCTACCAGATAATCTGCACAGCGTAGTAGAGTCCAGCGCCGACCTCTCCATCGAAGCAAGCCGTTCCATCTTCCGCATTCTAGACACGGTAGTGGATTTCTGTAAAGAGGATTCACTATGGATTGTGTCACATTACGCACCAATGGCTGCCATGCCCATCTTTATGAATATCCTTATTCACCCCCTCGGGCATTCTGCGGATAACGACCTGCAAATCTTGTCGTCGATAAGCAATATCACGCGCAAGGTGCCGTCTGAGAGACTCCCAATGGAAGAGATTGAGCATATCCAAGAGATAAGCGAGTTTGTTATGGAACTTGTGAGACTTAGTCATAGTGCGGCGTGGAAGGTGAAGAGAGGGGAGAGAGAGCATGATCTTGATATCATTCACAAAGCAGCTTGATGGGTGGAAAATGGTACCTCTCAGATCATCTGGCTGGGAGCTGTGGCTAAAGGGCGTTCACGTTCTCAAATTGTCCAACATAAGAGTTATCTATCTTGAATTGGCTCATGTATCATATTGTCTGTAACAGTAGGGGGATCATTGATAACATTGAACGAGGTAGTACGTGTTCCTGATCATGGTATGTCTGGAGTCAAAGCTGTCTATGAGAACTAGACCAATCCTTCTCCTTCACAATTTCTCACAGAGCATCAATCTTACTCAACCATTCAGACAAGGCCCTACCTAGTATGGCCTTCCTATCTTGTGGTGGGGGCCAGCCGGATAGCCCCAAACACCACATGTGACTTTCTAGGTAACATTTCAAGATGCCTCAAAGATCGGCCGCAGTTCTCAAAAGATGGCGACATCCCTGCATTCAAACATCAAAGTCGATCGATGTTGGACCGAGGGTCCGTGTTGTTGACCAATCAACAGCTAGTATTGCTAGACCCTGGCCAAGAACTTCATCTTGATCGATCTGTCTAGCCTGACTTGGCATCGCAACCTGCATCTCGATACTGATAGTCGTTTAGATAGCAGGGGGGTTGATCTTTCTGTTGTATTCTGGCTCTACGAGAGAGGAGGATGGTATACGTTAATAACTAATATGGTCTCAATAGCCTCCGTCAAAGTATTAAGGATAATGGCGTTGAAACTTTTCTTATTGTTATCTTATACCTGAATCACTTTAAAACCTCTTGTCTGCCTTATTTTCGTGACACTGAACTCAGCTTCAATAGTTACCTACGCAGAACTATTCGCCATTGATGACCAAATCGCTCCGAATCCATGTAAACATGAAGTGATCGTACAACAGAACAATACTACCTTCCAGATTAATTCGAAACATAGTTCATGTCAGCAGAAGAACTTATGTAGTTTTCGTTTACCTGAAGGATTTCTTGGCAAAACCAATCCCAAACCCCACCTCGCGGTCCAAATAACCTCAAATAGAATACAACTGCTTAGTCTCGATCAGTCGATTTTCTAACTGTTATCTGATACGACGCTGAGCAACCATTGAAATCTCCAGCGACATGGAGACGGTAAATGCAGCTGTATTCAAGAGGCGAGTTGATGCACCTTTACCTGCCGCTTTGGGTCTAGGCGATGTGCATAAGGAGCAGAGAGAGCAAAAGTGCCTGACTTATCGCTGGACCGACTTCCGAAAATGATACCTAGGCAGCTTATTCTGGATATATTCTGCTAGGACCTTTTGCTCGGGTTATCGCCAAGTGCAGTGGCGGCTAGGAAATGCCTTTGCTGTGATCAAGGAACTTCAAGTATAAAAGGTCGATATTCTCACCATTGAATATTGACTTGCTCAGACTTGAACAACTCGAAACCCATAAATACTATCTCAACATACTCACTCATAGTCAACATGAAGTTCACCACCGTTGCCGTCGCCCTATTCGCTACCTTTGCCATCGCGGCCCCATCCCCCGAAGAGAGCAACCTTGAAAGCCGAGGGTGCACTTGCAGGAAAGTCGCCGATGAGTGGATCTGCACCGGCACCAACTGTGCTGGCAAGGTGAAGCGAGACCTTGTGCCTCGACAGTGTTCATGCCATCAGATTGGTAACACCGGCGAGTGGATTTGCAGTGGTCGCAAGTGTGGTCGTGATATCCCCTCAGAAGAGAGCAACCTTGGACGCCGAGGGTGCACTTGCAAAAAGGTCGCCGGTGAATGGATCTGCACCGGCACCAACTGTGCCGGCAAGGCCAAGCGAGGCCTTGAGCGAAGACAGTGCTCGTGCAAGAAGGTTGGCGATGAGTGGATCTGCAGTGGTCCCAAGTGTCCTCGGGACGTGTCTCACATGGAGGATGTTGAGTAAACCTTTTTGCTTCTTGGGTAAGTGTTCTATTTGCTTGTCGAAAGACTGAACCCGAGTATTAGGTGCTGACACAAGTCAGTTGTAGGAACACTTCTTTAACAAAGAACGGAAGATATCAAAGGGTTTATTGTCTTTAGAAGTTTAGCCGAGCCAAGGGTAGTTGTACCTCAGTTCATAGGCTGAGTAGCATTATATCTATAAATACGAACTTCCGATGTTGTGGTTATATATTTCAAGGAGAATCTCTCCCTTTCCTTCACGTGTCATATGTAGATCCCTGCTCATCATTAGACTGATTACAAAGTAGGCAATCTTATATTTTCGATCTGAAACTGGCAGAAGACTTCATGTTCGCTGAAGTGTTATTTGCAGTTGAGACCTGTGGCTAAAACCTAGTCTTTGCCCCATCAACTTAAACTTCATATTCGCAGGGACTCAGAAACTCAAACTTGAAGGAAGGGGGACGTATTTATACAGACTGGTCATTGAAACGACGGAAGAGGTATCACGAGTCAACTCCAACGCCACTTATACGATCCCATGATGCATACAAGCATCATATCTAGGTAGATCATTAAGAAGACTGATGTCCTTTGGGACACTGGGGACTTTCTTTGTGATCAGTCAGGATCACGACACTGATCTGTGATAACGAGCCATCCAGTACAACAAACGGTCCCTTGACGACGGGATTCAGGTCATCGTGTCAGGTCCCTCGACCATGTCCCATACTTTTGTATCCAATTGACCAGCTCGCTCATTATGCACGACAAGGCAGATGGTGTCTACAACCCATTCACACAACAACTTGCGAAACAGAGATACAAGGCTCGAACATGGTATTAAAGGCTCTATGCAGTTGTCTTGTACGACGTTATTTACCACCCCAATCCACGGAAAACAGCCATGTGCTTGCTACAATGGCTGATATGATGCATCTTGGCCCTTGTTACCTGATGTACGCCCTCTTTCGCTGTTTAGCGTCTGGGCATTCCTCGTCCTCTTCCACGCAACGCCCGTTGAGCGGCACCAGCAGGGAGCGCGCCCGGTGCCTGAGGCTTCGCGCTCTCCTCATTCCGAATTGTCTCGTCCACACTCAGAATCAGACAGCTGGCCTCGGTGGCAGCCTGAAGGGCGTTGATCTTGACCAGCGCTGGCTCCCACACAAAGTTATCCATCATATTAGCGACACCCTCATTTTGGAAATCCACACCGGCCCAAGTATTTCCGTTGTGATGCTCGACGCGTAGCTTGTTAAGGATGTCTGTCGCATCGAAACCTGCGTTATCGCACAGTTGGCGGGGGATGATCTCGAGGGCCTTGGCGAAGCTCTTGATGACGGCCTGTCGCTTGTCTCGAATCTCGTTGGCGTACTGACTGAGATAGGACGAAATCTCCATCTCGCAGGCGCCACCACCACCAACGATGTTGCGGTTGAGAATGGCACGCTTCACAATCATGATAGCATCATGTAACGACCGCTCCACCTCAGCGATGAACTGTTCCGCACCGCCACGCAACACCAACGTACATGTCTTAGCCTCGGCACAGTCCTCGAAGAAGTTGAACCTCTCGCCACCAATTTGACGTTCCTCGAACTTGCCGCAAGTTCCAAGGTGCTCAGGAAGGATATCGGAACATGTTGACTGGAGAACGGCGCCGGTGGCCTGGACGACACGCTCCATGTCCTCGCCAGTAACACGACCAGCACAGAAAATATCTCGATCGGCGAAAAATTGCGTCGCTAAATCGCCGATAGGTAGCTTGCTAAGAACAACCTTGGCGCCTGTTTGATGGATAGACTCGAGCTTCTTGTAGATGATTTGCCACTCCGCATCGACGATGGCCTGGTATTCGGATACCTGCTCGACTCGGACCTCTGCGTTATCCTTCTCGGCCTTGAGCTCGAGCTCGACGTTAAGGCATACAATCTTGGGGTTGACGAATGTCTTTGGCTGTTGTTCGAAACCGGCGTAGGAGAAGGTCTTCTTGAATGCCACACCGTTGACGAATAGCGACTCGGTCAATGAGCCACCGGGGATCTTCTTGACTCCAATCAGCTTCTCGTTGAGATCATCCTGATCTAGAGTAAGGACGGCGTCGACGGCCACTGCAACTGTCAGCACGGTCAAAGAGGCGGTGGGTGGGGGATATACTCTTGGTGAAGAACTCTGTGTTGCGCTTGATCAACTTGCTCGTCATGGCAGTAGCAGCCAACTTGCTGAGGGTCTCTCTCTTATCGGCTGCGCTTGTACTGACAGCAATCTCCTTGATCTTGTTGACTGCCATGGTTGAAGCTTTCCTCAGACCCTTGATGATGATCTGCGAGCTGATGCCTTGTTCAACGTGGTCTTTCATCTCCTTGAGTATGCTGCCAGCCAACACAACCACCGAGGTCGTTCCGTCTCCAACTTCCGCATCTTGTGATCGCGCGATGTCGACGAGGATTCGTGCCGCAGGGTGGACAATGTCCAGAAGCTTGGGAATGCTAGGTCAGGCATGTCCAGAAGGAAACGGTGAGCTGGGAGGGGAGGGGAGAGCATGTACATACCTTCATCACTGTCGCACCATCGTTGGTAATGGTTTGTCTGCCATTCTCATCCACCATCAATAGATCACCTCCATAGGGTCCAAGAGTGGACTTCAGGGTGGCCTGCACGGCAAGACAGGCGTTGATGTTGGAAATGATCTGGCCTTTGCCCTGGGAGGTGTCGGTTCCTGGCGGGGGATTGAGTCAGCGCGTGTACCAAGCTAGCTTGCCATAGAGGTACCATGGAGGAATACTGACCCTCCTTGAGGACAATGATGGTCGGTGTTTGACCGCCGAAGGACATCTTGAAGTATCGGAGCGAGTCGGGAAAGTTTGATGTGACGCTTCCGCAGCTGAGGGAGGTCGGTCGGTCAGTCGGAGAAGCTGTTGCTCGCTTGCCTGCCCCTCGGGAAGATTTTTTGGAAGCTCTGTGGGGTTTGGTGCCTAGCCCCTCTTTAGGGGGATCCAGCACGTGATTGTCCCTCTGAGCTGCTTATCGATAAACCTCCAATCGTTGATTACCTAAGTCAATTTCAGTGGAACCTCAGATGGGTGACAGAAAGTCAGGATTAAGGTAAGGACAGGCAAGGTTATCATAAAGATTAGGATAATTTACCTAAGTCTTAGGGCCTAAGTATAGTCCAGTAGGCTTGTGTTTGGAATAAGCTGACAATATGGGATGTTTTGCATACCATTTCGTCCACCGTCTTCAATGCAGGACCCAACACAAGTCGGCGATGTGATTTAGGACTAGAGCCGATTCTGAAAAGAATAGCATCTTTTCTTCGATGTGATGAGTCGTTCCACCCCCTTTTAGTCCAGTATGGGACACCCGTTGTGAGAATGGCAGGGGGCCGTTTCGGGATCGTCGAGCCTCGGTGGCCTGCGAGCTGGAAGCTGATTACTGATTCGTCGGGCGGGTATTCGTTATTCGATCGTGCTTGGAAGAAGTTCTTGATCCTTTTGGGCGGGCTTTGCAGAAGATGGCTGCCCTAGAGTCAAGTGGGCGGAGATGATACAATGCTGAGCTTGGAATGTGCGGGAAGTGGTGATGAAGGAATGGAAGTGAATGTCGAGGCTTGTGCACCTGACTCATTTGTTTCGCAGACTGGAAAACCCGAGCGAATTGGTCTTTGGACAATGCATATAGTAGAAAGGCAAAAGGCCATCAGGCATTGGATCTATCACTCGTATGTAGAAGAAAAACAGTACTTTGCCAAGTCATTCATTCAGGAAACCGAGCCGAACCTCCTTTGTGTGGCACTCTTGGTTAAGGTAGGTAGATATGAGGCGAAGACAAGACTTCAGCCACAGATGTCAACTGAAAATATCACATTTCTGCGTCGCTCTCACCAGATCTCAGTAGACATGACAACGCAAAACCCTCTTAGGTGCCAGCCGACGCGGATTGAATGCACTTTTGACCAATTTCAATGTCTAACTTTTCCTTGATGGCAATTCTTCACTGAAAAAACGCCAACCTGGCATATGGGAAGCTCGATGAAGTCTCGCGAGTTGTCATCAACAACCTCAACCTCGGGAGCTTGCCTTGTAATCGGCGTGCCATTGACCACTTTCCGTGACCTCAAATTGCTACTTAAAATCAGCCGGCACAGGTTTTCACGATGATTGACTTTGGCTACAGAACAAGGCACTGAAAAATGACTGGTATGACTCAGCGACTCGATTCTTCTGGTCTACAGGACTGCTTTCCTCGCTGTTGATCTTACTAGACAACATCATCGCCATAATATAGCGCTACAATTTCACTTTTCAACTGATGATATATCTCTCAGGGATGAGAAACTTGTCCGAATCTAATCTTTCTGTTTTGGCTAAGATAGACGACGCGTACGTTGGTAATCAGCGAGTTAACAGTTCTGCGGCTGCTGGTTCTCCCTCTTCACAACAAGCCTGACCATGTCGGTGGCTTTGAAATCCCAGGGAACGAAGGGATTGATATAATCGGACTCCCAAGGATCAGGATCCGGGATCTTTGTTTTGTCCCTGTATTGGATCTTTTCCAGCCTTGCTCTCAGCACCCTGTTGAGGTGGCCCAGAAAGACATTTAAAGTACTGCCCCGGATATCGTTTATGTCTTTCAACTCCAGATATTCATGATCGCAATCGAAGAATACCTTGTTGTGCGTTTTCTCAGCACAGCTGTTGCTCCACTGCGCATTCCTATCAATCAGTCGGACCTGACGAAACAAACCTGGGTCTTGGTCATGTGCTAGGTCCAGGACAATCCTGATGAAAAAGGCCAGGGGAGGGGAATATCTCTTGATGCGATGATGCGACTTCATTTCGGCAATTTCAAGGGTCCAGGCGGGGTCGAACTCGACGGCGATGTTATCCAAGTACTCTGTGAGGTCGCCCCCACCTCCAGACTCACATCCCAAACGAATAGGTTTCCAGTCTCTCACGAGTGGCTCCCATGAAGCTGCGGTAATGCAGAATATATCGCAATAATAGTCGACTGTTTGGTGCCAGGGTTCGTAGTTGCTCTTTCTGTGTATCATTGAGTACCTCCAACCGCATTCCTTTGAGAATGCGGCAGTATAGATGGCATCTCCCCTAATATCAAGGTATCTGGTATCTGCTTTGAGATCACGCCATCCCTGACTACCCCAATCCTTAGTGACGACATCTCTGGACTCTTTACAGGCCATCCATAGTCCTGCGTGCCAGAGGTAGGCAGATCTGTTTCTTGGACTGGCGTCCCAATCGCTGTGCAGGGGAGTGAGCTGTCGATTATCATCCATCTTGATGTAGTGCAGACCATTTTTGCCATTGCGCCAGTCAAGGCATGAATACTCCCAGACTTGCTGCCGTAACTCGAAAGGCAGTCTGGGAAACGGGTGGAAAGTTGAGGTGCTCATGGTGTGGCAATGTGATGTGGTTTGGGAGGGTCAGATTGGGAGAGGGTTCAAAAGGTGGAAGAGGTGTGTCGTGTTGAAAGATGGCAAGAGATCCATATATTTATACCAAGTTAGAAAGTATATAATGTGAGTCAGTCAAAACCGCAAAAATAAGCTTCCAGCCACAGGTTTTAGGTGCGAGTGAGTCATCGTACATGTTAATTACCTAGGTGGTGAAACCATGTGCCACAAATACGTGGTTTGGTGCACCTAACCCGCATGATCTCAGCAGGGTTTGAAAGGGTTGATGTGCAAGAAGGCATCCAAATTACCATACAAGGCGTCTAGAAATCAGACTCCATAGAACGACAAAGGTGACCGAATAGATAGTCTAAAGCGTGAAGTAGGTGCAGTAGAAATAGCCTTTTTGGCTGCTTTTGTTACAAGTGCCATGGTGAGAGGCCGAAACCTCAATAGAAACTTAGCTTCCCTCCCAGCCACCCAGTCGCCTTCTTGTGAAAACGAGTTGTTGATCAGAGGCCTAAAATTGTTGTGTACTTCGTGCCCGTCAAGGCCTTGATGCTACTATTTCAGTTAACTAATTTTTCATATCCAATTGAGGGCTCCACAACCTGTGTCTCTATTGTCAATGCGACCAAGAAATTATATTCTCTCTGTCGAGGTCGTCGGACATCGACCCTGCGACAAAAGTGTCGTATCCTCGTTGTTGGACCTGGGGGCTGAACGCCTCAATAATAGACGAAGACAGTGCTTTTGTTGACGCTCGCTCTTGAAGGTATTTTTTCGCAACCTCGAAGCAAATGGCTAGAGGCATCTTCAGGATATCATGGTCTAAGTTACGATTGAGCCAGGTTCGTCCTCATGACCATGCCCGGTCTGAACTACACTTCCCACAGCAACCTGTTTCACTACTTCGCAGCACTGCCCGAGGTTACATCCTCGATGTCCCCTGACCTTTCTTCTCTCCTACACGTTCATGCGGTCCATAAAAGCTGCTCAAGCCTGTGAAGAGGGCGTTTGGCGAGAAGCTCGAAAAGTTCGACGAGGGCGGCGTAGTGGTACTTGGTAGGTCGCGATGGCGCGTAACACCGCTGGCGGCGAACGTCAATGGCATGATGCTTCGAGAATTTATACTTGGTAAATTCAACTCCAGCTTGAGAGCCGCGATTGGAGGATTCGAGTTGAATAGTGCCTCAGACGCTGTGTAATCGCATGCCACGGCTATCATCAAGAAAAGATGAACACGTTGGCCGTAGTCATCGCCGAGACCAAGGAACAGTCAAATATAGAGGCAAGTCTAGAACGGTGAGCTTACTCACGCCCTGGGGAAACAGGCAATGTATAACAGAACTTGACGATCAGGTGGTCAAAGAAGAGATGGAGAGGATTGTCGAACTCTGTGAGGAGGGCCACTAGGCAAGACCGGCCACTAAAAAGGGGAAAGACTGGCCAGCTAAAGGAATGGAACCTTGGTGTCCTTACGTGTCTCCTACCCAGTAGGTACCTACCAATTGCGCCAATACTTAAGATACTGGCCTACCTACACCAGTACCTTAGTAGGCAACAGGTAGACACACGCGCCTGACGCGGTCATAAACATAAACCCAAACGCGTACTGGATCTTCCCAACATCAATACACACATAACACAATATCAAGAATCGAAACAAACTATCAAATACAATACAAATACAACTACACGCACACACACACACAAATACACACTTACAAACATACACACATACACTACATTCAAGCCCATCGGTCATCAAACGCTCCACTATGTCTACACACGAAGTTCCACAGCGGCCAAAGCGCAAGCATAGTGAGGATGGGATGACTGAGGAGGACATTATTGAAGGGTTTCGAAGATGGAAGACAAGAGCCCCCCTTTCCCCTGATTCGTCCAAGCAGGCCGAAAGCCTTCTCAAGGAGGCTAGCAAATCTCAACAGAGCCCAGGCACAGCCAACAACACTTTTCTGCACAGCGCGTACGATTTCTTTGAGGTCAAGCAGAAGCAAAAAGAAGAGGCCAATATCAAGTCCACCGAGCTCACCAAAAAGCTTGAGGACCTCCAAGCGCAGGTGGAAGTGGTCAAGGCCCAGCTGGAAGAGTCCCAAGCTAAAGAACAAAAGGCCGAGGCCGAGACCAGCGACATGTGCTTCTTGTTGGAGTACGGCGACTGGTTCAGCTACTTAATATCAGGAATGCGGCAGCTCGAGCCTCTGATTGAAACAGAGGACGTACCCGCCCTCAAGGCCCAGAACCAAACTGCTTATGAGGCCCACCTAGCCGCCGTTGTTCATGCTGCCACAGCCCAAGCAGCCGCCGAGGGCGTCCCTTACCATGGTTATTCGGCGGAGCACAAAGTAATCCTGAAGCAAGAGCGCGATACCATACAATCAAGAGCCCGGGATGCCTCAAAATGGAACTGTTTGACAGGAAAATGGCACACAACGGAGTCACATACTATCATAAACGCTGAAAGAGAGGCCATACTGGATTGGCGTGAGAGCGGCGAAAACGAATCTGAGGCCCCAGGTACGCCTTTTCTCGACCGTGTCCAGCGAATGTGCAGCAAAGCCGGTGTCACGAGGCTTCAATGCCTACAATGGGTCAAAGATTACGCCGAGCGAAACGAGCTATGCCACAACCCACAGCCAAAAGTGTCAGAATTCTAGAAGAAGACTGATGCTGGTGATGACGTTGAACCGCCTGCTAATTCTGACGACGCACATATTGCTATCGACTGGGCCGCGATGAAAGTCTCTGTGGACAATCGCAAAGAAGAGATCGAACAGAAATACTCACAAGGCAGCCTAACTGAAGATAAAAGGGCCTACATCATTGAAATCATGGATCAGTACTGGAAATTCTACTCTAATGGCATAGATGCGGTAGGAAACCCCATTTTAACTGACTTTGCTAAAAAGGAAGCCAAGGACTACTACCTTATAAGATCTGGGATCAGGCCAAACCCGCCACAAGATTATTTGAAAGAGTATCATGAGGGCAAGTGGGACGACTTACTTTAGACAACAAGAGCAGAGAGACGCGCAGATGAAAGTGGCAAAAGGTAAAGTCCTGAATATTTCTAAAGATCCCCAATCGTCCAGCCTTCTTCTAGGGTTTGCTGAGTCGTGGCCAATCCTATGGAGTTGATTGAGCCAAGGTCCAGCTTCGGTTGAGTGTCCGGTCCAACGTTGCTGAGTCCAAGTAAGGGGTGCCTCCATACCTAGGGCTGATGGGGGAAGGGCGGCGAAGTCGGACTCCTACAACCTCCACGCGGTGCCGCCCGGGGACCTGGTCTATCTAGACTTCAGGCAATGTAGGAGACGCAACCAAGGTGAGTCAAGCCTGGTACCTATATGAATAACATAGACATAGGCAATCGCTTTGCAGGAAGGATATTGCCTAGATCTCTCGACCTTAATCCGAGTTTGTGGTTTCCATTGACCATCTAATGCTCAGGACAGATGTCAGTATCCCACCAGCGTCCGAACAGAGCCTTTACAGGAAGGCGGAGAGTGCTAACAATCGTTTGCATACCCCAATCCCCGAGGGTCAAGATCCCATCGACCTTGCCTCCGAAGCCTCTGACTTTACTCATCGTCATGGACCCCAATCCCTCTCACGTCAGCGACCATAACAGCGAATACCTGACAACTCAAGTAACAGTCTCTCTCGAACTTCCCTCGCCGATCTTTCTTCGACCTGCAGCCGCCCAGAAAGTAACTGCGTACCTCACAAGACGCATTCGTACCTGAATACGCTCGACTCAGCAGTCGAAGTCGGTCGCCGTTCCGCCATACTGTCATCTGTGAGAGAAGTGACACCCAGTCAGTTGCTTCTTCGTACACGCCGAATAATCCATGCATACGCCTGCCAACTCTTACTTCGTCAAGAACCTCTACTAAAAGGGAGGGGAAAGAGATTATGTTCGGAACCTAGACGAAGGCGATAACTTCATATAAACTCACAGGCCTCCAAGCGCAATCCTAGCCTGTCCCTTCAGCATGTGGCCTTTGGGGGAGTATATGTATATGGACGATTCATCTCTGTGCGTTAACAGGTTCTATTCCCTCTGTCTTGGTGGACTGGCTGAGGACTCATCTGGGAGAAGGACAGAGTTTTAGTCCGTCGTCAATGCGGACCATGTTGCCGCGCGCATGTAGCTAGTCCATATGGAACCCGGTACATCAGCTGGTGGTCGTTCCAGTTAGCACAGCCTGTATTCAGAGCGTGTTTGAAGCCGAAATAATTGCTCTTATGACGACTACGGCGACAATTTGTGCTATGCGAAGGATGGAACCCATTTTAGTGACTTTGGGGAGGAGGCTATGCCATGAATCATGGCCCATGGTTTATGTTGTCCCATTCCGACTTCAATTGCGAGCCGATGGCCCAGGGGTAGACGATTTCCGAATTATCTCACGACTTTGTTTCAACCTCGACGCTCAGTCGAGCCCTGCCCAAACGATCATAGTGGGTGACGTAAGTTGACCATGTATCCCCTTTCTTTGTTGGCCAACACCTCGATCAAATGCCGGGCCAAGCGATGTTCCGCCCCCCCACCGTCCCGGGACTGCAATCAGTCGATCAAGGTGCTTCAATCCCTGCGCAATTTGGCATACAGGTTATTCCGTTGCTTTCATTCCTTTATTTCGAATTAATTTCATCTTTGCACTTGGAGAAGACAACATTCGTCACGTTAACTCCCGAGATACGCGACAACAACATCTGCATGATGTGAAATGGATCGACATCATCAGGCCAGGTTCTATAGCACGAGGAAGTTTGGGAAACTCTTTTGCTAATGTCGTTGAAGGTGCCTTGGAATGATACAGTAGATTGGCGGGATTGCGATGATGCACCGATTGTCTATAAACACACGATGCCGTTAACGACGTCGAACCATCGATAAATAGCCAGCTTTGTCACTTTCCATCATCCCGCGCCACATGGGCACTCGCGGCATCATACGCGTCTAGATGCCACTGCCTGGCCTTACACACCCGGTCGTTCCGAAAACAAGTCATTCACCACCGTGCTTGGACCGCTTGTCGAAGCACAAAGTCTAGTACCGCTCGCCCTACAGTTGATGGCTGGAAAGTTGAGTTACTTATGGCGTGGCAATGCGATATGGTGTTAGAGGGCTAAAATGGGCGAATTAAAAAGTGGAAGATATCTATCTTATGATGGGAAGAGATGTATCTATATACAGCTGGAGACTTTATTGGTATGAGTCATTGTAAAGGCTGAAAGTTACTCTTCCCTCCAGCCACACATTCGCCCAGAAGCGCATTGTTCAAGAGGCCCAAAGTTAAAGGTCGATCCATGCATTATAGTTCATTCTATTTTCACCCTGAAGTTTTAATTGGATGGCATCACAGTGCAATGATAGTGTGTAGTTCTATTAACCATTAACGAAGAAGACTCAAGTGTGGCTCATTCTGTGCAATCTAGACGTTTTGATCAGATATCCAGATGTTCTCCGTTTGCTAATATTCATGAGTTGCTGTTCTGGCCGCTAAGCCCTATCCGACAGTCGTTACTCTTAGACCAAGCTTGAAAGACGACGATATGCTAAACATCCTTCAATCGAGAGCTCAATCTCCAAATCCCACCACCGCAATGATAATTACATTTATGAAGTCGGTCTTGATCTTTCCTGTCTCACTCCGTTGTCTAATCCTTCCTAGCTTGATTGATTCCCAAAACAAGAACCGACAAGCGCCTTCGAAACCAAAGAGGAGGCTCATCACGAAAGTGATCTGATACGAGGTCACACCAGGGTTGAGGCAGCCTCCTTGACCTGGTCTCATTGAGAACTCTAGCTATGCTCGTAATGAACTCAAGAATGGGGCTGTGCTTCTCTATGCAGGTCGCGGTAGAAGAGGAGAATGGGTCGATCGTAATGTACTCCTGCTTGCAGTCATAAAACATCTTGTCAGGTTTCTGGCCGGTATTTTTGAGTTTCCATTGAGCCTTTCTGTCAATGAGGTGGATATAAGACACCCCGAAGCCCGTACGCGGTGTCGGGTTCAGGAGAATCGCGAGGGCAAAGCTCAAGGATGTTGAGAAGTAGTCGAGTGGTACGAACGGTGAGAAGCAGTCGCGTGGTCCGAACTCCTCATGGCTTGATAGTTCCAGGTTCCAGTCAGGATTATACTCAAGGGCGATCCTGTTTCTGATCTCCTTAGGAATCAAAGCTTTACGCTGCAATAGCGGGAGCCAGTCTTCTGATATGATGCAGAACAAATCTTTACGACGATAGAAAGCAAGACGTCGAGGCTCGTAGTCCACTTGCTGACGAGCCACTCTTGGATTCAGGTCTAGAAAGTTGGTAGCCGAAAACCCCAGTATCCTACCCAGCCGCCAGAGAGCAGGGGATTCCTCGAATCGGGGCCAATGTAGCTCAAACCAGTACCTGGCAACAACTTCTCGAGACTCCTGGCAAGCTAGCCAAAGACCGGCATGCCAGAGGTAGGCGGACCTGCGATCTGGATCAGTGTCTTTCATGGTGTGACTCAAAGGGGCAGCTATCGAAGTGCGGTCCAGAGTGAAATAGTGAAGACCACTAGGAATATCGTCTGAGGGGCGAAGAGCACTTTGCCATATCAGCTGTCGGAGCTCAAAGGGAAGTTTTGAGAATTGGTGGAATGTAGAGCAAGCCATGTTGGGACAGTTTCTGGGGGAGTGCTAGTGCTGAGTTGTTAGAGAGTGACAGTAAGATGAGGTTGGAACTTGGAATTTTATAGACGATCTGTAGCATGATTGCATTTCACCTGGAATGGAAGCTTCGCATGCGCGAATTTCCTATACCAAAGTCTAATCCTCGCGAGGCGATGCGGACGCAATGTCGAGAGCTTAATACTGGAAATCGGTTAAACAAAATGATAATTAAGTTTATTTGCTTAGCATCCAGTTAGTTAATTTCTGCCTAATGTTAACCATTACTTGGAAAGACTAAGATGTCGACCTGGTCAGCTTCAGCGAGGGCCTTGGGGAGCTAGGATAGGCACGACTTCAAGCATGACGCCCAGGACTCACATGTTCCTGGTCAATCAACCATGAGATTATGTGTACTTTGATAAAGGAAGGTTCTCAGGCTACAAAAGACGCGGCAAAGCCTTTGAAGGTTTGTCGACTGAAAGGTAAGCCTATGAGGCGAAGATTAGATTTTGTTCAAAGGCGTCAACTGCAAATGACACATCTAGCTCATAATTGAGACATTTTACCATAATGCCTCAGCAATTGCTACAAAATGCTGGTAGACTGTAAACGTCCAATTGGATGACCTGCTCTGCCCATGCAAGTAGTGACCTCCATTGCTGTTCTGCGTATTGCCAATCAACCTCTCGGACGACAACAAGCGTACACTTCGCACCAAGCGATTGTGTGTCGTTGCTTGGTCATACCTTATCAACTGTTGGGCCGTCAGCCCTATCACCTATCTGGGTATGCACATTTCAGCTTGCCATGATGCCCACATATTTCGCCGATTACTACAGGGGATGGCGTAAGCGGGGAGCAGATGTGTAGCCAATTAAACAGCTTGACGAGACAGTGGATAGATGGCACGATAGATATATCCCAGAGAAGCCAACCTATTGGCCCTATTGCTGGCTCTTTGAATAAAGACCTTCTACATACAGCAACTGGCTCGTTGAATATGAGGTCCCCGAGATTATAATGGTACGATATACACTATTTTACCAGGTCGGGAGGCAGATAACGAGTTGGATATTGACAATAATAACATCCTCGAGAGATAGATCTCGTTCTAGAACTAAGTTAACGGGGCAAAGACTGTGGCCTAGAACAAGTTCCATGCAGGCGGCTTCGTCTTCATATCTTTTCTGAGATGGCAGAAAAAGTATAAAACAACGGCCAAGACAAGCATAATTTGCATCAAGCTCAACCAGCAACCTGCACTTCTCATCATATCATATCCTCTTCCTCTTTCAGTAACAAGATGCTCTTCTCCACACTTATTACTCTCGGCTCAGTCCTCGCCGTCTTTGCGTCCCCTGTTGACGTCAAGCGGGAGGATGCTGACCCCAACCAGGCCGAGGTGGACGCCTGGCTCGCTGATGCAAGCAACACAACCACTCTCATCATCGGATCTAGATTCTACGTCAAAGAACCCATGGAAAAGGACAACAAAGAAAAGAAGGACAAGCGTGAATGCGTACCCCGCAGGTGGACTACCAACAACGTTGACCGCACCGGTACCTGGTGGAGCTCATGGGAAAAGGTCAGCGGCTGCTACTACAACGAAAAGAACTCAGGAACGGCCTCGTACTCCATTGCCACAAGCCAGACCATCACAAAGACAGTGTCTGGCGGTTTTGACACCAGCATCGGTACTGTGGGCGACATAGCCAAGACCATCAACGGCAATGGAGGCCTTAGCCTGGGTTTTTCTTGGAGCAGCAGCAAGACGACTGGCTTCACCTTCACGTGCAATATCAATGCTCATGACAAGGCGTCTGTTTGGCAGCAGAACCTCATGGGCTGGGCTGACACGGCACAGATGAGGTGCAGCCAAGGTTGCGGCGAGGGGAAATGGTGCAGTGATTGGAAATTTGGTCATATTGACTTTCCCCTCACGGGAGGATCGCAGACTCTCCAGAATCTTGGATGTTCGTCTGGTTCTGACTCTCACTGCTAAGTGTGCCTACTTGGACTAAGTCCTGATGCAGGCTTTGCTTGCATTTAAGGCTAGTCACTTATTCTTCTCTTCTACTGCCATATTCTGTACTGTATCATCAATAGTTGAGAGCACGGAATGTTGTAGAATTCACGGCTTGGTGTTATGTACTCTTCCTTTGCCTTATCCCCCAAGATGGGGAATCTAGAAGAATGCAATTTGTTTCATTTGAGATTCTCTCTGTTAACAATTATCGTCCTAAAAGTATTATGGCCTCTTACGTAGCTAGCCAGCCGAAAAACAGCCTTCAGAGAGGACTAGCCTTTAGTTGTCCCGTTGTGCATGTATGGTGAGAGTGCTCTGCCCGTGACGAAGAGAAAGCCGCATCGTCAGAAAATGCGATCACCTTTCTAGTGATGAGCCGTCGCTGTAGGTCAATTCCAATGATGCAATTGCTGTATCTGAGGTGATCGAAATGGCTAAAATTTAGATCGACCTGATCTTTGCATCATGTCTTTCATCCTTACTAGCCACATTCCAGTGACAGGCTATCGCCATTAAAGTTTCCCCCCTCACAACGTGCTATGCAGGACAAGCCAGATTGATAGGCCCAGCGTGAGTTAAAGTTTACCCCCCTGTTGGAATTCCAAAATTCTTTGCCAGATTCGCTCTAGATCACCAGTTAGCTTGCTACTGTAGAAGGATCTTGTGTTGGCAGAGTTTCGCAGATCGAAGGTTGGCTTGCTGAAAGAATCTCGTGTCAACAGAGTTTTGCAGATCCGAGGTTGGCTACCATGCTTTGCCGGTTCTTCGGAAACACAAGAATGTAATAAACGTTATTGGATAGAAATGCCCGTGGCTGGGCGGATCTTAATGTGTTTGTGATGTCAACTCACGAGTCTACACACTGCTCTTCCGTTAATAGACTAGCCCGAGCGCGACAGATCTATCTTCACTTGTAGATCATCGCAAGTGTCGATATTAAGCATCTACTGCAAATTCAGGAGGTTGATGTGGCAAATGAACCATCCAGATATAAATTCTCGACAAGATCCGCGTCGAAACTGAATACTTTAATAGCATCACTCATCACAAACACAATTCTACCATCTTTGCTACATCTTCAACATTGCAATACATTTTATACTTTAACCTCTTCATTATGAACAAGCTCATTACAGGATTAGCACTCCTCTCGGCCGCCTGGGCCCTTCCCCGCTCCAACTACTTTAGCTGTGAGAAGGCATACGATGCCTGCATCGCTGATGGGACGCCTGAAGTCACCTGTTCATGCAGCCTGTCTACTTGTCTCGGCCAAGACACCGCTAGTGTTCGCAAGTACTGCTCTACTGCCACGGCATCTCTTGCCCAGGCCTCCAAGACAGCGCATCCATCTCCATCCATGAGTAAAAAGACCAAGGAGACCTCCACTCCTATTCCTGGTGCTCCACCACCTTATCATACAGGACTTCCCCCGACCCATATGCCCATTCCCATCGTTCCTGGTGGTTGCAGTCCAGCCAAACCCGAGCTCTGTGCTTCATCTCATGTCATCTCCCCATCCTCTTCGGTCACTGCTTCACATCCCATTGCTACCCCTACCAATGGCAGCAAATTCCAGAACACTACCTACCCTAGCGTGAAACCTGTCAATGGCAAGACCTGGGCTATCAAGAACCTTACTCGCTACTGTGATGGGGATAATGATGAGTGCGACTATAAGCTTGCGGTCAAGGCTGATGGAAAGATTCATCGATGCACCATTACCCGAACGCCTGGCTCCGATGCTGCCACCGAAAGCTGGGCAGAACAATGTATCAAGGGATCTGGCGTGACCATTTCCTGGGGATATGTCACCAAGCCTGCTCCTGCATTCGCTGTCATCACTGTTGTCAAAGGCAAAGAGCTTGCCTGGTTCGGCGTGCCTGATGTGAACGGCCAGAAAGTTACGCCTTCACATCCCTTCGGCTCTGGAAAGTTCGGCGACCTGGGACAGCATCAAGTTTACACCTACTAAGAAACACTGAGAGAATCCGGTATTGAGTAGTGAAGCAGAGTTAGAGGTTGATCATTCGAAACGGAACTAATGGACCAGATGTATAGAGTAGAATGAGATTTCGAATTACATAGTACTAATAGGATAGAATGAGCAAAACTGAATAGATAAAGAATGTAAACTCGCGTCTGAAAGCTAAAGCCAGTGAAATTCATAGTTGTATTCTGTAAGAATCATGATGGGATACTGCAACCGGTCATAACTAGCATCAAGTTAGAAGAGCTGAGTCTCGAGAAACATGTCTTCTTCGCTGGGGCAAACTTTGATGATTTGGGTGGAGTTGTCAATTCATATCAAGGCCACATCCGAGTGTTGCCAAGGTCTTCTCCACCCGGAGACATTACTCTCACCCACAACACGGCTTGGAAGAACCGAGAGGAAGGTTTCAACCAGCTCTCGTCCAAGGTGACGTACGAGAACAACCTTGCTGCCAATAACGCTGGCACCAGCTCCTTGAGCAAGCAGAACACATTGACCTCTGTAACTGGTAAGGGTAACAACTGGGAGAAGGGTGGATCTTGGCAAGGTGCGGACTTCAAGGCCACCTCTACAAGCCTGATCAAGGGACGTCGACAGGCCAACGGAAAGGTTAATCCAAGCGACTTTCTTCGCCCGGTTAATGGCGGTAACTACGGCGCTACCACTTACTGAGTCTAAGAACGCAGTACGGGCGGCGATGGGCTGGTCTTGTCATTGACTAGTCTACACTATTGGGATTTATGGGAAGTATGTACTTGTAGAAAGTCATCATGGCGCCAACATCGTGTCGCCAGGCTTTTGCGATACAAGGACGGATGCTGGTCCACTGGCGCTCAATGAAGCTTGTCACAAGTCTGAACTGGGTAGACAGGACTACTTGAAGCAAACCAAGGGCTTGTATTTGTATTTGGCTAGTGGTGCCTCGACCTACACAACTGGATCGGATGTTTTCATTGATGGTGGTTACATATGACTGTCGTTGGAGATGGCTAGACTCCAGGATCCTTAAGGCAAAACGAACGAGGCCTCAGAATAACCTATACACGTGTCTCGCCACGACATTTGATGATATTGACCAGTCACAATCCCGGGTCAAACCATTGGAGTTGATCATACAAGGGCTTGACACTGACCTCTGAAATCATGAGCAGTCTACCGATATGTCGGTCTTTTTGCTGGGTTTCTATGCTAATCTCGGTCCTCGGTCGATGTCTCCACTTGCCCCTGCAGTGGGTTACAGTACAACCTAAGCTTATTTTCTCCAGAATAATGAAAGAATCTGGCCATTGAATGGCGTCTCAGCACTAATTGGGGTCGAAGCCCAAAAGCACACGCCCTTTATTCCACTGAATGCGGCCTCGCGTGACTGTATTTTGTGGGAGATTGCATAGCCATTTAAAGAAGAGGGCACTCCAAAGGGGCGAATGCGGAAAAAGAACAAGAGCATGATGAACCAAAGTCTATGAACGAGCTCTTTAAGAATACATAGGTAGTACTCTAAGAAAAGGCAGGCTAGTAGCCTAGCCTAATGTGGCCGTCTTGACTACCCCGTCAACGCTTATCACGAGATCAACATTTCTGAAACAGCATTGCGTTACATTTTGGCCCATTGGAGATCTCCATCACAGGAATCCATTCTATACTGTCGCGCAAGTCGCAACACTTCAAGGCTCCGAAAAGGTTCGGATGAAGATAAGAATATCAAGGATCAGGGGCCGTTTGAGGTTCATCCTGACAAGGTTCTGTTCCTACCAAAGAGGTTGACATGCTCGGTCTTTGTATTTGATATACGGGTGATGTTCCTCGTGGTAAGATCGATCATTCTCTTTGGACTGACACCCGTAGCTTCGGTCTTTGATTCTTTGTAGGATGAGAAGGAATACATGCCTTGCACAAGCTTAATTTCCAAGGTAGGGTTTCCGTAGCTTGACACAGCTTTGGCATGGCGCACGTGGTTTGGAAGTGAGTAGATGGGATGCTTTTAGGGAGTATGATTCTGATGGATTGTAAGGAGATAACCAAAAGTATAGGAGAGTCGAAGACTTGTATAAGTATCTCAACAATCCTCTGTTTACCTCCTCAGATCAGCCTCACACTCAGCACTTCAGTCTTTCAGTCATTCCTTTACACCTTCTATCCGATACACTCTTTTCTGTTCTTAAACTTCATTCCAAACCCTTCTTCATAATGCGTCCCGACCTCATCACCGCCCTGGCCTGCCTCGGCCTCGTCTCCGCCATGCCCGCCAAACGCGAGCCCATGGACGAACGCGCCGTCAAATCCGTCTTCGAGGAGCTCGACGCCCGCGGTGAGACAGTCGAAGCACTGCTTAGGCGTGTGGACGCAAAAGTCTATCGCGACAGGATTCCCGACTGCTCCATTATGGAAAACGACCCCAGCTACATGATCCCCAAGCAGACAGGCTACGGAGTCGACCAGGGCGTCAAGATTCCCAAGACCGGTCGCGACGACGCCTGCGACAACGGCTACAACGGAGATGACCATTGCTGGACTGAATACTTCCTCGTCGAGTCCATCATTGAGACCTCGGGCTGGCAGAACTCGGGTTCTGCTATTGATTGCCGTACTACGTCGACCTGTAACTCGGATTCGTCTATCGCTAACCAGAGCTGCACTGCTTGGTCCAAGTCTTGGAGCAATGGCATGGACTGGCAGATTCTTGAGGCCAAGCTTGAGTGGGCCGTCCCCAAGGTGGATGGAAAGCTCTCCGTTGGTGGCAACATGAAGTACCAGCACAGTGATTCAGGCAGTGAGGTCACTACCATGTGCACCACTGACCAGACTACCAAGTATGACAAATGTACAACAAGAATGATTAGGACCAAGCTGACTTTGGAATTTAGCCGTTGCTCTTGGAATGACCAAGGATGTCATCAGGTCTGGTACGCTGATCGCAATGTGCGTATCTATGGACATGTTTCCCGCGTCTGCGGCGGTCAAACCAGTGCGGGTAAGTTTAAGTTCAACGCATGCACATTTTTAGAGACTCTCTAGAGACTAACAATCGTTCCCAGAGGTCCAGCAGCAGACCAAGAACAAGGAAGGCAATTGGGTCCGTGGCCAGGCTGAGTTCAGCATTGCTCTGCCTATCAACCGCATCATTGGCTGCAATGCCAAGTGTGGAGATCTCACCTACAACCAGGACATCCCCAACCTCGGTGCCAACCGTGTTCCCTTTGATTTATCATTTGATTAGGGGCCATTCTGACTGGCAGTAGCTGAGGGGAGTACGGGACCGTTGAGGGCTGGTGGTATTCTTTTATTTTCTTGGAACGTCTTTAATGGCTGAGGGTTGATCCAAAAACCCTACTTTTGTATTGTTTTTCTTTCTTACCTTAGTTGGCAGTGAAAACAAGACGTTGTTATTATCAGTCTTGAGGTCTATGTTGCCGTTATCAGTGACCTTTCACTGTGCGCTTGTCCTGTTGCAAACTTTGCATACCCCAAAAAGTACTTCTTATAACACACAACACGCTGGCTTGTAGAATTCCTTTGAAGAAGCGACTATCAGCTTCGATATATCCTTGTAAACGGCTACTCATTTTGGTAGTAGTGGAGAATCATCAGAGACTCGATGGAGTTTCGGAGTTGCAGCCATCACGTCATTAAGTGGATGGATTAGTCAGGTTGAACTCCACGGATCCTCAAGATATGCGGATAAAAAGTACCATGCGAGTCTTTCAAATGCGGACCTGAGATCATCTTTAACATAATTGAACCAAATTCACTGCTATTCAGCATCAAGATCATAACTCAAATCAAAGATGACGCAGATCGGAATCTTCCCCGCTTCTGGAGCCCTGGGCACTAGCACATACACTCATCTTCTATCTCAAGTCCCAACAATAAAGTCGCGCTCATCAACCGCTATCCCGACAAAGTTCCTCAGAAATACGTCGAGAATGGAACTACTGTTCGCCAAGCATCTTATGAGTCTAGCGCTGAAGAGCTCGAGGCGGCTTTCACAGGTATTGATATTCTCTTTTTGATCTCGTACCCCAGCCATGTTCGCGAGTATAGGACCAAAGTGCAGACCAAGGCACTTGATGCGGCGATCAAAGCTGGCGTCAAGCATATTTTCTACTCGTCGTTGGGATTTGCTTCGATTAATGAGGAATCTACGAAGGCTGAAGTTATGGGCGCGCATATCGACAGTGAGGCGCATCTGAGAGAACTTGCTGGCGCCGACAGCGGATTTACGTGGACCAGTATTCGAGAAGGACTCTACAGCGAGTCGTTCCCTATCTATACCTCATTCCTGGATCTGGAGAACCCGCCGTCGAAGATCCTTATCCCGCATGATGGAAGCGGCCCCGGCGTTGCCTGGGTCAAGAGAGATGAACTTGGAGAAGCGACTGCACGCCTAATCGCTTCGTACGCGAAATCACCATCCTCCTTCCAGTACACGAACCAAATCGTGACCTTGACAGGTTCCAAATCGTGGACATTGACTGAGACCGTGGAAGTCCTATCGCGAGCAGCAGGAAAGGACTTTCAGATTCAAGAAGTCAGCGTGGAAGAATACATCAACCTTCCTCGAGTCAAGGCCTATTTCGGCACCGAGGAAAAGGCAACGACGTGGGCGACTGCATGGGAAGCTATCCGAGCCGGAGAAACAGCTGGTGTAACGACGACGATGAAGGAGATTCTAGGACGTGAACCTGAACATTTTGAGACGACAATTGAGTTATTCGCTAAGAACCAGCGGTCAAAGTGATAGAAAGTCGGTGATAATTGTTGTTGGTTGAGGGAGCAACACAGACGGTGAAGGCATGGATCTAGAAGCTTTGTGAAACGGTGAAGAAACAAAGCATAATAAATCTATTTTTAGTGGATTGTATGTGCTACGGATACAACCGTATTGACAGGACGCGGTGAACAGTTCTGCGCCTCGTTTGTAATTAGAGTTTGCGTAACTTAGTCAAGGAAATGAGGCTTCATGCGACGTTGCATGAAGTGATTCTAGAACAATTCCAACAATTCTAGAGAACTACAGTATTCAGCTACGGAGTACGGATAGAAATCGAATTGAATCGAGTTCCAAGGCATAATGATCCTTCATCGATCGGGTCTTCTGAGCCGTAGTGGATCGGGCATAATCTAGGCGTACGTCAGTGGGTATTAATAGCCAAGACATGCCGTTCAGCCAGCCATTCCATTCAGCTCGTCGGCTCTTCGGCTCAGGGATCGAAATACTGGCACGTTACTGGAGATCACCGGCATTTATTCCGTATTTTACGTGATAAAAAACATCCACGTGTGTATCAATCATACCTAAACCTCGTATTCTTCAGGTGCAGACACAGGTGGAGAGGTAGTGGCAGTGCATTTTTGGCGGTGGCGATACAAGCCCGGTTTCTTCAGCTGGCGGAATGATAATTGATTTCTATGTGAAACGCAGTTTATTCGTTGCAACGTATCCCACTAATATCAAAGCAGGATGGCCTAATTGCAGGGGATAACCCTTCCAATGCGGAGGCCCGTTTCATGGAAATGATGTAACAACTGCCGTTCTCTTAGTTGCATGGACTCATTTCCGCAGTGATCGTCCCGAAGATCTCTTGGGAGCTCGTATTCAAACATATATAACTCCCGGCATAGAACCCCATATTCATTGTCTCAATCCAAACACACAAACACAAGCAAATCCATCCATCACAATGCAGTTCAAGACTCTTTTCGCAGCTTCTCTCATTGGCCTTGCTGCCGCTGCCCCAGAGGGAACCAAGACTGGCCCCGCCAAGTCTGGAAACTCCCCTGTGCCCAAGACCTTCGAGCTCGTTGCCCTCCGATCTGGCAGCGAGATTCACTTCCAGCGCTTCAGTGCTTCCGACCGTGGTTTCTTGCTTGGCCTTCCCGCCAACAAGCAGAATGCCACCTGCCAGGGCAAGTCTGATGGTACGGCTGTTTTCCGCCTGAGCGAGGGCGAGCTGTTCCTCTACAACACCGGCAAGGAGCAGCAGCGCGCTTTCACCGACCGCTCTGGAATGGGTAAGTTTTGAGAATAGACGGAGTACCTGACAATCAGTTGCTAATAAGAAACAGGCCAGGGTGTTCTTCAGTACGCCGACAGGACCGCCGGCATCCCCCGAAATGCCGAGACCAAGGGATGGAAGATTGACAAGGCTGGCAACCTTAACTTTGCTGATGCCAGCGGTTTCACTGCATGCCCCAACGGTCCCGACGGCTCCTGGGCTGTCTGGGTTGCTACCGGTAACAACCGCCCTGGATACAGCGAGAAGGAATGTCTTGGTTTCAACGCTCGCGTTTCAAAGATTGAGCACGCTACCAGCTGCGTCTACTCTCAGTAGAGCAAACGTCGGGTCTGTGCGTAGCCGTTATGATTCATGTATATAAACACTAGAGCGTATGCCTTTCTTAGATCATGCCTATTACCCTAGAACAATCACGCATTTTTCATGCCAGGTCATCCACCAATTTCAACTGTGGGGGGGTAATCCGGACCAACCGGACTCAGTGACCTCCACTAACACACGTGACTTTGTGCCGATGTCTTACCGATCTTTATCAGATGATCTGATAAAAATCTCTCACGAACCCCCCTGCTCCTCCTCGATATCTTCACCCAGCCAACTGCGGTACCATGAAGTTCGCGGTTCCTCTGGGCGCACTGCTCACAACTCTATCAATATGGATAACTCCCGGTCTAGCCGAAGACAGATCTCCCGAGAGAGTCTGCTATGACGCGTGTTTCGCGTGTCTGAAGCCAGTGCACTTCGACGACGTTCTGCGGAACCAGACGGGATTCACAAAGACGTGCTACAGTCCCAAGGCGATACTCTCGCTTTATTTGTGTCTTGATGTTTATTGTATGCCTGGCGCGAGGGATGCAGGGTTAGTACCGTATAACGAGACGTGTCGGGATCAGGCGCATATCGTTCTTCCTCCATTTGAAGTGATATCGAATTATACGGCTGAAGATATTAAGAGGGTGACAAGATTTGACCAGAATGATACAGATAAGGGTGTCAAATTCAGAGAGGTTGCAGTGCCCTCTGAGAAGTGGTTTGGTATTTGGTGGGACACTCTGGTAGGTGACTTGACAGCGAACTGTGAACCAGGCTGACCATGCCCAGGACTCTGTTGCATATACATACACATACCATGATCTATACGGGTAAGATGGCATTTGGATATTTCAGAATCATGCTAAATTTGAACAGACGTGCCATGATCATTTTCTGGGTCGTCGTAGTAGCCGTCGGTGTTTTGAACCATGTCATCCTCAAAATCGCCAATCTACAGCTGGTTCGCAACAATATCTTCAAGTCTGGTGGACGGCTTTGGAACTTATGCACCTGGACAATCAACCGGATTACAGTTCCGGCCACCATTGGAGATCGATGCGCGCAGAAAGTCGGTTGGGGAACGGTTCCTCCTCAAATACAATCCTGGACTCTCCTTGCCTTCCTCTTCCTCAATGTTATGTTGAGCATCGTTGGCATTAAGATCGTACCGGTGAACATGTAGTGAGTACTCGGTGTTCATGGTTGCTATGAAAATCAACAGCTCACATTGTCCAGCTTCCCGTCTACGTACAAACAGATTCTCCGATATGTCTCGGACCGGACAGGCATTATCTCATGGGCAAACTTTCCAATTATTTGGCTATTTGGCATGAGAAATAATCTGCTTATGTGGTTAACGGGCTGGGACTTTGGAACGTATAATAATTTCCATCGCTGGATTGCTCGAATCGCTACGGTTCAGGCAATCGTCCATTCCATTGGCTACAGTCTTTTGGTTATTGAAGGTATGTCGTCCCTCCTGCTTCAGAATATTCTCATGCTGACCTAGAAAAGAGGGTGGTTGGCAGCATTACCTGTCCTGGTGGTACTATATGTTTTGGTGGGTTGGTGAAGTTGTAAGTTTCTCTCCAACTTGGGTTTGATCATTGACTGACATCCTAGGCGACTATCGTCATGTCTCTTCTCGTTGGGGCTTCATTCTACTGGATCCGTCGTCAACAATATGAACTGTTCTTGGTTGTACATATCCTCATGTCAATCATTCTCCTTATCACGATGCTCGCGTAAGTCCTAACTGCCTTCCTATCTACTAACGTAAACTAATCAAATAGTCACGTCTCCATCTTCAATGGCGAATACGATGTATTTTTTTGGGTTTCCTTCTTCATCTGGGTTGCCGATCGCGTCATCCGAGCACTTCGCATCGCAGCCTTCAACCCTAAGCTATGCACCTGGGCTACTTCCGTTTATCACCCATCCTCGAATATTGTTAGACTTGTCATTCCCTGGACGACTAGCATGTACAAGCCGGCTCCTGGAACCTTCTACTATATCCATGTGCTTAATGGATCTCGTTGTTGGGAAAGCCATCCCTTTACCGTGGCAACATTCACCGACGTGGGAGATCGCGCTTCAAAGTTACTTGGCGAACAAGCCCCTCTCCTCGAAGACAGTACTTCCGAAGAAACGGCAGAAGCCATTGAATCTCAAGACATTCTTAGCCAATCCCGGACTATGACGTTCCTAATTCGCCCTTACGATGGGTTCACCTCAAGACTCAGAGACACGGCATCAGCGGAATGGCCCAAGAACGTTCCCCAACGCGTCCTCGTTGATGGACCCTATGGTCACAGTCGACCCCTCCATCTTTTCGACAATGTGATCTTCGTCGTCGGCGGCAGCGGCATTGTCGTTCCGCTATCATACCTCCAACTCCTCACGGGCCCGTCAGCCCCTCAGTCCGTCAAAATCCACTGGGCAGTTCGAGAACCCGCTTTTGCACTAGATGTCCTAAGAACAGACGTTGCGGATGCACTGGGAAGCACGAATGTTAGTGTAGAGATTCATCTCACGACACATTCGGGTCAAGATGAGTCGAGTGAATGGCCGTCTCAGGTTATGTTGCGGAGAGGACGAATAGATGCTTCACAGGTAGTACGGGAGAGAAGTGAGGAGGTGCTTGGAGAGAGTCTTGCTGTTGTTGCATGTGGACCTGCACAGATGGCCGATGATGCTAGAAAAACAGTTGCTGGTTTACTGAGGAATGGGGTCATGCGGATAGAATATTTTGAAGAGAGCTTTCAGTGGTGATATAGATGTGATTTTAAGCCCAAGACTTTATATAGATTTGCATTAACATTAACAATACCTTACTGTTGTCGTCTGAATATATCGTTATATATCATGAATTTAGAAAAGATATGGGCTGTATTAAGCACAGGTGAACGAGGCAAACAATGTGTGGAAAGGAGCATTAGTGTTCAGCCAAAGCTGTGGTATTGATGCGTTTCGTGTATCTAACGCCAGCCAGGTTCCGTAGGACCACGGGCGTCTATCTATCTATCTAATGATGCAACGTAGGGTATAAGCGAAAATTATCAGATTGCCAACCGGGAGAGAGAGAGAGAAAGAAATAAAAAGGATTATTGGTTAGGTGACCAGGGCTTATACCAGCATGCAGACGCCCCCGATGACTGATTCACACATTGGTGTGCGATTGCGAACCACCAAAGTGAATAGAAAACTCCGTGCTGCGCATAATTCCCCGACGGCTGGAACTATCATCATCTGTCTCGTGCTCCTGGGTACTAGGTCGGGCTGTACTATGAATCGTCGCGTTCTTATTGCTGAGTGACTCAAGTCTGATGCCCTGACCTGAGCTACCAACACCATTACCATTCTATACAGAACAAGATTAAGTATCAGCGCATGTTGGGAAACGGATGAGAGGTGAGATAAAAAGCAAAGACCTGCTTTCTGAGAGCACGTACCGAGCGAGTGTACGGATGGCTTCTCTCGTGCGAGGAACCATAGTAGAACTTGAGTAGTTTCCGCAGAGGGGGGAGAGAACATGCGATTATTCCGAGACAGACTTCAAGGTTTGAGGTTATTGTAACAATGCCAAGGCGGTCTAGAGAGCAACAAGCTCAAAGTCAGCACATGCAAATGAACGGATAGAAAGGGATCAACTTACAAGCTATCTCCATTGGCCCGTTTTCAAAGCTTTGACGACTGAGATATTGCGTGGTAGGTATTCTAATGCAGGTCGAGATACTAGCCAAGATGCCGAGGCTGAGAATAAGAAGAACGGACACCTTCCGGCGTAGAGACATTTGAAGCGGTGCAACGATGAAAAATGGAATAGTTGCAAATATCCAATCCGTCGCCATCTGAACAATCGAGGTGATGTAGGAGACTAGCTGTATACTGATCTTCTTTTGGCAAGTTCCTCTGTTAGATCATGTTAGCTGATAGAAAGAATCAAAGAACCGTTGGAAGCCTACAGTAGTGGGTTCCATGTCGCTGCGAAGGGCTTGCAATTAGTGAAATTAAAAACCAGGGCGAGTATCGTCACAATAACTATTACTGCCATATTGAGATATATAGGGATGACAACTCGCTTTCGGCTATCCAGACGCGTACATGTCAAGCCAACAGCACACTTAATAGAGGTTGATGAGAGAATGTATAAGGGTACCCATAAGCTCTCATATTTGACAGCGCGTATTAGGTAAAAGGGATTGGGAAGACTTTCGTCATGACATCCAACCCCATATCGCGTGGCTAAGACACTAAAGACAATCGCCGGTATCAGTAATAGCTGCTCCCAGTTAGTGGCTTTCTCTTGGTCCTTATATATGTGCAGTCAGGCAACTTACCGCTGAAACGATTGTGAGATAGTCCTCAATTCCTAGAAGCCTTGGGGATACTCCAGATAAGCCAGCGCGTACATATATCCGAAGGCATACACAAATGACGCTAATGATTCCAAAGGAAACTGCTAGACCCTCGGTGGCGGGCCCTAGGTCTTTGGGCTCTATGGATGGGAGTCCATCGGCAATAGACTGGATTTGCTCTCCAGTCAAAATACCAGCCATTTCTGTCTAAATTCCGTCAATCATGGACTATACGACTGGCAAAGAGATGGAAGAGAAGAATAGTGGGAAGAGCATTGGCAGCAACCAGGTTCAAGGAAGAAAGAAGATCTCCGCTGATTATTTATTCAAGGTGCATTCCGCTGACATGGAAAATCAGGAAACCCTAAGAAAAAGCAAATGCCCATCATACGTGCTTATATCCCTTGTCTAGCTAGTTTCGAGAGTCGAAAGAGACGCCGAGTGCCTAACCCATTGAGGCTTGATCTGATCTGTCATCTCACGATGAGTCGCATTTCCCTGGCCCTGACAAGCCTTCATCTGATCTATCATCTCGTGATGAATGGCATTATGTTCACCATGTCGTATTGTGGTGGGGAGGCGGAAAATCATGTAGCAGCTCCGATGGGCTGGTAGACTACCAGGGATACCGGGATGAGCGGCCCCGTTCCGAAATAGTGGCTAGCCTAGCCAATACAGATGAGCAGTGAGTCTCCAGTCGAAGGCTAAAGGCGAGCTAAGTCCCTAGCACTGGTGGCCTAACGGCCGTTGAGATAAATGGGACCTAACCTAACCATGAATGAATGCCTCGGCTGACGACACTTTCTATGGAGCAATGTTGAACAAGCAACGTATTGCCGAACGGATATACAGAGGCCACTCTACAATGTATGATCAATTTTCTCCTCAGTGGAATGAGGCTGTAGATACCATTCTTGGTATATATAGGAGTGGTAATCATCCTTGATGCGGCAGTTGATACATGCAAGATCATGCAGGTTCTGAATCACAGAGTTTGAAATATACTCGAATACCTCCCTGCCATGTCCACCAACAATTAGAACTGCGGAGACCAACATCTAGAATCGCTGACGCCATTGGAAGACATGGGCCACTGCCCTAGCACCGGGGAGCTGACCCTTGCCAATGCCCACCCTGCTTTCTTTTGCCACTTTTGCTGCTACATAAGGTCGTAAGCTGTGCCTCTCGCTATTCAGGATTCGAAACAAGGGGGTTGACAGACCATACATACTTCCTTGTGAGAGTAGCCCCACGTGGGACTTGTTTTCTTTTTGCGATACTACATAAAGCTCTAGCCGCCCTTGTCATTGCTTGATCTAGTCTGCCACTCTGATCTTCGCAGCGACACAAACCTTGGTAGGAATAAAACAGAGTCGTCGAATTGGTGATAATCAGCGAATTCCGCTATGTTTCCCCCCCCACGAGATAAGAGCAGGTGGTCCGACAAGCTACAGTCATGACTGTGGGTCGCTACGCCAAATTGCTGATCTTATTAATGATCGGATAAGTCAGATCGGAAAATGAGTTGGAGACTTTGACGATAGTCTCCTTACACGTATCCGCAACAGGTGTCTCAACATGAGTTCTGATTGAACAGAATTTCTTCAACAATAAGATCACCAAGACGAAACAATCCGATACTACAAGAGAGTAGCATACGGGTACCGGATCTTTGTACTACAGTATTACTATACTATAATATATCTGTTTCCAAACCGCCACACATGAAACCCCACATGCAAGCACTAACGGCTTTCGTTTGAACACAATCTTGGCGTAGTGGTCAATTTCCGCATGCTGACTGTAAAAAGCCCGCATGGATTGAATACGAAGTGACAGGGGTCTCGAGGAGCCATATTGGGAGACATCCTCCTTTATCGAGCAATCCTTGCGATATCCCACGCTTAACATGTGATGAGTTATAAGAAAACCACCTCATTCCAAGGCTAATGCATATTTCAGCTGGGTTTTGGTGGGAGTCGGTAATCTCAAACACGGTCTTCTTGGTTGCTGGGAGAAGATGATGGGTAAGGACGGTAATCTATTATTAGGCAGTGAAGATTTTTGGATAATCTCGTCAATTTGTCTTGCAAAATAAAAGCGATAGCTTTAAATGAAGAACGGCATCTTCCCGCCTTAAACGCGTAGATCATGTAACCTATCCATCGACCCTACGATCCTATTTTGCCAAGTAGTTACGCATCTATAATGCTGTGAGATTCTGCAGGCTTTATCTGGTAAGCACGGTTATTATGCAGGTTTTGCGGAGTAGAAGGCCTGGCAGATAACGGTTCCCCGACGATATGTCTCCCAGCTAGCTGTTCTTGCTCGGACGGTTGTCCAAGACGGGAGTATGGCCGGACGCCACAATACTTCTTTGTTCCAGGCGCAGTGGAAGAGAATCATGTGAGTACGAAAGTGGTAAATCGGGGTATTAAGCTAAGTGCTATTGTATGCATAAGTGAATATATTACATCCCACCCAGTGGAATCGAGACCCTCTGGCTTCAGTTGTATGGAGTCTCGATGATCCCTGTATCTCATGCCTTGAGGATTTTTTCGATCAAGTTCGATGCTCGGATAGTGACATCATAGATGCTTAGTATTCACAGAAGTTTCTATCATGACATATCTACATGTTGTTTGGAGCACCATACCCTATAGACCGGAGGACCTGCGAGGCATTTGCAGAAATCTCTTATGTACCAGTAGCCTTCTGTGATCATCATGATTTTGTAGACTATATCGTGTTTTGTTCAATCTAGACCATGCTACGCGAACATTAGATTTTATCCAACTGCGTCAATTGTGTTTCCTCCCCGGGTTTGAGTGGGAAGACAAGTTTTTCTCACAACGCTCGTCTAAACATGGTATATCCCTCATTCAGTCTCACGTAAAAGTCAAAAGGAAGTCTCTCGCAAAATTGCCTTATTTGTCATGGGTAGCTTTGTAAAAAGCGGAATAGCGGAAAGCATAGTCCCTTACCAAAACCAGGAACATGGCATTTGTCTATCCCTACTGTTCGCTACGCAACGGCAGCCCGAATTGTATCTTAACTGAGTTAAAGCCAATCACCCAGATTCACCATTTCACCTCCAAGAAAATAGTGCATCTTCAGCTGAAGTATTTCAATATCTGACGGAATAATTAAAGCCGTGCCCCGCCACCCCACGATCATGTTGCACCAACGCACGGCCTGGGCTATTCTAGGAAGCGACCCGTTGCCCCATCATCTCAAAACGGGACGAAGTCGTTTCTTCTTTGAGCTAAACCCGTCTTGAATCAGTCATTTGATTAGTAGCTGTACGAATAGTCTGTACGACGGCGACGGTCATTACTAATAGTCTCTCTTTCTCAACTCAATCCAGACGTTCATCAGCGGAAGCTTCGAAACATGCGCAGACAACTTTACAAGGCGTGGGTTTATTACCGTACGTTGCTTGTCGTTTGGATGCATAAGTATGACTGATAATTCCTCCGATATCGTTATTTTACCACCAATGAACTTTCCGACTTAGTTTCGATAGTGTACTTTCTGTCTTGATGACCTACCTGCCCTGAAATGAAGTTCCCATATCTGGAACACCTGTTTTCCACAAAGCTCATGAGACTTTCTCGAGCGCAAAGCCGACTGGCTATCCACTCCCAAGGATAGTGCTACTAAAATCACAAGAAAAGGTCTCAACTCTCATACTCAGCAAGTCTGTTCCAATATTAGCAACCCAACCTCGCAATCAAGGCCCCAGGATCAGCTGATGCTCCCTTAACTCCTTGTCTTTCCCTCAATTTTTGGAATTGAACACTGGGTAAACATGGAGATATACCTAATCGCATGAGGTGGTGAACGGATATCGCAATCAAGTTCCCAGCCTGGCTTTCTATCCAACTGAACAGTGGGCCGTATCATTTGAACGCGGTCAAGCCTGCAGCCGTAAGCAGTGGCCTATCTAAGAGATCTGCACCTGTAAGTAACAAACGGTACCGACCCATGACTATATGGTTTGGTAGGCATCTTAGTAGGCCTTGAAGGGTGTCCAAACGGAAAGAGAAATTTCTCAGTGTCTTCGTTCATGCTATCTCGCCCAATCTTGGCGTCGCCTTATCCAACCACTTGGTCAGCTTATCAGACTCACCCCTGAGTTTAGTCGTCAGGGCGATGGTCTTCATGTTTATTCTCATTGAGCATAATCTGACGCATGAGATCTTTGCCGATCGTCTCGCGGGATACAAGGTTCCTGATGCTGACGCGAGTATTCCCCTGAAAAGTGATCTCATCCCTTTCTGCCTTTTGAGCTTCGGGAACAGACACCCGGGGGAGGTTTTCGCACGAGACAAAGGGTAAGTTGGACCGACTGGTATCATCATGCAAGGTAGGATTTCTCTTGCTGGCAGGTAGTAAGTTAGAGAAGCACCCCTTGGTTGATAGGAGGCTTGTCTTGCTGGTCTTCAAGTCGGTTTACAGAAATGCTACGTGGGCTAATGGCTGAGACGAAAAGCCCAACAGTGATGCTGCAATGACTAGGCTTCATTAACTTCTCACCAAAGACTGCTTCTATTTCAGCAGCGACGACTCTAGCTCATATTAAATTGGGGGTCAATATGTGAAATATGCGCCAATTATTTCAACTCTGAAACGACGAGGAGCCAGGTAGCCAAGGTTCAATTCGTCTTACTGCCCGAAATAGTAATTTGAAGATATTCAGTCATGACTTGAATTCAGTCACCTCTATTAGTGGGTGCCTTGCCTATAAATAAGAACGCGTAGCGTCTCAACGACATGCCTGTTGGTTCAGAAATCAGGCTGTGGAATTATTGGCCTTGAATGCACTGCACGTACAATGCAGGAGGGAAATCCCTCAATAAGCCGTGCGGGGCCAGGCAAGCACGCGTTAAGTGCTGATAACGTGTCATCAGATCCGCCGAGTTACTGTAGTCACTCCATTTATGTCCAGGCACCCAGTGATCTTCTGGGGAAAGCGTCTGATGCGCATGGAACCTCGAAAATATGCCTTAGGCCGCGTGGGGGCCGGCTTTTCTTGATGGAAGTGAAATGAATACCCCTCTCCTGTCATCATTCCACTTTCTTCTGACATACGTCGTTTCATTATTCTGCAATCCCACGACGTATTGCCTCTGTCATAATACCAAACTATGGACCCATTGTCGATCTCTGCAAGTATAGCCGGGCTGGTTACTCTCGCAGACGTTGTTTTCAGAGCTGGTCTCCGATATATGAAATCCGTCAAAAACGCCCCCAAGGATGTCAAGGAACTGTTAGAAGAGATAAAAGATCTATCTCTTCTGCTTCATAATCTGTCCATGGTTGCATATGGGCTTGAAATGCAACCAGAACCCCAAAACAAGTCTACGGCGCCTAAACCGTATCATCTACATGAGTGCCGCCAGCTTCTAAGACGTCTCGAAGCTAGCCTCCCAAATCTCGAAGGGCAGTCTAGTTTGAACAAGTTACAGGGTCGACTAAAGTGGCCCTTTTCCGCCGGCGATAATAAAGAGATGATGGAAGCTATCGGCCGGTACAAGCAGACAATCAACATCTCACTTGCTGCAGAGTCGATTGCCAAGCTACAGCTTTGTTTATCTCTACAAGAGGACACAGCGAAAGAGATTCAGGACCTAAAAGAAGAGATAAGGAAGGTACAAGACATCGAGACAAAAATAACCCTCAACAAGAAGCGAAACGAGGTCCTTAATACCTTCATTTCGGTAAACCCTCGCTCCGAGTTCGAGACTAATAGGGAGCTACGACATCCCTTGACAGCCCTATGGCTTACTGAAGGAGCCGAGTTCGACGAATGGTTCTCCACCCCGAAAGCTAGAGTCTGGTGCAGTGGTATTCCTGGAGCGGGGAAGTCTGTTATCGCCGCTGCTATCATCGATGAGTGTCTCCAGCGCCTGCAAGGTTGCCCCGGCACAGCTGTATGCTATTTCTTCTGCGCTTACAGGGACTCAAATACTACCCAACCCTGCAATATACTTTCTGCTCTATGCTATCAGCTCGCTCTTCAACATGAGGAAGCATATCAAGTTCTCGAAGAGTACCATGATGAGCTTCATCCTCCCCACCAACTCCCAGGACAAGTCAAGCTACCAAGGCTCATGAAGGTGCTGCATCAAATATGCCGAGTTTTTGATCGTGTATACCTTGTAGTTGATGGTCTTGACGAATGCGGTGACAACACAGGCGAGATTGTCAATTGCCTCGTGCAGATATCTATAGCTACAGCAAACGAGAACATCAACGTTGCCTTACTCAGCCGAGACGAATTCATCATTCGAGAAATGGTCGAAAGCGATTTTCACTGGATCGAGATAGAGGCTCATACCGAAGATATTCAGCTCTATGTGGCATCGGAAATGAATAGGCTAATCGACGAAAGAAAGCTCCGACTTCGAGACCCGACAGTGAAGGATGAAATCATGACCAAGCTGGTCAGAGAGGCTAAAGGCATGTGAGTAGTGTTAGCATGATCAAATACGTACAAGTTACTTACAGGCAAAGGTTTCGCTGGGTCGCTTGTCAGCTCGACCACTTATGCCAGCTCCCAACCGACAAAGCTCGCCGAAGAGCTCTTCATGAGCTGCCCCCCACACTGCCTGCGACCTATGAGCGAATTCTGAGGAATGTTGAAACCTATTCCAAGGAAGCTAAGCGACTGGTGCAAAGGGTTTTGCTTCTTCTTCTTAGTAGGGTGCGGAATATGCCTTCTCAGGCGTTGTGCGAGGCAGTCTCTATCTCGGACACCTCGGACAGATTGGACGAGGATGAGACAATGGATGAGCAAGAAGTTCTTCGATGGTGCGGAAGCCTTGTAAGGCTCGTACCAGGGTCTTCTGGCACCTCAACATTTCAATTCGCACACTTTACGGTCCAGGAGTTCCTCACAAGTGACTTTCAAGAGTATCCAATACTGAACATATACGGTATCTCACATGTCAAGTCCACTAGACTCTTTGCGGAGCTAGCTTTGAGATTTTTGACATTGAAAAACTTCGAAAGGTGCCCACAAGCAGACTTGAACGAAAGCCAGCGTAGCCTTGAATTGCGTCAGCTTCACCCCTTCTATGCGATCGCCTCAAAGGGGTGGGACTGTCTCATACTAGACGAGACCGATGGCAGTGCATGGACTCACCTTTGCAACCTCTTCCATCTTGATAAAACGCCAAACTTCTGCACGTGGGCGATAGAAGTGATCCGCCAGTACATTGAATACAATCCTATGAAGATCAAATCCGACACAAAAGATATCTTAGAAAAGGATGTCAGTTTCCTTTCTGGTCTCTTGAGACCCGACTTTACCCCTCTGCATATGGCAGCTGCTCTAGGGTTGGAAAAAGTATGCAGGCACTTGCTTAACAATGGCGCAGAGGTCAATTTGATGAGCAGATATGGCAATCCCTTACATTGTGCAGTAGGGGGCTTCTCCGTCTTCAATGATTTGGATCTGCAATCCTTTGCCAGCTATAGTTTTACTGAAAGAAAGTGGCTAAATTTCATATCGGCTTTCGAGAGGAGGAAGATAGCCCAGCTACTTTTGAGAGAAGGTGCACAAATCTGTTCACGCCTCCACACACACTTCCAAAACTCATCATTGCTTTCGTTGGCTGTCGCGAGCGGCGGAGGACATGTTGCTGGCCTCGGAATAGTGGCAGACCTAATCGAAAGTGGCGTGGATGTGGAAGAGGAAGACTTGTCCATCTTTTCTCATACATATAGCTCTCTCAGCAGAGAATTCTGTCCAGATGAGTTTAAGGAAGAGTATAGCGATGGTAGAGACGTTTTGGAGACACTCAACGCACTAGCCTCACTTCAGCCATCAGACATGCAACAGAGATCCTCTCAGGTGAGGAAAAAACCTGAAGTCCGGCTGTATAACATGACTTTCCAGTTCGCACGAGAAATGAGGTTGGAAATACCGGAGAACATGGTCGAATCGACAATTGCTGGAGACATAGGCGGTATGGACCTACCAAAGCTTGTATCCTCAGCCATTCGCGACAACGATGTTGCACTGCTGAGAGGTCTTCCATTATGCCAACGATCCCGGCTCCCAGAACTGTCAAGACTCGATGAAGAATCACCGGATTGGACAGTACTCCATCTTTCTGTAAATGAAACCTCGTTGGACTGCCTGAGGCTTCTTCTTGACTGGGGCTTCGACACCGAGGTTCGAGATCGATATGGCAGAACACCAATGCATTTGTGCTGCGAAGATGAGAATGAGGAGCTGCTGCGTGCTTTATTAGACCATGGATCCAATCCTCAAGCGTTAGACAATGCTTCTGAGACAGTTTGGCACTCGAGTGCTGGCCATAACTCGACAAGAATACTCAAGATTCTTATTCAGCGAGGCGATTGGAATCACGCACTGAAGACAGTATCTGACGAGGGTGACACACCAATATGTCGAGCTATAAGAAATGGGCATAAAGAGTCGGCAGAGATGCTGCTAGAGTACTGCAGGACAAAAGATCACTGGAAACTTCGCGACCCCATTTACAACGCGGCGGCAGAGCTTGGATCCTACCCAGTGCTTCAAGCACTTCTCGACATTGGAATTGAATATGGCCCTGGCGATGATAGTAAAGGCAACCCCTTGTACTATGTCAACCCTTGCTCAGATATGAAATGTGTCGAGCTCCTGCAAGGTCTTGTCTCGCTTGAGGAGCCACGGAAAATGGACTCACAAACCCCATTTGAGTTGTTTCTGCTAAGGGCGTGTACAGTTGAAAAATGCGACACCGCCGTCGCAATGAGTCTATTGCCAGGATACGTATTGCTCAGCCCTGAGAGGTTCAGTGCTATCTGGTCTTTCATATGCTTGGAGGCGATTCCCAAAGCCATTTCTCAGGGTGAGTGGCCTTGGCTAGGTGGCATCATTGACGGGCTGCTTGAAAAAGGAATTCAAAGCATTTATGAGAAGCAGCTTGGTGTGTCCGCTTTGAAACCATTTGCAACTGGGTTTTGCGGAGAGACGTTTGGTGAAACTTTGAGAAATTGCAAAGATGGCAAATATTTCCCTGTGTTTTGTTTCAACCGTGTCTGGTATCGTCGGATATTTCAGAGCATTGCCGAAAGCACGAGATATAGAAACGAAGCGGCGAATGATCTTGTCATGAGACAGGCCTTATGTAAAGCAATCATGCTCGATGAGGAGAGTTTGGCTAAATTGCTGCTGGAATTTGGCGTGGACTGCCATTCGCAAGTAGGCGTCATTACTCCGTTCGAAGTGGCGTGTTTACCCAACGTCAACCACAACGGTCGTATTCTAGGGCTTCTCTTGAAGTATACGCCAACGGAGAATTTGACGCGAAAGGTCTCATTTGGGAAGATCGGGTTTCTTCATCTCACCGTAGGTCTGCATCCATGGGCAAGACAATATGATGCATCTCCGGACAAGTTGAAGCGTCTCTTGGATGCCGGTGCCAACCCAAACTTACCTTCAGAAGTCATCTCGCCGATATTACACCATATCCTTTCCAGATCCATGGGAACCGCACAGATGCTTCTGGATGCTGGAGCAGACCCATGGTTTCGAAAAGGAAGCGGTTTCGATAGCGCTTTAGCAGCAATCGTGAGGCATAACCCGTCGTTCTTGACAAGGATTTTTGAACACTCGACCTTGAGCGGGGATCAGCCTCAGTGGGGTCATACCTGGACTTCTTCGTCCTACCTAGAAGGCAAACATATTTTGAGGGGCGGAAATGCCCTTCATCTGGCCGCCCACAGTGGTCAAGTGGAAGTGTTGAAGTTCTACCTCGAGAAGCGTCTTTTGACAGACCTGGAGGTAGAGGATGCACACCAGGAGACACCAATGCACTATGCTGCTCGTGGTGGATTTGTACCTGTTGTTCAGTTCTTGGTAGAGCGTGGATGCAATATCGATGCCACTTCTAGGTCGGGGATGACTCCATTGCACCTGGCAAGCCAGAAAGGACACTTCGACTGCGTCAAAGCTCTCTTGTATTATGGTGCTAAACAGCTGGTCAGCAACGAGGGTAGCTCCCCTACCGACGAAGCTTACTACTCTGGAGACAAAGCCACTATAGATCTTCTGAAGGCTAGCCATGAAGACTCCAACGCAAATATTTCAACCGCAAGAGTTGGAAGCGAGCGGAAAATGGCCAGGGCGTTGAAAAAGGCCATAGAAGGTAACGATGTCGATGCGTGCCAAGGGCTCCATAGCCTTGGCTGTCCTATGGATATTGAGATTGATTCTGGAATAACGCCGTTGATGTTCGCGATCTCCAAACAGAGAAGTGTAGATCTGGTTCAATGGTTATTGGAGAACAATTGCAAGGTCTCAACACTAGTCTGGCACAAACACAAACATGAAGAGCGTTTCTGCACAGCTCTTCATGCCGCGTTGATGGATTCAGCCTACAACCCTCTCATCGAGTTATTGGTGAAGAAGTACTTGCAGGAGTTGGGCAACTTTCCAAGCCAGCATCCAAATCCCCTCGCAATTGCTATCAGCTCTGAGAACACGAAGGGTCTTCTATTGTTCCTAGAAGCTGTCAAAAAGAATCACCATCAAGTGTAAGTAGCCTTGAACACCTCTTTGCAACACAAGCTCACAAATATATTGTCCTAGTGCTTTATCTTCTTTGCTTAACCTAACCATCGATTGGGTGGTCCAAGAAGGACCGCTTCACGTTTCAGCAAGGTTCGACAACTTGGAGGCTTTCAGAGCTCTCGTCGACTCTGGAGCCTCCATGGAGAAGCTAGATAACAGCTTCTACTCGCCACTTCACTCTGCCGCCGACTATGACTCCATTTCAGTCGCCGAATATATCATATCCTCAGGAGCTTGCCTTGAAAAAATGACTGGTGATGGGAAAACTCCTCTGTTGATTGCGTGCTTCGAGGATTCATACCGGGTGTTGCAACTCCTAGTGGAAAGCGGATCAGTACTTGACGCAGTGGATAGTTTTGGAAACAATGCCTTGTGCCTCTTAACAGATAGCGTCGACTGCGCGCGACTCCCACCGAATGTCAAAGCACTAAAGGTTCTTGTGGATTCTGGAATCGATCTTTTCGCGAGAAACGTTGTTGGGCTTGACGCTGCTCACTACATGCTTGCTAATCATTCTTCAACTTACTTAAGGCACATTCTTAACCGCTTCCCAGGAGTTCTCAATAACCGATCGCTTTTATGGCCCCCTATGTGGACTTGGTGTCAACTGAGCGGTTTATTCTCTGTGACGACAGCCTTCTTGTCTATATCGAAGAACTTGCGGTTAGTCCGTCCTTATCTAAATGTTGAGGAGTTCTTGCAGGTCGCCAACCTCTCTACCCCCGGAGAGCATAGTCTCTTTTGCCAGAGCGCGCTTTGGGGACTAGCTGAGGTAGCACAGAACTTCCTCGAACTTGGCGCCGAGGTTGAACATATGTGTCAAGAACACGGAACACCCCTCGTTGCCGCATTAACCGGTTCTCGATCCGAAGTGGTAAAGATACTTGTTCGCAGGGGCGCGAATATGAATCAGTTGATAGGGGCCGGAGTCCTCTGTACACAAACCGATGACGAGCTCAAACACTGGTTACTGGTGGGAAGGCATTGTGATCAGGCTAAGCTAGCTGCAAAGGCTTGGGATGAGGGCCGTGTCCTTGCAGGAAGAGCTGGGGTAGTCCCGGCTGTAGTTGAAATGGAATGGCGATGGAAGCGGAAACAGTACGAAACAATGTTGGAGTATGCAAAGAGGCTTCAAGAGGTGATTCGAGAGCTCAGAGGAACTCAAGTGAAGGTGGTTGGGCTGTTCGGATGACAAGGCGGAACTTCTGTTGAAGGTGATTGACTATAGCAAGAAAGAGAATTTAAGCCCTCATTCCAAAAGAACACACACGTCTTCTTACAATTTGGATATATACTTGAGGTTCGGCGAATTTGTTTTCCAGTGGCGATGCTCTGGAACCGATATTTCGACTAGTACTCTAACCGGACATTGGATACAAGTAAGCAGACTTTTGTTCCGCAGTTCTGACGATAGCCTCAACCATTTCCAAGAGTTCAGGTGCTTTTGCGCGCTTCTGAACATCAACCTGCAAGAGATGTTTCTCAATGAGCTGGCTGAGATCCCCCAAAGCAGTATCACCAGTACAAAGTGGATGGCTTCGTAGAAGGCCAAAAGCTTCTATGACTGCAGGGTGTATCTGGACAGAGTTATCAGAAGTCTGGGTGAAGAAGCTCCCAGGTGATTCTTTAGGGTCATCTCGAGATCGTCTAGACTTCCTGAAGGTCCTAACTGCATCGTAGTCATAGACTAGCCAAAAGGTAAACTCGAGAAACATACACCCCAACGACCACATATCATACAGACGGGATCTTGGTGTTTTTTCTCTTTGATCGAATTGCGCTTCGGGTGCTTCGTATGAGATCGTATGCTGTTGGCAATCTGTAGCACCTTGTCTCAAGCTCGTGATCTCTCGATGAATCTTGGAGACCCCAACATCTGCAATTATCAGGATACCCTCCTCGTCCATGCTACTATCATCCGTGTTTAAAAAATGTAAAATATTCTCAGGCTTGATATCTCCGTGCCGAATGTGCTTAGATCCGATGTCTCCGTGCTCATTGTTTTCGTGGTGCAGAGCTTTGATCGCACTCACGATTCCTCGTATCTGGCGAAGTGACCATAGTATTAGTTTCTGGGAGCGTGGTCTTGAGTTGTTATTCTTCCAAAAGTTCTTAAGATCCCCACCATCAGCCCATGGAAATATGAAATAGAAACTAGACCCTCTCTGGCAGGCAGCGATTAATTTGATGAGATGTTTATGATTGAGGGCCTGGACACGCTCCAGATTCTGCTTCTCCTTGTCAAAGGCTTCCTTCTCATTGAGCTCTTTGACAGCAATGTAAGGCTCAGTATCAAGCTGGGGCTTGTTAGCGACGAACGCTGTGATGAAAGATGGGTATTTGTGACCTTGAAAAGAGTTTGATGGGACTTATGGATTTTGCATTTGTGGAGTACACTGTTGAAACCACGTTTGCTTTGCATAACACAGTCTATTATAGGAAGAGGGCATTTTGGATCCAGAGAGATTTGCTGGCCAAAAGAATGCAGTACAGGTGCTTGTACTACCCATTGCATCTTTAGAAAGTCTCTCACTCTGGCCTCCTTTGGCCATGTTGAAAATGACGGGAAAGTCTTGTCACCCCTGGCAGATATTAAGATGTTACAGTCGTTTTCTCCTAGAGATGATTGCCGAGAGAGGGGAAGGTCTTCATCGCTGATGTTATCTTGGCATATAAGATTTGTGATGGCCCATGCCTCTTCAATCAGAACGAGGATCGCGAATACTCTTTTTGCCTGGAGAAGTATTTTTCGTGGTAGTTGAGGGTAGAACCATCGTGTTATGAGCGACATTTCCAGTCTAATACTCTCTTCAGTTATCTTGCCATGTATGTCACTCAACGGTAAGAATTCAGATGTAGATGCCGAGCCTTCGAGATGACAAGGCACCAGGGATCTGTTTAATTGTCTGTAGAGCGACATTTCAGGAACGCGAGATGTCTATGCTTGGATGAAATATCGAGTTTAGTGGGATTTGTTACCCTTGGGATGATCCATATCAATTGCCAAATGGAAGGATTAGCAGCAGTCCAAAGGGCCTACCCCCAGGGCCCATAATAAGGCGGCGTATGAGTGGGCTCCCTCCCATGCGAACTATGCGGCTCTGCGATACGGGTGCCTGATGAGACACATTAGGAACCTGTTTGTCTCATGGGGTAAATGACATCAACCGTTCCAATATTGCAGAACGTTGAATATCTTGGCGTGGAGGAAAGGAAACCGAAAGAAGCTACTTGCATCAATAGTCCTGTTCCTGTAGCGGGCCTCAAATGCACCGCACAGGTAAGCGAATGCAACTGTAGCCGTCACTTGACCGAGGATGTCCTTGCTGCGTGTCAGACAGACGACACCATTAGAGTCGATTGCGACTTGTTCGCAGCCTGATTTGAGTTTCGCAGTGGGAAAGATCAAGGCAATTGGAAGTAGATAAAGTCGATGAATCGCGTCCAGGCATTCAGTTCTCGACGATGGCTATCAACCCATGGAAGTGATATGTTAGCCCTCGATTTCAATTGCCAGGAGCATTCTCTTACCCAGATTGAGGCTGGCTCAGCATGCGAAAAGTCTTGCCAGCTGATACGTCCGATAGACCTGCACAACCCCTGGATATGCTGACAATGGGGGCACCACTTATGTTGCATGCCATTGAGACTTGATCCTAGAATGCCTTATCTCGGGCACCCTTGTCTAGCTATTTTGGGACAGGAGCTGTATCGAAATACAGGTGTTAATGCGGAACCGAGAGACCAATTATGACTAAAAAACAAGTATTTTGACACCCTCGGACAGCGCCTCGCTGATGTGATTCAAGGGCACAGTTGCTTATAGCACTTGCAGATGCATCAACTATAACCAGCGCAGCCGGTCAGTAGAATGAGGCTGAGTGCTCTTTACGGACGGAATCATATGATCATGTTGTCAGTTAAGATTGGTATGCCGCATATTTCAGGTCTGCCTTTCCGTGCATACTCACATACATGATTTGATCGAGTCTTTTTCACCATCTTCAGAAACTCGCGCCTCGACTCACCTATGATTCTGGTATTAATGGCCAGCATGTTGAGCTTTTTGGTCAAGTATACAACCGGCTCGGCTGAGGTTGACAAGAAGAAACTCGATGACTTCCACAACGCTGTTCGACAATCGCTCAAGCGGAGCGTAATCAGCGACGAAGACTTTCTTCCAAGGAATAAGATCAAAGAACTTGTCACAAAGGACAAGGTCAAACTATTATTGCCGTATGCCAGGCCAGATTTGGTGGACTTCATTTGCAGTCAGGCGAGGAAGCTCTTTTTGATAGCATCATGCCGTCATTGCGAGCTTCAAAATATCATGGATACTTTCAAATCTTCTGGAATGACAGATAAGAATCTCCCAATCCGAGATCTTAGCTCAGAAGATGAGTATTGCACAGTTCACAAACAGACATCCCAACAAATCTGCAACCATGAAAAAGCTTTGACGGCATTCCATTCTTGGACTACTAACGACGTCTGGAACTTCTACAAAGATCAATGGACTTTCTGTGCGCCAGTAGTTGACATGGGGTGCCCGACGCAAGAATTCAACGCGAAATGTATACTTCCTTTTATACACAAGGGGAAAGCACAAAGGGATGGCCACTTCAGTATGGTTTTTGAGGCCGAAATTCACCCCAGTCATCAGAGTGGTGGCGAGTCATCGAGAGTGAGTACTGCATAACGATACTAGTCTAAAGGGTTGAGCTAATATCTCAACAGAGGGGTACAGGGCAAACACATTTCGCTCTGAAAGAGCTGAAGAACCTTTCGGAGCCCAACTATAATGTCAATGACTCTTGGAGGAATGAAGCGAATGCTCTGTTTCAGATTAGCGAGCTTCGTCATAAACATCTTATAAGTCAGGCGACTGCCTTCAAACATGGACAAAAAAGATTTATCATGCTCGAGTGGGCTGATGGAGGTACTCTGCGGGATGTTTGGCAGAGAGAGCCTCAGAACAAATCTGTTCTAGATGGTGACAAGGTCATGAGTGTTCTAGAACAACTAACCGGCCTTGCTAGCGCACTCTCAAAACTACATGGCACTAACACTAAAACAAAGACTGCAATGGCGACATCAAAAGATCACAGAAAAAAGCATGCCGGCTCACGATCAAAGACAATATTCTCACCAGGTCAAGAAGCTCGTAACAACGATCGTTTGGCTGTTCCGAGGATCCGGTTTGAAGGAATAAGTTCAGACGACGAGAATTACTCCAGCGATAACGTGGAAGACAGTCAAGAGCAGCATTGGCGCCATGGAGATCTCAAGCCCGATAACATTTTACAGTTCAAGGACCCAACCTCTTCATGGCTAGGAATTCTCAAAATCGCGGACCTTGGCTTGGCCAAACAGCACGCATTTGCCACCACCAGAAGACATGAGCAGACCAGCCAAAAGTACACAACTTCTCATTATGAGGCACCCGAAGTTATCACGAATCGAAATCTTGGCTTACCCAGGTCTCGTCGCTATGACATATGGTCTATGGGCTGTATCATATTCGAATTCACGATTTGGCTCCTGTATGGCTACGAGGAGGGATTGCAAAAGTTCTACAAGGAAGGGGAGGGCATTGACACCCAACTAGAGACGTTGTATTTTACAGCGGACTCATCTTACATGACAGCTCGAGTGAGTGACGCTGCTCAAAGATGGATCAGCCATATTCTGGAGTTCGATCCGGAGTGTAACCGTGCGACGCCAAGCGTTATCACAGACCTCATCGTGTTAGTCAGGGACAAGCTTCTTGTTGTTGATTTACCCAACGATCGCATGAGTCAGGAAGACATCAAGCGATGCCGTGCCAGTGCGGATGAGTTAGAGAAGAGCCTGGGGGGTATTATGAGAAGGGCCATGGAAGATGAAAACAGAGGAGGCAATTATCTGTTTTCTGGGGAAAGTCGAACTGGGGTTTTCCCCCCTCATCCACAGCAGGTCCGAAGATCGAGCTTCTTGTCGACAAGTTCAGGGTCAGCCTCAAAGCCTTCGAATCTGGTACGATATCTTGTCTCACAATCCATGAAAAAAGCTAATATCAAGCAGGATGTAGGTAGACTTGCAGTCCATTAAGTCGCCGCGGTGATCGCTGACTGGGTCTGATCGAATTTCCTGTTCCAGACTGTGAGTCAATATCAATACATCAAAGTCTGATCAGAGCTCAACGTTAATGCTGGAATTAGTATGTGAGTCTCATTCTCATGGTCAACTCTTGATGATCGCAGTACTAACTATGCTTCTTCCTACTTCATAGAGTGTAAGTGATATATGTGTGCTAAAACTCAAATGAGGATAAAACAGCTAACAGAAATTAACCTACCAGCATGTAAGCAAGTATCACGAAACATGAGCATATTTATCTTGTAGGCTGACTCGTTAATTTGACTGGACTTCAGAATGTGAGTATCTACAACAAACCTCAAGAAAGTCTTTATGCTAACCGCTAACGACGTCCATTGCGTAGGCAGTAAGCATTGCATCGTATTCCCAAACACAGCAATGAGTCTGATCATAACAGTTCAATGACACTTGGAACCGAATGGAGGACAAGTCCATCGCTCTTCTAGTCCTGGGACGCCAAAAAATTGCGATTAGCAACAACTTGCCTCAGCAGACGACAAAGCTTTGTGAGCGGTGCAGAGGATTCGATTTGTTGAGCGATGAACCTATGATGAAGGCGAATTTCGCAACTATGAAGTATATGAGTGAGCAATGTGAATTGCATGAACTCATCTTCAGCTCTCTTCCTTCGAAGTCCTACAACGATATGGACACCTTGGAAATTCGAAGAAATGGCTCTGCGTTTGTTATGCACGGAACTATAATGCCCATACTATCACTTTGCAGAATTTCAGGTATGTATGAGCACTGTCTAACTGTGCCACTTCTAACAAACCTAGAAAAAGCCAATAAGTCAAGCTGGCACCCGTCATACGCTGATAATATCCACCTGGGACTGCCTAAGCTTTTCAGAACAGACAGTCCCCAGTTCTACGACCTGCTCATGAGTTGGCTTCGAGACTGCGACCTGAATCATCCCCAATGCCGGCCTTCAGAGAGATCAGACCTTCGAGTGCCGACTCGCTTGATCGAAGTTGGTAATTGTGATGATGGAAGCTCAAAGATTTACCTTCGCGAAACAACAAATGAGATTAGCCATTCAAAGAACAAGCTGCGATACATTGCGCTGTCACATCCTTGGGGGAGTGAGAAAGAGCATAATCATTTCTGCACCACAAAAGAAAACCTTGCAAGTCGCCTGACTCTGGGCATCGATATCGACCAGTTTCCCAAAACGTTCAACCATGCAATCGAGGTAACTCGGAGACTTGGCATCTCTTACCTTTGGATTGATTCGCTGTGCATCGTGCAAGGGCCTGGCGGAGATTTCGACACAGAAGCTAAAAAGATGGAATCCGTCTTCAGCTCAGCCTACTGTGTCATTGCTGCAAGTCGTGCCAATGGGACATCGAGCGGTTTTCTGTCCGAAAGGCCCGAACGCAAAGTTTTGACACTAGATGAATGGCCTTCCGACGATTCAGTCTACGTCTGTGAAGCCATCGATAACTTTCAACATGACGTGATTGAAGGAGCTTTGAATAAGCGTGGATGGGTCCTACAAGAGCGTGCTCTTGCTCCGAGAACTATTTACTTCACTGAAAAGCAAACTTATTGGGAGTGTGGCCAAGGGGTGCGCTGTGAGACATTAACCAGGTTGACCAAGTAAGTTGCAAATACAACTTGACATGACCCATGTTGCTAATCAGGACCTCTCAGTACCCAGGCTGCATTTCTTGGTGATTCAAATTTCCCCAAACTGGCAATGAGGTCCTCGAGAGGAGCAAAGATTCGATTTTATGAATCATTGTACAAGCAATACTCGAATCTCGACTTTACCAAGATCCATGACCGGCCAATAGCCATTGCTGGGCTAGAACAACGGCTAGTCAGTGCCTTCAAAACTGAGGGAGGATATGGTGTATTTAATGGGGCATTCTTTGGACGTAGTCTTTTGTGGATGAGAGATACAAGCCGAAGCAGTGGACTGACGATGATAGAGTTCCCTCATGATCAGAAGTTTAGAGTCCCAACATGGTCGTGGATGGCGTACAAAGGACCGATCGAGTACTTGGACATTCCTTTTGACAACGTTCGATGGATATATGAAACTGCAGAAGGAAAGATTCAATCGCCTTGGTTGGTTCAGGACGCCTCTTCTACCTCAGTTTCTTTACACACGGGAGAATTGGATGGGAGAATTGACCTCACTGCCCAGGCTAGGGAGTTGGTGAAATTGCCCTTGGCCGAAGCACAGGGAAGGGTCTTTTACGATGAAGTAACATTGCCACAGAGCGCACATGTGCGATGTATTATTGTTGGGATCGAAAGGTCCAAGACTGAAGTTATTGGAACAGAAGACTTGGAGCACTATGTTTTACTAGTTACGCGGCTTAATGATTCTAACGACAGTCTTTACAGAAGGGTGGGCGTCGGCAGATTACTAGGGAGTTTTATTCAAAGGGACAAGTCTGGGTTAAGAGTACATATAGCCTAGCAATACCCGCTGCATTTGTCAGTTGACACCCAAGCACCCATTCATTGTGAATGGACATATGTTCCCTGGGGGGTAGTGCTCTACAGAACGCTCATGGACCTTTGACTATTTGTGTCTATTCCTTCGATAATCTCTGAGGTTTTATTCAATCGCTATATGATATTGTTCTGCTCGTCCAAACTACGCGCTTCGGGGCCTCCCCTTTGTCTGAGCGCCTACCCTTTCACCATTCCTGCGTCCTCTTTCTGCCTTTGAGCTTCATTTCCGCACTCTACGCATCCTCAAACAAGGTCGGCTTCTGTCGGAGATCACTCTGTTGGATGCCCAGTGGCCGCACAACTTGCAAAGCCCCGGTTCCAACACCCATGGTCTGACCCATGATAATACCCTCGCTAACGCCTTCGACCCAGTCTGTCTTCATACCTGCGGGTGCTTCGAACAGGTGATCGGGCGTCTTTTCGAAGGACGCAAGGTGTAAAACGCTGTCCCGCATCTTCGATAGGCCGAACCGTGTAATACCAAGCACTTCACCCTTGAATGCCATGACATCTGCCAGGAGTTGTATGTGTCGGTGATCAATACCCATGTACCCCATGACTGCGTTTATCTCGTTGGCGATTGTTGCTCTTGCAGCTTCGATGCCAAGCACTTCGCAACATTCCATCACACTATTTGTTCGTACCTGGGTCCCCACCACACCTTCTGTGGCCATACAGTCCCGCAGACCGTAGCCTTCCACCAAAACTCTGTGGCTGTTGTCTTCCGAGGTCTCAATAAGGTCACGTGTTGCATGCGCGTACCCAGAGATTTGCACCGATGGAAGCGCCCGTCGAAGGAAGTTGGCTCTAACGAGCAGATCACCGGCGTCGCTGGCCATGGCCTTGCCCCTGGCGGGTGTTCCCCTGCCGGGCCTCAAACGAATGGCGATTCTTTCAGGGCCAACTATTATGTCAGTTGGCTGCATCTTGAGTTTTTTCTCCTTACATATGGCCTGAGCAATATCGTAAACATCAATTCCCAGGTGCATCTGTGCGAGTGCATTTGTGTCGATCCACAAGACCATGTTGCCTTCGTCAAACCGCCACTCATCCTCAATACACCGCAAAACATCTGACAAAAGTGTTCTCTCAATGCGAGCCTTCACGACCTTCGCTACCTCGATTTGCTGGGTATTGAGTAGCGGGCAGGTTATAACTGGTGTACTGATGACCTTGGACGCGTTGATGATCTCCTTGATACGTGGCACACCTTGTGTGATGCTCATGCCAGCTACACCGGCAAAGTGAAAGGTTTTCAACGTCATCTGGGTTCCCGGCTCGCCGATGGACTGCGCTCCAACGGCTCCAACAGCATGACCAGGCTCCACGTGAGCTTTCTTGAACTTTTCGAGTGCAAGCTGGATAAATAGCCTCAAGGCTGAAGCTGAAACCTTTGCTGTTCGTTCGGCATGATCTCCCACTCCAGATCCGAGCACATTCTCCCCATCCCGACACTCTGCCAGTTCCTGGACTCTGGACAACTTTGAAGCCAGTTCCTCGACATGGCTCTCGATTGACTGGAGAAATCTTCGACCACTCTCATGTTCGTCGATGGCGTAGTCGCTGTCGTCCCCGTAGTCAAGCTCTTCGTTCAACACTCCCCTTCGAGGATATCGTTTTCTCTGACCCTCAAGCATGGAATGACATAGTTTTCTGATCTCATCGGGGGATAGGGAAGGCTCGTCGTTATCCAAGGTGAGATTTTCAGCATGAGTCCAGGTGCGGTGGAACTGGACAGGGCCTGTCTCAGATTCCATGTCTACCGGGTCAAGCCTGTCCGCTCCGTACTGGAATTGCACGATGCTTCCATTGGATGTGCGAACTGTGTCATCGTACTGGGTAGAGAGGTCCTCTAAAGACTTCATTAGCCGGCGCGACATATACCCGGTCTCTGCTGTTTTGACTGCTGTATCGACCAAGCCTTCTCGGCCTGACATAGCATGGAAAATGAATTCTGTGGGTTCCAAACCAGTGTAGAAACTATTCCTCACGAACCCCTTGGAAGGTGGCTGCCGAGAATTCTTATGAAAGTGCGGTAAACTTCGGTCTTGAAACCCATCAGATATTCGCTCGCCACCGATAATTTGTTGGCCAACAAGAGCAACCATCTGAGCAACATTGATATCCGAGCCTTTAGAGCCTGACTTGGCCATAATCAAGGGCAAATTATTGCGACTGAGTGTATCGATGCAGTACTCGCCGGCTTGCTGTCGGACCTTGCTGAGTATGCCTGAAATGGAATTTTCGAGAGTTTGTTCCATATTGCAGCCAGCGGCCTTTACAAGCTTGTTCTGCTTGAAGAGCTCAATAAGATTATCAGACTGCCAATACGCATTAGAAACGAGCTTGTCTTTCTTTGCTGTAAGGCTTGGGGTAGGAAAGACATCTCCTACACCGATGGAGAAGCCCCGGTTGGTGAGCTGTCGAGCACACAACTTTGCCAACCGGTTCATGGCGCTAATGGCATGATCTGGCCCAAAATCTCGCAGAATGACATAGAAGACAGAGTCTTTTTTCCCTGCCCCCACAGTCGATTTATCCATCACACCACACATAACCTCAGAATTCCGGATCACAAGCCAGCCATCATTAGGATCCATGTCGGGACACTGACCCGGCCGTGCTTTGAAGGTTCTGCATTTTGCTTCGAGGTTGATCTGAACTGGCGACTGCTTATTTGGACGTATAAGCACGTTAAAGAGCTGCTTTCCTGTCCATAGTGTAACTGGAGCAACAATGGCCGGTGGTGGAAGGTCGATAGCAGTATGACTATGACCCCCAAGCATATGCATACACATGTATACAAATGTCTTGCGATCAAACAGTGTATCTTTTCTGCTAAGTAAGAACGCAGCTGTAATAAAGTCCTGGGTTGCAGCGATAATTGGTTCTCCATTTCTGGGCGTTGAAAGATTATATTTGACTCCCATTAAACTCATGGCTTCTGCTCGGGCTTCTTCAGTTTGCGGAACGTGCAAATTCATCTCATCACCGTCAAAGTCCGCATTGTAGGGATTGCATACGCACTCATTTAGTCGAAATGTCTTCCAGGGTCGGACCTTGACAAGGTGGCTCATAATGCTCAGTTTGTGTAGGGAAGGCTGGCGGTTGAACAAGACAATATCCCCATCTTCGAGATGGCGCTCGACCACATCTCCAATTGCAAGGCTCTTTGCGACCAAGTCCCTGTTGCCAAACCTGAGGGAGATCTTGTACCCACCATCCTCCTTCTTGATAACCTGCTGCGCTCCGGGCCAGAGACCAGGGCCATTCTTGATACACTGCCGTAGCTTCTCGATGTTGTGACGCTGGACTCGTTCTGGGTATGTGAGGGTTTTTGCGACAAGTTGGGGAATGGCAACTTCATCGACTCCTAGATTAGGATCTGGAGAAATAACGGTACGGGCAGAAAAGTCTACTCTTTTTCCAGAAAGATTGCCACGAAATCGACCATGCTTACCCTTTAGCCTCTGGCAAAAGCCACGAATGCTTTTCCCAGACTTATCCCCAAAGCCAGGCTACTGTAGTCCAGGTACGTCGCTATTCACATACATGGCAACTTGGGTCTGGAGGTATTCCCATTGCTCCATAATAGTCTGAATAGAAGACCCCTTGTGGAGCGCTGAGCGGATCATTCCGCTAACCCAAACGATGTCCGCGAGCTTAGTAGTAATATCGTCCTCGTTGCTAGCATTCTCTTGGGCCACAGAGGGGCGCACACACACCGGAGGGACAGGTAGGTACTGCCAGATAAACATTTCGGGGCGTCCCTCAGTCGGATCTAGACCCAACAGTTCGCAGTCAGACGGGCTTATTGTTTTGAAGAGATTCAAGACTCGAAGTGGGTTGAGATCTTCCATAGCTTTGTGGAGATGGTATTCCAGCAGCTCAGGGTTTTCTCGTTTGGCGTCATTGAAGGAATTCTGGAATTTCACCATACTTTCGGGAGGTACCTTACTGGCTGCTGTAGACTTGTTGTAGGATACAAATTTATCGTGGACCAATTTGAGGACCCCGACCCTGCGGATCTGACCGTTGACTGATGTGCAATAGGGGCATGTCTTGACCTTGCGACATTCTTGATTGATCTTCTTGCAGATCTGAGTTCGGCGTAGGTTGTCCATTGGTCGTCTGAGTTCCTTCAGAAAGTGTTGTCGCTCGGGTTCGTCGAGTAGCACGCGTCCGCAGTCCTGAAATACAGTTAGCACGAAGAAATCGATGTAATTGAACCAAGATAAACACAGTACTTTGCAAATTTCTTGTAGAATAGACATGGTAAAGCGCAAGTAGCCGACGTGAAATGCTGGTAAAGGAAGTCGTATGTGACCGAAATGGCCATTGCAATCTTGCAAAGATTCGTGGCAGGTATCGCATTTGCTCTTTTTGCTTGAGGTGCCCTAGACCTCCGTGTTAGTTTTCGCTTGCACATCTAGTGAATGGGGTGACTGACGAGTCGGGAGTCGAGGGGCCCGTGACGATAGGGTGTGCGGTTGTTTTCGATGTCGTAGAGTAGCCGATCGGAGATCTCGACAACACCTTGATTCGCAATATCCTGGTTGGACCTGCTAGTGGTTAGCGAGAGCGAACGAGAAACAACAGGACAGGATAAATTCTCACTGTATACCGAACTTGATGCCCTTGATGCGCTTGGGCAGCGTATCGACAAGCTGCTGCTTGACCGGGCTGTCGGTGGGATGGGTGAGCATGGTGGAGGGAGGGAGGTTGACTCAAAGCGACCGCGCGCCTGGCTTGCTGCGAGCAGCGATATTCGTTCTTTGGTAGTTCACTCTCTTCACAGCGAAAGAATGCGCAAGCCGATCCGTTGTAGATGACGATGTGCTCAGAGTCGGGGTAGATGCACGTGGCCGATCGAGCGAGAAATGCTGGCTGAGAGTGAGTGTGGTAGGTAGGTGGGTGGGTGGAAGGTTGCCGTGGTTAAGGTGAGATTCGTCCCCCTCCATGCTACCTACTGACCACCTCACCTAGCCACCCTACCACCTTAGTCTAATTCACAGGGAGTAACTAAACTGGCGTGTCACAATCCGTCTGAGTGAGTCATACCACGTTTTGGCAGACCTGTCGAGCTGAATTGAAATGACGGTCCCTCGGCTGGGATTTGGACCAACTGATATAATAGACACGCCAAAATATTTAGAAATGGGCTAGTTGTGTAAGGTTTCTTTGGGGCACATGAGAGTTTCAGCCCTGAACATTAATAGGGAACACATCACATTTAAGAGTCATACCTGACTCGTTCATGGTTGCATGGTTTGAAGCTTTTGGCTGAAAAGTTAGATAAATGGAACAAGCTTCTTTACACACAAGGTTGGAATAACATGGACACCACTCATTGAAGTTAACCGTTGGTGAAGAAACCGAGATTGAATACTCAAGTACATATAGCCTAGCAATTATGTTTGCAATTGTCAGCTAACATCCAAGCAACTATTTATTGTGAACAAATCCATTTTCCCTGGTTAATACCAGTTTCATGGTACTAACGGAGCAAACTAAGATGCTGTAATCAGTTAATGTAGTCTTATAATCCCATGTCCATTTACAAAGAAGATGTCTTCTCAGGCTACTCTCCTAAATGCTCCAACAATGAGCTTTGCGATCAAATGCTATTGTATAATAATATCTATGAGCTGGTGGTCCTCGGCCTCGACCTCGCCGTACATGACTCCATGAGTATAGCACTCTCCGATGAGCATCCAACCTCCGCTGATTTCTCTAAGTATCAAAGGAGTATCACAGCCTCTCAGAATAACAATTCTATCTCCAACTTCAGCGCCACAACTCCCCATCCCCATTCTCCCATTTTCAGTACCAAAGAGGCGCCTCCAAGCCATTGCGTTGACCGCCCATGAAAATGCATCTCGCTGGGGTTCAGTCGCGTTGTAGTAATTATTCCCAACTGCTCTTTTCAGAGTTGAACCCCATTTTCTAGGGCCAAATATGAGTTCTTCCAACGTGTAGCCACAGAGACGAAGGTGACGATTCCGAATCATGAGGTTGTTTAGTCCAAATCCACACGTGTTGACCCCGGCCATCCCTCTCTGCCACAGACGATGATTAAGAAGCCATGAGTAACTTTCTGGCGCTCTGTCTCTCTCTCCAGCAATTGTGTCTGCCACTATGGTCCTCCATAGAGCTGCACGTATACCCTCTATGCCTCCATATATACTATAGCTTGAAGCAAAACTGTTATCAGGATACTGAGTGTTTGTCTCATCGATATGACATGCGCTCAATGAAGCTAAGGTATCTATAACAACGCCTTTTGCAGAGAGTGTCGTCTTTGAAGTCACGAATGTCGACGCCATCGAACCCAAGTTTCTGTCTGCTTGGTAATTTCCTCGTAGTCGTGCGGTTGGAGCTGGAGAACAAGACCAACACACTGCCCATGAAGGAAGGCAGTGGTCACAGGGTGTTCCAATAGGTGTTTGACCTTCAAGCTTCGAAACGCTGTTGACAAGGGATACTAAAGTATGTGCTGTGGAACGACGCTGCAGACTTGAAGGCAGATCGGTGTGTGTCCGCTCCATTGGGACGTATCCCCCATGACGTTCTGCCAGGCGCAGAATATTAAGGTCTCCATTCGACATGAGTTCTGCTGCAAAATTTGAGTAGATAGCTGACTCGGTGAGCTTGTAGTCGGGCTCGATTTGCACCCTATCGGCGATGGCCTTGATGCCTAAAATTCCATACACTCTGTCCTTCTCTTCCGTGACTAACGAATTCCGGGCAAGGTTTAGTGCTCTTACGAGCTCTTCCCAGTCGTTGGACGGTGACAGGATCTGTTGTTGGCTCTGAATCTGCATCATGGTTTGCTGTATCTTCCACATTCCCCTGGGGGCCGATGTCCTCTCCTGGATCAACCTGTCCCGCGCGAACTCGAAAGACCATGAGGCTGAGGTATACGGCTGGATAGCATTCAGAATTTCGCGCCCAAATCTTGCTTCATCCGCAGCGATGATTGTAACGGCTTTGTAAACATCATTCCACGAAATGCATGCATTGCCGCAGGTAACAGGAGTATGAGGGTTTCCCATCGCAACCTCTTGTACTACCCACATACGGCTCCAGTATGGTCTTGCGAAAAAGTGAAAAAGCGCCTCATAGACAGCCTTTTTCATTGGACTGGTGTATGTTGGCCAAATTATCATGAGCGGACGCAGGTCAATTGAGAACTCTTCATGGTAGAAGTCTTCCATGGGCTTCAATCGTTCCGACTCACGGGCTAACCAGTACAGCGCAGATAAAGCCAACGCGCTATCATTTCCTTCGGGTCCAAGCCAAATAAGCACTTGCCATGCCGATTGATAAATATCTCGCATACGAGCAACTTGCTGCCCGCGCTCATCAATGTCACCTTGGTTGATACATATCGCATCGACCCAAACTTTGAAACCTTGTCGGATCCTCAAGCTTTGGCTGAGCTGCACCAGAGCGTAGTATAAGTTCGGGGTGACTTCGAAATCAGAGCCATCGACCGTGATAGTGTGAGGGGGGTCTCCTTCTTCTCTCTTTGGAAATCCCCATACGTAAGACAAAGCGATGAAGTCACCCCAGTCGTGTCTCCATGGGAGATCCTCTTCTGCAGTAATTGCCTCTTGGCTGAAGCCCCCAGCCTTCGTCTCATTTGAACGTGGATCCTGACCAGTCTTGAAGAGCACATTGGTATCAGGAGTGGCAGAAAGCTCAGGCCATATTCTTCCTCTCCCTTTGAACTCTTGATGGGGAAATTCCTTTGCCGCCGGGGGCAGGTAAACATGTTCGATCGAGCATACTATTGGCTGGCGCTTGGTCACATTTGCCGCATCATCAACCTCCTTGGCCGCCTTGATCTTCAGAAGGCGGATCTCATTCTTGAGTAAGGGACGGTATTCAAAGGATGATGCCATTTTGACTTGTTTTGTTCAAGACCTAGCCAGGTAAGACGACATCTCTCCTCATGGGATGCGAAGTTCTGTGATGTCGGCGCTTAAAATGGACCAACGATAGCGAATGGGATGAATGCCCACCAACCCCTGTCGCTTATTACGGCCTAAGGCCTTGGAAGCTATAAACTCCGTCTTTGATCGAGCGCCGAGCAGGGCAGGCTAGCGGGGTAGTAAGACATGAAGGACTAAGAAAGGTAACGAATTCGACTACGAGGCGTTAATGATGATCTGACCAGATGCCAAGAGTCAAGAGTGGGGAGCTGAACAGCCAAGATAAGCAAACGGGCTAGCCAGCCACGGCCTCAATAGGTATAAGATTTCTTTAGTCTGGATCGGCCCGCCCCGGTCTAGAATGGCTTGAATATTGGCACAAGCTGAGACCAGGATGAACAATGTAGACAATCAGGCTGCGAACAACCCCAGCCCATAAATGCTACCCTTTCAACCTACAGGCACCCGATTGGCTTCGTTGGCAGTCTTGCAATTCAGCCGCTGCACGAGAGGAGAGATGACCAACAACCAACAACCAAATACCGGCGTCTGAAAATGTGAATGCAAGTGAGCTGTCAGAATGGGCAGCGCTGATGCTGATCCAACGTCGGGGTCAATACGAAGGTTGAGCTATTATAAAGGGCCTTGCACACCTACTTATCTTAGCCCTCAACTACGCGTCACATCGCCGCTGATCTTTTTTCCTATTTACAGCCTCTCCAACTTTTAGAGCCTCGTCTTATTCTTTCCTTGCTACGATTTTGTCAAATTCTTGCAATCTCTTCAACCTCACTCACAATGGCGTCAGCAGTGAATCTCAATCCAACAATAGGAGAAACGAAAACTGATGTCCCGGAAGAAACAAGTGTCGGCATAGACATGGCAAATAAGACTGAGCCTGCCGACGATACCAACGCCGCCAAGTCTGAAGACGACGATAACAGCAGCGATGGTTCTGTCGTAAAAGACCGAACACCTCTTCACGAGTTGCTCTTGAGGATGGAAGAAGACAGCTCCAACAAGACTGGCATTGACAAGCTCACCGAAATGTTGGGACGTTTAAGCGAGGATCAAATCAATGCAAAAGATGGAAACGGACAGACCCCTTTGCATATCGCCGTTGACCGAAGTCTTGTGGAAGCAACCAGCAGACTGCTGGATGCCAAAGCATCAGTACATTCCAAGGACAAGAAATCACGCCAACCTTTGCATTGGGCATGTATAGCAGGTAGCAAGGATATCGTGAAGCTGCTTCTGATGAATGGAGCAGATATCGAAGCCAAGCAATACCAGGAGAGCAGTCCTCTCGATGAAGCCTGTTGGCATGGAAATCTGGATGTCGTAGACGTGCTGCTCACATGGAAGCCCGTTCCCTCGAGTCCCAACAGCCTTGACAAAATTGGATGGTCCCCTTTGATTTCAGCAGTTCGAAACAATGAAAACGAGGTAGTAGAACGTCTACTACGCGAGGAGGGACTTAACCTAAACATTGTCGAAGATATCGATGGTTGGACCGCTCTACATATGGCGGCGTATCATGGATATGGAAACATTGTCGACGCCTTGCTACGGAAGGGAGCGTGCATTGACATAAAGGACAAAGAAGGTTGGACGCCTTTATACACTGCTACCCGTGGACGTGAAGAAGCGATCATGAGAAAATTGCTCAATCCTCCATCAGGGGCCAAGAACTCGAATTTGGAAATATCAGATGAAAAAGGACGCACTCCCCTCCTAACAGCGAGCGAGAACGGGTTTCTTGAAGGTGTCCGGCTTCTAATTAGTGTTGGGGCGGACTGCAACGCTCGATCTAATTCAGATTCGACACCACTTATCGAAGCCAGCCGTTGGCGTCACCGTGAAATTGTTCAGGCTCTCCTTGGCAGCAAGGTCTCAGCCAATATCGATGACTTCGATGAGAATGGGTGGACTGCATTGCATGCGGCGAGCTATGAAGGTCACTACAACATCGCTGAGCTCTTGATAGGTAAGGGAGCAAACATTCATCAGAAAGACAATCAGGGTCGACTGGCTTTGCGTCTAGCAAGTACATAAGGCAATGCCTCCGTCATCACGCTTCTGGCAACTGGAGAGAATATAAACATCGAGGACAATGACAGACAGACTGCGCTTCACCTTGCCAGCAGAGCAGGCAGTGACAACATGAATCATCAGGACCCAGAGAAACTAGGAGTGGCCGAATGTCCAGAAGACGCAATGTCTGGTCAACATGACACTGTTGTTAGGACTCTGCTCAAGAAAAAAGCAAATCCAGCACTCAAGACAAAGAAACAAGAGACTGCGCTACATCTCGCCGCACAGCTTGGTCATTCATCAAGACTTCGCCATCTTGTGAGTTTCATGGATACTGAAGGCATTTCAGCATTGAACGAGGACGGTGTTACTGCGCTATTTCTAGCGTTCAACTCAAATGATCCAGACACTGCTATGAGATACCTACTCAGCTCAGACAACTTCGTGACTGTGGAGTTCGGAGTGGATGGAGTGGAACAGGAGGCCTTGATGTGGGCTGCTGAAAAGTTTGAAAGACATGATATTGCAGGGTTGCTCTTCTCAAAGAGCGCAAAGGCTTGTGAAAAGACCAAGTCTGAAGACTCAGGTGATTGGGGTCCAATTCAATGGGCGGCTTACAGCGCCCATCCTGAGGCTCTCTGGTGGCTTCTTGTTAATTCCCGCAGACACCTGAAACTGAGGAAATGGTTGATATGGCTTCTAAAATAGCCAAAAGACAAAATGAGCGAACATTGGGTTCAAAGCAGAAAGAGAACCAAGAGACACGTGGAGCAAAGGTAAAGGACAAGAAGGAGGATGGGGACAAGGAAAATACCACTGGTCGTCAAACAGACGCTCAGAAACAGCAGCTCTCTCAACCATACGACCGCGATCTCGTGGTGGATATTCTTCAGGTTCCCCCAATTGCACAGATGTACAAAGACAGTGAGTCGTTCGAATTACCAACACCCGAGAAAGCTTCCTCAGAGGAACTGGATGAATTCGATGCCGCTGTTGTTCAAATCTACAAAGAAAAAGATCGATCTGGCGCCATCCGCAGGTTTCGAACGGTGAGGGAGGTGATATACGGTGAAGGACCGAAAGGTATCATGGACCAGACAATCAAGAGACTACAGAAGTTGAGAAGCATTGTTAAGGAAAGATCCCGGGGCAAACATGTTGGGAACGCCCATCAGATGGCCAATATTGACTCCAAGTCTGCGCTTACATGGATTCACTTGCCATCGACAAACGTGAGTTTTACTTATCTGACAAATACCTACAAGCTAATTCGGGACAGATCAGTTGGATGAACGTGAGGCCTCTTGTAGAGATTTCAGAACTCAAAAGACATTAAACAGACTAACATGATGCATAGGACTTGCTGAAGAGGATCATGAAAGACGAAGAGTATGATGCTACTGAGTATCATAACGTTCGCGCCTTTCTACAAGACAGCTGGGTCGAGGTACCAGATAGGATATCAGCTTCACGGGCCATGAGACCTCGATTTCTGTACAGAGAACCAGAGAAAGAGAATAAAGGGGAAAATACTACGAACGACTCGAAAAAGGATCAGTTAAAGAAGAATCCAAAGGGAGAGGAAGAACACGGGGATGTCACGGCAGAAGACAAGCATGACTTGGACGCTGACCAGAAGGAAAAGAAAGCCAGCACCAAAGCGGAAGTCAGGGCAGAAGACAAACATGACGTGGACGCTGACCAGAAGGCAAAGAAAGCCAACACCAAAGCGGAAGTGGAAGTTGAATTTGTAGCTGCATCAGCTCTTTATGTGAGGCACCTCCCACCACCTAAACCCGTGCGCCATCTAATACCTTCAAGATGCCTTACCTCTCTTTCTCGAACCAATGCAAAAAGGCTGCCAATGACCAGCATTTGAGAAACCCCTGCCACAGCGAGGAAGATTTCAGTAAGTTGAAAGAAGCAAGACGAAAATACAAAAAGCTGCTGGATGCTTACAAGAAATCAACGATCCATGGCTCCTCTACACTCGACGAATGGTACTACCATTTCGCGACAGACCCCGAATCCACCAAAGACAAGGAATATCGAAATGAAAGCCAAGTTGTCACCAGATACATGACCGAGGATGTTGCCCAATGCGCTTATTGGCCGTTGCTCCGCGTTAATCAGCTTTGGGTATGGACAATCGCAAACAGTAGGTGGTTCTCTGAGAGATGATGATCTCAGGCTAACCCACAGGAAGAATGGTTGATCACTGCGGCACCATACCCTATCGATGGTAGCAAGTATACAATGTTGGAGGGGGTGCTGGAGCATGTCAACAAGTTAGCAGACTCTAGGGGAAGTAGATCGCAGCCTGGAACAAATGCCGAGATGGTGAGAATAATCGTGGATTACTGTGTCGGCTTTTATGAGAGAAGACCCAAGAAACCGAGTATCACGTACAGCAGTGAAATGAACGGTGGCTCAAAGGACCAGCTCTCCATTCGTCAAATCTTTTCCAACTCGATCAACAAACTCGTTTGTGGACCTTTCCTATATCGGAAAAGCAATATCTAATTAGTTCTAGGGACTGGATGAAACAAATCTTTTCAAGCAATTTAGCTCACAGCCCAGCACGTCGGAACGCTCAACTAAAAACCATCCCCTAGCCGGAAATGAGATCAGAAAGGCTATCAAGCAGGCCGAAAAGTTGTCATGCGACATTAAAGACATTCGGGACGAGTTGAACATTCTCAAGTCGATTGCCAGTCATCAGAAGACTGTGCAGGACAGATTAGCTGGAAGCGCCCAAAGGTCAATGCAGGCAGACCTCACAGCTGGCTATGTTGTGAATGATATTATCGAGATGGATAAAGTTGCGGACAGAATTCAGTCTGCGGTAAGTAGCAACCCCACAGATGCTATCCGCGATAGTTATTAATCAGTCTAATATCAGATCAATACTACGCTCTCTCTGCAGCAAGGGCAGGAGTCTGTGAAACAGGGTCGCACCCTCATGGTTTTTACTGTGGTCACAATTCTATTTGTAAGAAGTCAGTCTCAATGAAGCGAGTTGGGCTAACTTACGTTTTAGCTTCCCTTATCCTTTCTATCGTCGCTATTTGCATTGGACGTGGCATCTTTTCAGCAGGCCCCAGGATGGGCTTTTGCAATCATCTGTATGTATCGCTCCCTGACGCTGTGAGACACTACTGACAACAGTGAGAACAGTTGCCGTATCTTTTACCCTCTTTGTACCGCTCGCAGCTTATGCCATCTACTCGGACGAGGTCAGCGACTGGCTTTCCGCGTTCCACGAGTTTTGCCGGGATCTGAGATACAGAAATAACAGCACAGAAGGCAGCCCGGGCCCCCACGAGAACCTATCCTCCGTAGAACTATCTGCAGATCTGAAATTCTCCGAAAATGGTCTGTGGTCTCGGCAATTACGGAGCGGCATTGAAACTGAACCAATACAAGGCATTCCTTTTGGAGGAGGTATGGGCAAGGACACTTTTGGTTTACTCAGACGGCACAAGCGATCAAGCTCACGAACCCCACAGGACGAGGAATTGGGACTCTAAAAGTAGCTACAAGTATGCCGCAGTATAGACAATTGGGGCTACTGGGATCTTTATTGGAATCGACTCAGTTTCACTATGCAATGAAGGCGTAAAAGACTCTGTCAAAAACCAGGTTTCCTTGTCTCATTTAGCTCATGGCATCCAGATATAGGCAGCAAGAGTTAGAGATATGAAGTTTGTTGACATATCGTGTCGACATTAATTACAAACGAAGGTATTTTGACAAATTTGGTTATGACTTTCGTTTGTGAGTTATTCTCCTTTGCGTAATTTCCCATCCACAATCACATTCAAAAGGCCAAGTCATTTTTAATGTCCCTTATGTTACCGTTGTCGGCTAATATGAGTTGAATGGCTTGCAGCGGCCGATGCCCTCATCATGAGAGATGGGGGGGCTCTACTAAGGAAGCAAGTTGATGCGATAGCGGGAGAATTTTAATCTTCATTGTGGATTGAAACTATTTATAGGGGAATGACGCAACAATTAATTGGTATAGGGCAAGGGATGATAAAACAGAATCGACCCCGACACCAGCCGTGGCAGTCCTCACCGCCTCTTAAGCTGAGCTCCGGTTCTGTATTTTCTAGAGGTTTCTTAGGATCTTAAAAGATGCACGATTAGTTCTTTATGTCATTTTCATCGACCGGATTATAAGAAACATACCCATTTGTTGGTGCGCCTTTGGTTGACTCATTTCGATTGGCTCAGTCGAGCTGTTATGTTGGTTCATAGCTGCAGGTTGCGCAGTTGGTTGGGGCTCTGTGAGTGGCGACATTTCGACAACAGATTGTGTAATGATGCAAGTTGCTTTGAAGACAAAGAATTAAATTGAATACGAGGCTATTATGATGATAGAAAGAAGAATTGGCAGAGTCTTGGCTTCGGATGATCGACCCATATTTACCAGCTGGTCGGGTCAATCGCTTATCGGCCCAAAACTTGGAAGTGAGATCATTGCGTCAGTATATGACGGCTATTATGAGCCGTCATACCGAGTTGACCTCTTAGATGCTTAGGTCCGTTTATCTAGCGGCCAAAGCACTTAGCTGACGTGTCTGGCTGATATAATTAGTGCGTTTTACAAGCCACCAAAAGCACGCGAGGATCCTAACCTTGATTTGTGTATGTCGTCACCCAATCCTGCATCCTCTTAAACCTGCAAAATCATATTCAAGACCGCTTGGAGAAACTACGCAGCGCTTCCAAAACCTGGAGTTGACTTGGTGCGCTGAAACTTGAAGCCTTGGGATCGAAAAGGCGAGTAGAGTTTGAACGAGGCGTCGACCACGAACGTGATTTTGGCCATATTGCTTCGAGGCTGAATTTGCATGCTACGTGCAGCCCTGCCCGCGGGTCTTTTTGACTCTTCCAGTTGCTTTCGAGGCTGACTCTGATGTTGTTCTCATTACCATTTGTGTCAGGCAATTCCTCTCTACCCATTTCGAAGTCTTTCTTCTCGTTGACCTTATCTGATCTAAGATCAACAAAGGTAACAAAATTAAAAAAGAAAACATATTTTTGATAAAGTTTAGGCATCATATACGATAATCCTAAAAAGAAGGTCTCGGAGGGAGTCGAACCCTCGCTGGCGGAATCAGAATCCGCAGTCATAGCCGTTAGACCACGAAACCTTAAGTTTAGTTGTTATGACTGCGACAGTCATAATTGAGTTCTACAATCTTAAAATACTGGTCATGACTGCAACTAGAGGTTTTAGAAAGATAGATTGAGGCATGATTGAAAATGTGACTTATTAATTAGACCCATGATACTAAGAAACATTGCGATGAAGCCATGACGAAGTCAAGATTGAAAGATCTCTATAATAATAATAGTCTGAAAGGAGATACCTATTGACATATTCTTCGGGTTCATGAATCTTAGAGATAATTCTCATAACAAAGTGATACTGAGCTCAATAAGGAAATTAAATGCCTAATGGGTTGACCCTTCTGGTATATATAGACTGATTCTAGTGGAAGAAAAATTATAAGAGTTTCGAAAATCTTTTAATTGATGTTAGATGCCATTTCTCGTTGGTGACGTAGGGTAGGTAGATTTGATAAATGATCCACATAGCCCTTACTACCTGCTCCGTATATCAAAACTCGACTGACCATCATGTATCCTGCTTCAACTGGTAGAAACTCACCTGAGGCCTTTCGAGTTATCAAACTTCTTTAGATGGGAGACAGGAACGATGTTGTCACGCTTGTCGATTGGAGGACAGCATTATGCCGCCTTCTCTGTCAACCAGGGATGCGAGTAACAAGCTTGGGGAGAAGACAAATCAACCCTAACTTGATACTTGCCAAGGCTTACACTGTCCACTCTTAGAGTTTTTCATATTTGCAGAGTTAACACTCAGACATGTTACGAAAGTACTTGACACAGTCTCTTGTGAAAGCATAACTCGTTATCCAGCTTGTGCGAGTACCTATCGTAACGTAAGACATATTGATCACCCCCGCAGTGTACATGTCCCCACTACCTGTATCATCGGGTTGTACAGGCTCAATGGTTTAGGTGCCCTGCATATCATGTTAAACAAAGCCTCCGTGCCGTGTTGTCTCGCTTTGTGGCGATGCGGGGATCATCGCGGCAATTATTGATGGCGTCATAGACATAGCTGAAGTTGATGGTGAGTCTACCCTATCTAGGTTTGTCTCAGTTCCGACTTCTTCTGGGTCAATTGATGTTTCTGACCTTGATAGCATTTATGTCCAATACCAAGAATGGAGAAAGCTGCAATTTCAGAGACCAATCGACGTGTTACACGTTCTATGGCCAAGAACGAAACAAGTGACACAAAAGTGCTCATCAAAGGTGAGAAGCCAAAGAAGACACGAAAAGCACCAACAGGAGTGATCCTCTCGGCATCTCGAATCCCCACAATCCACAAGCACCACTTCGGCCTCATACAAGAAACCGTCGCAACAGATCTGTACAACCTCCTCGTCGCCGCCGTCCTCTGGAACCGAACTCGAGGATCCCAAGCCCGCCCTATTTTTCTAAAACTCGTCTCACAATACCCTACACCAAATCGCCTTGCCGATGCATCTCTCTCAGACCTTGCGGATCTTCTTCGTCCTATAGGACTCTACAACTCCCGTGCCGCTCGGCTCATTGCATTTGCCAAGACGTGGATTGAGAAACCTCCTTGTAAGACAAGGCGGTACAGAAAGCTGCATTATCCCCTGCAAGGAGATGGGTTAGACATTGGGAAGGATGAGGTCTTGGATGAGCACGATGAGAGACAGGGCTGGGAGGTGGCGCATTTGCCGTCTCTTGGCCCTTATGCTATTGACAGCTTTCGGATCTTTCATAGAGACATGCTGAGGGGGTTGGCTACGGATTGGAACGGAACTGACGCAGAGGCTGGTTTTGAGCCGGAGTGGAAGAGAGTTGTGCCTCTCGATAAAGAGTTGAGGGTATACCTTCGATGGATGTGGCTTAAAGAGGGATGGATATGGGATCCTGAAACTGGTAGCAAGGTAAAGGCTTCAGAAGAAAAGATGGAGAGTGAGCGTGTTCGGTCAAAGAGTCTGTCTCCAGAGGGCTTTCGAGTAGTACAACGATAGACCCCGCCATCTTTTCTCTTCGGCATTACGCCGAGGGATGCCCGTCTTCCAATTCCGCACTGTCTCAGACATGCATCGGCTCTTCAGCTCCTCGAGCCTGAAGTCAATGGCCTCACTATGAGACATTGGCTGCTTACTTGCGTCGGATAACTCCTCACTGCCTCGCCTTGCTATAGATTCAGCTCTGAAAAGCTCCGAAGAATATCGCATCAATTGTTCCCGCCGCGTCATCCGCATTCGATTATCCTTGCATAAGCTCATATCCGAGAAATGCAATACCAAATTGAGACCTCTGCATAGTGCGGTGTAATTGAGACACGGGCTGGGTATGAATTCCTGAGTCCCGACGGTCCGCCGAGTCAACCCAACGTAGTACTACCACTGCTATACTGTACACTGTTACACGGCTTCTGTGTTGAACCCAGTTCACGTTCCCCGCTTGCGACATACTGCCCCGTGTACTCCATCCATCACTACCGAGGTGTTGAATATTGAAACAGTCGAGATGAATGGAACCCCAGCTTCCTAACACCTCTTTCCAATGCCATGAACGTGGTAGCGCAAAAGCTTCTCATAGGACGTCGAGTATTACGCTACGATCTCTCGTATTCATGTCTCACTACGGCTATCGAGCCGCTTCCCGCCCGTGCCACCCCTCTCTTCAACGCAGGGATACTCCTTGTATGTTTGATCGATGAAGCGAGGGGGATCACTTCTAAGACAATCGTACCATTGGTCAGCACAGCTATGCTGTCCGACTTGAACAACCGCGACATTGTGTGGAAGATGGCTAGGACTCAGAGCAATGATGATGGTCGTTGGAGATGCTGTATGCCACGAAGCCTATAAAGTCTGCAGGCCTGTCAACATTCTCTCATCCCACAACATCCATCACAACATCCTTCACACATCGCAACATAACATTTCATCACCACTCAACTATCCAACATGAAGTTCTCCGTCGCTTCCACCCTTCTCCTCGCCCAGGGCATTGTCGCCATGCCTTGGTCTTCCATCAACGCCAAGCAGTCCAACGGAGAAGAGATCACGTAAGTTCTTTGCCACTGTTTGTCCAGTTACTAACGTCTTGCTACTCCAGTCTTCGCATTCAGGTCTCTCAGCCTTCCCACAGCCACGACTTCACCCCCAACGGTGCCGTCAACCCCAAGAACTACGAGGTCTGCCTCAAGGTCTGCTGGCCTGAGGAGCCAACATGCCCTGATGGTTGGGTAAGTGACACCACAAGCCTTCATCTGGTAGCTGTTACTAATTAATTCATTAGAACTCCAAGAAATTTGTATGTTGAGAGAAGAGGAAAGTGGGATGTTACTAACGAGTTCGCAGGGAGATGGTGACTATCCTTGCTGGACCTGCTGCAGGAAGACTGGAGATGACGACCTCTAAATATAAGAGACTATGAGATCCAGTAAATGGGATATTCCATCTTGAATATCTGATGTCAACAAGAGGAGGGATTGGGACGATAAGCTCGAATGGACACTCCTTTACGACGACGAGATACATATTCTATGAAATGACACTCTTTTGGAACCACTTTATAAATATGCTTTGAGTACGTGATATGCATAAAGAAAGAACAGCCGGTCTTGTAGCTCGTGAAGTCATGCTGTGACTTGATTATTCCTGTTCTGTTCAGTAGTTCCCGTCGAAGAGGGTCGACCAGACGGATCATCGGTGAGTACAGTAGTGCTACACGACTTGACGATAAGTCAGAACTTGTACAACGAAAGGCACAGGAGATCCCGAGAGTGAACCTATGATCAAGAGATGAGAAATGTATAAGAATCGAGGACTTATCTCTATTTTATATCGACTCATCATCCTCATCAGTATCACATTTACACATTTAAACATACCCCAATCCATCCTATTCATCATGCAGTTTTCCATCGTCTCTACTATCCTTCTCGCCCAGGGCATCGCTGCTATGCCATGGTCTTCTATCAAGGCCAAGCAGGCCAACGGCGACGAGATCACGTACGTTAAGACTCCATCTCTGAAGCCTTCTACGATCCTTCTCATAATTTATGTGGAATAACTAATATGCGGCACTTCAGTCTTCGCATTCAGGTCGCTCAGGCCTCCTCTTCTCACCACGGCTTTACGCCCAAGCACAAAGACAGCATGAACCCGAAGGCCTACGACATCTGCTGGGCAGCCTGCTTCTCGGAGGAGCCCAACTGCCCCGAGGGCTGGGTGAGTAGAGCCAGATTCTCTCTTTTATTTGCCATTGCTAACTGTTGTCCTAGTACTCTAAGAGCTTTGTATATGCTATGACGTAACAATATTCGGCTGTTGCTAACGAGATCTCAGAACGATGAATGCTACACCTGCTGCCGTGGTACTGACAATGATCTTTAGATATCAGCCAAGGCTGGTATCTCCCAGAATGACCTTCCCCGGAAACTCAGGGAGATTAAGGAGGAATTGACTTGCAGATGGAGCTTGTGGCTGTGGGCCAGTATGGGCTGGTTAGTTTAGTTGGCCTAAGATGAAATAAATGGACGCTCATTTCTTATAACACAGTAGAAGCCATTTGCTTCAAAGATCTGAGATGTTTGCCAAAGAGAATCACCATTCCAAATCTTTGGCGCCTTTTTATTGGGTCTCGCTTTGCTGCTTTGCTATTTATACCAGCTCATATCAAGGAGATCAGTAGACTGCCGAGGGGTAATCTTTAAGATAACGCAACGTAAACACCAAGTTCAAGTCTGGGGAACAGAGCTGTAAGGTACGTAGCGATATTTAGACAGTCTTGGCCATATCTAAGCTTTTCGGAAGGGCGCGGCTACTCGGCCGCCATGCAAGAAATAGGGCGTGGCTTGGGCAGCTTCTCAGATTAGATATAAAAGAAGAGGCCGCCGCTCCTCGTTTCCTCTCTTCATCACTTGGCATCGCCTCCATGGAGACGGTAGAGAGATCCAATGCACAGACACTGGGTCACCGTCGTTCTCGACTCCAATCCAAGAACAGAGTCATCGCAGGAGTCCATCTAGTTCCCCCGGAGATCCCTGTCTCCTGGATCCGCTCAGTCGCATGATAATGCCCAGATTCTACCAAGCTCCGTCCGTGATCGGCGCGCCAGATCCACAACACCCTGAGTCATTCTGTGATTGGCTTGGACCCTGACGCTAGAAATCTCTTGTCGTTCCAGAAGTCGGCTAGAATGACCGGCACTGAGAAGGTAAAAAAAGTGAAATTTTCAGCCTCATCGCCAAGCTACTGCAAGCTTGGAAAGAAGCGCGCGGCTACAATGAGGCTCTTTTGAGGCTCCTTACAACATGGTCTGTATCGCTCAGGGTTCTCATGCTGTTATATCCGGGGAAACCCCTTCTCCCCTTATTATGGACTCCGTGGAGAGAGTCTGGAGCAGTGGTCCCAGTGGATTCTGTACGGATTATTCTCAGTCCATTCTCAGCAGTTTGTGGGACCATAACGTAAAAGTTAGCAAATTCTTTTGAAGCATCGTCAGCCTCCAAGATCTGGCCATTGCTTGTCTCGAGGCTAAAGACCCATGCTCACAGATTCCACGCCGATTTCGCCCAATGGCAATCTCACTAATTGACTAACCGCGACCTGTCATGAAGCTCGTGAAGCTCTGGACGTCCCCGAATTCGGTGCGCGACGCCCATCGGGCCAGGCCGAAGAACCAAGAAAACCTCCAATGTTTGTGGGCCGACTTGACTCGGCGACACTAAGACGACGACTTTTTTTTTTCTCTTCACCGTTGTCGGCCAATTTACTTATTAGTTTTTGCCCCAGACGCTAGACTACTTATTTATTTAAGAATGCGACTGTCGCGCTCTTGTGGTTCTTCCAATCAGCCAATTGGTTTTACTGTTCTTCCTTCACTCAACTACAAGGCCGTCTACTTCAACACACGAAATGAGCCACGCTGAACCAAAGAGCGCGACGGCGCAACCAGAGTCCCCCGTGGACCAGGAGAAGGGCATCAGTGACACAGCGCCTGCTTTTGTCGCTGCACCCAGAAACGACGATGCTAACGACGATGCTGTCTTGGGTGATGACGAAGCTGAGATTATCGACTACAAGACATTAACCTGGTGGTATGTTCAAGCATCAATTACAGTTCCATCGCGCAATACTAATTCACTTCAGGCAAGGTGGAATTGTCCTCATCGCCGAAACCGTCTCCCTCGGCATTCTCTCTCTTCCCTCGGTGCTGGCCGCCGTCGGTCTCGTCCCAGGCATCATCCTCATTCTCGTCATGGGATTCCTATCAACATACTCGGGTCTCGTCCTCGCTGAGTTCCGCGCTGCATACCCCTTCGTCCAGAACTTCGGTGACGCCGTCGAAGTTATCGGAAAATCCATTGGAATGGGTCGAGTTTTCCAGGAGGTCTTTGGTTGGGCCCAGGTCATCTTCCAGGTCTTTGTTATGGGAAGCCATCTTCTCACATGGACTATCTGCCTCAACACTCTGACCAACAGCTCAACATGTACTATTGTCTGGGCCGTTGTTGGTCTGGGTGTTTTCTGGGCACTCAACCTCCCTCGAACTCTCAAGTACACGAGTTACATGTCTATGGCTTCTTGCATGTCCATTGTTCTCGCTGTTCTCATCACTGTCGGCGACGTCGCCCACTCAAAGCCCATCGGCAGTGGAAGCATTGAGATTGCTCGAGAGCTTGGCTTCACTGGTGCTTTCTTAGCTGTCACCAACATTGCCATCTCGTTCTCCAGCCACTCTTGCTTCTTCACTGTCATCGCCGAATTCAAGAAGCCCGAAGATTGGCCCAAGGCTCTGGCCTTCCTCCAGATCGTTGACACCGCCCTCTACCTCCTCGCCGCCGTTGTCATTTATGTCTTTGTCGGCCCTGATGTTCCTTCGCCTGCTCTGTCTGCTGCTGGTACTGCCACCATGCGAAAGATCATCTGGGGTATCGCTATCCCTACCATCGTCATTGCTGGTGTCATTTACGGCCACGTTGCTTCTGCCTATATCTTCCAGCGCATCTTCCGCAACACCAAGCACATGGTCCGACGAACAAAGCTGTCAACCTTTGCCTGGGTCGGTGTCACCGGTGGTATCTGGGCTCTCTCCATGATCATTGCCGAGTCCATTCCTGTCTTCAACAACCTCCTTGGTCTTCTCTGTGCTCTCTTCGCTTCATGGTTCTCCTACGGCCTTCCCGGTATCTTCTGGCTCTGGATGCACTACGGTAACTGGTTCAAGGATGGAAAGCAGACATGCCGCTTCGTCGCTAATGTCTGTCTATTCCTGACGGGATTCCTTATTTGTGTTCTTGGACTGTGGGCCACCATTGAGGCTATTGCCGAGGGAGGAAGCAAAGAGCCTTGGTCTTGCGCAAGCAACGCTGCGAAATAGACTTGCTGCAGTTTAGAGTAATGACTAGATATAATACGAATAATACCCATTTCTGTCTTCAATCTTGATGATTCTTCTTTCTGACCTCTAGAGATGCATGTGGGGCCTTCGTCATCTTCAGTTAGGCTCTGTAAGTCCTCAAAGAATCTCCAAATCATCCATCTTGAATTCTGCTTCCTTCCCATTAAGTTGCCATAGAAGAGCGACTCCGACCCTCTTGAATCTTTTTGATGTACTGTCAACCTCCTGAAGATTTTCCGCAGGCTGGAGGAGCAATGCCCAGTAGATGGTCGAGGGTTCCTTGGCTTCGCGAGACATTTTGCGACAATCTTTATAGCTTCGCTATCCCATTCGTCAACACAAAAACTTTCATACGGTTCAAAGTTTATTGAGAACTCACCCCAGTCTCGTGGCAATATTTGTAATCGTCATCGCTTAACAAACGAGGAGAAAGGGTCAGTTGAAATTCCATGGTTAGTGTTGAGAAAGTCAGCAACACTTACTCCGCATGCCAATGCACTTCTTGTTTGCCCACAATCAAACTGAAGCATTGTGAGCCAGAATGGTCAAAGTCCAGAACAGCTACCCCGAGAATAGAGTCTTTCTCCCGAGCATGTAGAACCGGAAACCTGGGGATTTTGAGAGGCATTCCAGTTCCATCCAATACCATGGCTCGTTCCTCGAGATCAAAAGCTCTCTGCAGATTGTTGATACAGCAGTTCTCGAGACGTGGCCCTACTGTGACTCGCATGATATGCCCCGTAGCGCTCAGAGATTGCGTCTTGGTCAGTTTGACCATCTGTGGAATACCGTCAAAGACAGCCTCGCTCAGATGCACTCCCGTGTTTAAAAGCAGCCAAAATTTCTCCCCTCCAGTAGCTGCCCAACACCACGAGGGTAGATCTATTCTATCTCTTGGTTCTTCCATCTGTCTCCACAGAAGTTGGTCTGCAAGTCTATCCTCCCAAACGGCGAGGTCCTCTCGGTAGCAATCGCTTCTTCGTTTGCCGAACTCTGTGGCAACGCCGAGGAGAGCTTTTGTTCGGTCGCTCGGAATTGTGGGTTTCTTCTCAGAGTAGATCGCCAGACAATCGGTCCAAGACATGGATTCCCTCATTCCCAAGAGGACACTACCCCCCCGTTCGTTCATTTCGTTTTTCCTACACTTCCACTTGATGCCTTCAGACGTAAAAAAGACCTTCCTTCGGCCGAGATACCACTCTTGAATACCCAGCCCCTATCTTGCAAAGGTCCCCCGATACCCCACTCGGTGCTATCGTGGCGAGCTTCTGCAACATATGTGCTCACGACATGGCCTACTGAAGACGTGTTTGGCAGGCTAAAATATTCCGGTTCTGGGCGCTCAGATATGAAAAGACCTTCGGTGGAGTCATTGGCGCCCGCAGCTGCAATTACAAGGGCGGCTCGTTGATAAACTGAAGCCATCTTCTTTGCTTCACAATTCCAGTCTGAATCATCATCTTGAATGATGCATAGAGAATCAATCCATAAATACTTAATACCGAGGCCCCTTGTAAGCTCAATAGCATCACGGAAGGTCCTGGGTACCCTCGACCAAGGTATGTTTGTAAGATGCTCCTCGAGGTTTGCCTTGGTGGTTTTCAGAGGATGCTTGCTTTGTGGTTCCTAGCAGTGGCTCAAGGCACAATAAGTTCCTCTTGAGCCTTTTGTTTCTAAAAGGCTGACAGTATCCTGCCCAGCATCGTCTCTGAGACGTAGGACCCGTGAAGGCAGCTCAAAAGCCTCCCATAACTCCGTTGAGTTCTCTTCCTGTAGAGGCACCTCTTCCAATGAGCATTGTATGTGATTTGAGCAGTCGTTCAGGAAGCGATGTAAAAGACTACATGCATCTGCAAGATTGTTGAAAAAGACTGGAGGTCATTTAACCAGTTCATGAGGTGTTTGTCTTATGTCCAAGGTAATGTCGTTCCCGGACGTTGAAAATTCACCTAGAATATCAGCTGTCATCCAGGCATTTCGCTGCGAGGAAGAAATCACACCTTCCTTAGTCCATACCGAGAAACACAGGGCTTGAAAACCTTTGCCCCAGCTGAAGCGGATTAGTGAAATGAACCCATGGCTTCTCTTTCTACTAGACCTCCTCACGTCAATCTCGCCCATCAATTCGCTTTCACACAAATCCGTCAGAAATTCTTCGTTTTCTTCATGCTCATCGTCATATCTAAGCTCGTAGCGCTGCTTCAAGAAATCAAAGATCTTAAGACAAAGTTGGCAGCCTCGTAGCTTGGACTCTTCGATTCTCCTTCGCTCGTTCGAGTCACAGATCCTATATCGATTCTTAAATACGTAGTGTTCACTCTTATAGAAGAAACTGAAGAATTCGCTACAGGTCTGACATGAGTCCGTGGCGTTCAAAGACGACCGGTGATATTTTGACTGGTCTGGAATGTCCATTTTGACCAATTGAGAGATGTGTTTGGATATGAACAAAAGTTGACTTTGGTGGCCCAAAGGAACCCGAATGTGAACGAGTTTGAAAGCAGGGAAATGTTCTTAAAACTCAACTTGGTCGAGGGAATTCTTGGATCACTGATGAGTGGCCAAGATAAGTGCCACGCACCATGTAAGCACGCTAATAGTTCTCGCATTTCTGCCTAATTCTGCCCAACCAACATTCAATACCAGCACTGCAGAAGAGCATCATAAAGTTCAGCTGGTGACTACAAGGCATGCATATGTTTACAGGTATAATAAGAATTTTACGAACTTCAGGAAGGGCAATTGGTGTTGATACATAAACCACTCTAGCTCCAATACATCTATTACAATGCTAACAATGCATTACGTGGCAGAGGATATTTGTGACATTCAAATAAAATTTGCCTGTAAGTATGAAATAACGAGATGTCTTTTAGAAATCCATTCTGCGCGAGCCAAGCATTTCCTCAAAGCGCTTTGGAGATCAAATGTAAGGGGTGGTATATGTCAAAGATATAGAACAATAGGACGAAAGATAATAGGCATCCGATATCGTTCAGTAAATAAACTTTTGCACCCTCCTAATTTGAGAAACAGGCGTCGCGGAACCAAAGCTCGAAATCTTGTACGGAAGGTATAAGATGTAGTATGTGATCGAGAAGGTATGAACTACCTTTATACCAATCTTATAGTGGAAGAAATATGTACATGAAGCAAAGCAGTCTCTTGATTCTGTTACTTTATCTTTAGGCTGCTCTTGTTCCAATGTTGATAGGCCAGTAGCCTTGGTTTTGGATATCACTATTCATCTGGTAAGTCGGTCCAATGAGGATAGAATACATTCCGTACGCCCGGTCTATCTCCATCAAGTAAAACTGATTCCAAGTCTGTTCCAGATTGACCAAGCCACCGCCATTCAAATACTTCCTACCAGGCATATTGCATGTCAACCCACCATCGGATAGAGGGTCGCAAGTGAGGTAGGAATATCGATCCTGCGGAGGCTCATCTCGGCAGAGGATAAGCTCAGCTTCATAGCCCGATGGGCCATAACGCACACACAGAGGTGTTGAGCCAAGAAGGAGATGCTGGGTATCGTGGTCATAGCTCAGAACGACTTCAGGCCACTTCGCTGGGAAGGGCGCAGGAGCTGAAAGAGTTCGTACTTGAATCAATTGGCCACTGTAATGAACAGTTCCATCGTCAAAAGGAGCACCTTGGAGAAAAAGCTTGAAAGTGGTGGATATTGGTGCCATAGAGGTTGTAGTTGTGGCTTCGATAGAGCTGGTCATTGACCCAGTTATGCTTTCAGAAGTCGTAGTGGTTGCTTCAACGGTAGTGGTGCTTGCTTCAGTCGTAGTTCTAGCTGTAGTGCTAGTTCCTGCCGCCGTGGAATCAAATGTTGTGCTTGTTGTCGCTGTGGTTGAAGCCGTGCCAACAGTACTTCCAGGTGCACTCCCTGATACCGTGCCAGAAGCTGTATCCGTTACGGAGTTTTGAGACTGTGTCAAGGCTGTTGAGGTCGTAGCAGTAACTCCAGAAGAGAACGTGGTGCTTGTAAACAGATTGATTGCAGTGGTGTCGGTGGTTTGGTGGTGCAGGCCGCTAGCAGTCGATGCATCAAACTCTGTGTCCGTAGAGGCAGTGGATTCTGTTATAGAGATTGCTGGTGAAAAAGAAGTGTCGATGATAGATGATGAAATGCTGCTGGGCGATGGACGACATGGTCCCGCAGACACCGCGAGCGCCATGGAGGCTGCCACCAGGAGCTTTGATATAACCATTTTAAAAACGAGTGGTAAAGGCCGGAATGAGCAAAAAGTGAACGACCTCGAAGAAACAAATATTAAGTAAAAAAGAGGTTGCCGTTGTTCTAACCGGAATAACTTTAATTACTAACCACGAACTATTGGAAACTATTGTGTCTAGCGGCAATAGTATATTATGGAGACCTGGCTAGAACGTTCTTAATTTGTTACTTAATACGGGTACTAAAACGGCTAATGCTGTCAACATTGATGAGAAAACACGCAATCGTATTCTTCTGGTTAACCTTACCTGATCGAAGATCATGATTTATGGTGTCACGCAATCGTATATAAGCATATATTGTTATCTAACGATTACACCAAAACTTCACTCATTTACTTACTCTAATCGAGGGAAGCGAAGATAATGATGCATTTCTTGGGCAGTTGCACGGTTTATTACGACCGTAATACTAAAGAGCTGTTAGCAAAATATCCATTGTGTTAAACCTGATATTCCAACCTAATATGACGAACTGACTCATAACCTCTCTGAGGGCAGAAAAAGAGTCATAATCTAGGTTTTTTTTATTAGCTTTTTGCTATAGCAACTGTTGAGGCATTGTGGTATAATGTCTAAACAGTGGTTTTGAAGTGTTATTTGTAGTTGAGACCTGTGGCTGAAAGCCCCTCTTTCCCACCAAACCTAGTCCTTTCTTCAACAGGCCATCGTGGAAGTGAATGCCAACAGCGGTTAAGACGAACGGTGGACTGAAGCATTTAATGTAATTGGTTTCAGTATGAAATAAGGCAAATGAATGGAACAAAATGGTTGGTGATAAAAGAATATAGAGATTTGAAATGTAGGGTAACGGCAAGCTATTTATTGTTACAAAGGTCTGCTTCATTCAAGGGACAAGTGATGGGAAAGGGCTGAACTAGACCTATTCTTGAAATGTGCGCGGCGCCATTGACTCAGCTTCACTGCTCGTAGACTAGTGACAGCCAATTGTCTTCAGGCAGTGAGTCCGCTGTTGATCTAGTGGCGGGTTATCTCAGTCTAGTGATTTGGGGGAAATGAGATGATCTTCAGAACAGTAACCTATTATTATAACGACCTCCCGTAATCTGGGTCCCCAATTGATTTCTCTTTCTCATCATTTCTCACAACTCACCCCAGTCAGTCTTTTGTGAATTCTTACCGCTGCTGAGAATGCGATCCAACTTCCTCCTGTTGGCCACTGGCCTTTTTGTCGCCAACTCAGCGCTTGCCAGTCCTTGCAAGCCTAGAACTTCGAGTAGGTTAAGAGAGAAGATAAGAGAGATATTCCTTTAGGAGGTGGCTGACATTGCACTTATCTTCAGCTTCAGAGGCGGCAACTACCACCTCAATCGCTTCTACTACGCAGCCTACTACAACAGCTGGGAAAACCTCTACTGAGGTTCCATCTGAAACCTTCACCGAGGCGGACACTACCACCACAATCGCTACAATCTCTTCAGACACATCCACTGCGGGTACCTCGGACACTGAGACAACTCCCACCGTAGTCACCACCACCACTGCAACATCGGAGGCCAAGTTAACAACCACTGCCGAGGCTACGACGACAACGTTTGAGACTGAGAGCACAACTACCATAGAAACCACGACCACGACATCTGAGGCTGAGACCATGACCACTACCGAAGCTACGGCCACAACATCTGGGGTTGAGAGCACAACGACCGCACCCGTGGCAACTCCAACCTTTACCGTCGTTGGCGGCGGAGGGTCTGTGAACGGCGCACCCCTTAAGAGCGACGGTCAAGAAGGCTCTCTCGTGCTATTCCATCCATCCAACGTGAACCTCCCTCCCCGGACATTTATCCTCAATCCCGGCACCGGCCGAGTGCAAGATGCGGACACTGGAGTTTTCCTGTGCGCATACTACGGGTATTCTGGATCACCCTCTGATCCGGCCTCGATTTCATTCTGCGAGGATGGTAGCACCGGCCCGAACATGCTCTATCAGTACCTGAACTGCCGGGTCGTCAACGGCAATCTCGCCTGTACTGCTCCCAAGTCTCAGTGCATCTCGGACGGAAACGGTAACATTGTGGGCTGTCTCACTGTGCCTGACGACGACGGGAACAATCAGTTTTACTATCAGTATTCCTCTGACAATGGCGATTACTTATATATATCTAGTGGTAGCCCCAGTGGCTATACGTCGGTCGACCTCATTGCCCAAGAAGCATGAGACGTTGCCTTCGAGAGGTTGAAATATCCCGTTCCAGTGCATACTGCTACATTTTCATTTCTATATGACCAATATCATCACTATCAATACTATTCGATCAATTGGAAAAACTTGGCCTGTGCCTCTTTACCTAACCGCTGGTTGCTTGTGAAGTTGATGCGTCCTTTTCGATCACAGTTTATTCAACCACTATTTTATAGGATTTTCATTCTACAGGTTATGCTTATAGAAACTGCACTATAGAAATGTATCTCAGGCTCCTTCCAGAGTGCCTATAAACTATGTGTTATTTTCTTAGCTTACGTGAAGGTGCTGCAGAAGTTGCAATTTCTACTAAGTTATATATTGACTTGTTGGCTATAATATCTATAAGAGATAAGGAAGTTTGGTAATTATATAGAACATGAACTATTTACCTGTGCTTGTCTTTTGTGTCGTTTACAGTGAGTATTTATTCTATTATATCAATCCGACTTCAGTCTCGATCATATGAAACCAGTTCTCTTATGCATGTCAAGTAGGTTGTATCACGCCACGAATTGTAAACTGTAGACATGGTATCAGTAACCAATTTGAACTTAATGAGATAAACAGTTATGAGATTAAATGATTATCAATCTGGGAGTTATACAGAGCAAACTGCCATGACCCGCGGTATGGGCTGGGTTTGAGACTTCATCTAAATCTGGCCTAGCGTAATACTGCGAATTCTTACCATTCTGGGCATGTATCGGCGACAAGTTGCCAACCCCGCCCAACGTCAGCGTCGGAGATTCCTACTCTGTTCTTCCACAACTACGATACTAGTTGAACGGCAACAATATGCCCATATTGAAGAATCCATGCTCGGAATGCAAAAGTAAGCACCAGTTCTGGCAGTACCTCACATGACTAATACCGATCGACCATTCTAGGCAAACACCTCAAATGTACGTGTACTACAAAGTTCAGCCCAAAGACTCTGAAGGGAGAAGAACAAGTGACTGTGAATATTGACTGAAGCATATAGGTGACGGTGACGCTATCAAATGTACACGATGTCTGAACAAAGGACTCCAATGTGTTCGGCTGGGTAGAAGCCGGCAATTCAGAAACGGCTCTTCTGCGAATTACGACGCCAAGTTTTCGGGGTCACAGAGCTGGGTTAATAGTAGTGCAAAAGAGTGTGAGTTCCCTCATTGAATGATAGTTGGAAAAGGATTGACTCCAGCATCTCATAGTTCGTCTACAAACAGGCCCTCAACGCCTGGCTCGAAGAATCGCTTTGACAGATAAGACCCCGTCTCCATCAACACCCATAGCTAGTGTCCCGGACTCAAGAGCGGATCAGCTACACGACATAGTTGCACAACCATCCACCATGACTGGTGATTCTCTTGTCTTTGAGATAGACAGTTCAGCCTATGTCCATCCAGAAACATCAACGAGTCTATCACCTCATGGGCACCCGCATGTCCCAGCCATTCCGTCTTTCCAAGACCAGCCTCCTCAACACCCTTCAGTGCTATCTCAAAGAAGTCCTTCTTGGGGAGGGCTGTTACATACTCTAGAGCCACCACACCAAAGAGACCTGCCGTTGGAAGGTGTCCAAGAAGCTTGCCTGCTACGGTATTTCATCGAAGAACTATCTCATTGGGTAAGTTAGCTACCGCTTCGGTGCGGGGTAAATAAGCTCACTGTCAAGTTCGACTTGGTTGATCCCCAGCGACGATACCAACTCGTTGTACCTGAGCGAGCCCGACGCTACCCCCCACTGCTTAATGCTATTCTCGCTATGTCAGCACGGCATCTATGCCGCGTCGAAAGGTACAAAACACCCCAAGGAATAGTGTACCGCGGCCAGCCTCTGCCGGACCTCAGCCCCCATTCGGCAGTCGAATATATGCTCAAGTGCATCCCCGTCCTCAAAGACTTCCATAGCACCCAAGATGGAGAAACGCGAGAACTAATAGTTACTACGGCTGTAATTCTGAGGCATTTTGAAGAATTGGACGATGAAGAGGAGGATGAAACTAATACCATTCCTACCTCGTACGGAGACGTTAATTTCCTGGCAATCTTGAATACTGTTCTTCGAAGTTTGACTTCGGATGACCTTATAAATCGTCGAGAACTCCTGATCGCATCTTACTGGGTTGCCCTGAGACAGGAGGCTTACTATGCACTCCGAAAAGGATATCCGGCTCAGATGGTGGATCCACCTGCCGAGTGGGCAGATATCTCACCGGTTAACAGGCTTGTCTTTCATACAAGCCAGGTTACTAAGTGGCTGTTTGACGATAAATCAGAGGCTGGATGGCGTACGTACAGCTATTTCCACCCGATATGCGAAAGATACTAATTTGCTATGAAGAGAAACTCAAAGAGCAAGAGGAGTATCTCGAACAATATGTTACAGGCCGCTTCGAGCCAATTTTATACCGGCACCCAGATCGAAATTCCGGAGAGGTATTCCCAACAATCTGGTATGCATCACCGATTGCTCTCACAGGAGCGCAGCACATGATGATAGCAAAAATGATTCTAATTGCCGAATCACCTCTTCTATCGTGAGTTCCCCAACAAACCTTCTCTTCTGTCTGCTAATTCAAATAGTCGGGCTGATGATGTCCGCGCCGCGTACCGTAAAGCCGAAGGAGAAGTGAGAAACCTTGTCCTGCAGGTCTGTGGCACCGCAGTCCAACATCCAGAAACTCAGCCAGGTCTGGTGAATGCCATCCTGGCGATACGGATGTATGGAAGTTACTTTACTGATCCATGGGAGCAAGAGGCTTTGAAAAGGGTGGTTGGGATGTTTAAAGACTGTCAAGCTTGGCCTTTGCCGAAGGCTTTGAGAAAGCTTTATTGCAGATAATATTGCACTTCCAAGGCTTGGGTCAAGATTTCAATAGCTTCTGAAAAATAGGTCATGCGTAATTGGAAAAGGCCGCTTTATGCTGGAGTGAATAACTACCTCACGAGTTATGACTGAATCCGAATAATGGAAAGACCATTGAAGTCACTTATAGGGAAACCTATTTGGTCAGATCTGCAAGTGAGAGTATCGCTACGCCCTGCCTGTTTGGGCTATGAAGTCTATCGCACAAAACTAGTCTCGCACTAGCTGCTGTCATCTACCCGAAGGAGTATTACGGCACGAACTTTCGCCGAAAATTGCTCTAAAAAGTAATAGTCCATTACCTCGCAGGATGTATGTCGCAGGTTAAAATATTCGGATAAATTCACAGCATCGTTACAGAACCACGACACATGGTACGAAGGAGCCCTGAATATGTATAAAAAAGGACTACTGCCAACTCATCAATCGTCATCGTCTCAAGCGTTTTCTTTCTCAAACGGAACTATTACAGCCATAACTCTGATATCTCTCCATATTCACTTTTTACCATGTCTGAAACCCTTAATATCGCCGTTGTCGGCCTTGGTCGCATGGTAAATTCTTTCCCTCGAACTTGACAATCTCATCTAATTAATACTAGGGAAAACGACACGTCCACACACTCTTGTACCGAGTCCCTCGCGCTCGGGTAGTTGCAGTATGCAGCTCTCTCGAGCACGAAGTGACGTGGGCCAAGGAGAACGAAGAGTACAAAGAGTTCGACATCGCTGTCTACAACAACTACGATGAGATGCTCAATCATCCAGGGCTCCAGGCTGTCTGGGTTTCCACCAGTACTGATGTGCATTCGAGCCAGTCTCTATCTGCCATCGGCAAAGGGATGCATGTTCTTTGTGAGAAGCCTTTAAGCACTGATATGGCCGAGGTATGCATTGCCCCATGCCCTCAGAGTTCAGCTGTGCTAATCATAGGTTCACAGGCCCAAGCTGTTGTGGATGCAGCCAAGAAGAACCCTCACCTCAAGGTAATGGCCGGTTTCTCTCGCCGCTTTGACGCTTCATACCGCGACGCAGCGTCCAAGATCTACCACGAAAAGGCCATTGGGGAGCCTTTCATGGTTCGCTCCAACACCTGCGATCTTCTTGACGCAAGTGGATTCTTCGTCAGTTATGCATCTCGCAATGGTGGCATATTTCTTGACTGTGCTATTCACGACATTGACTTGTCCTTATGGTACCTCGGCAACCCCATCCCAAAAGCTTGCTGGGCGGTTGGGACTCTTCAGCACCACCCTGAACTCAAGGATCTCAACGACGTCGACAATGCAGTTGGCATAGTCGATTTCTGGGGCGGCAAGATCGCGTATTTCTACTGCTCTCGAACCCAAGCCCATGGCCACGATGTATGCACAGAAATCACAGGGAAAACTGGCAAGCTGTCTGTCAATGTTGTTCCCAAGGCGAATAACGTGGTTGTTGCCGACAAGCTAGGAATCCGACACGAGGTTCAACCTGACTACTGGCAGCGTTTTGAAGATGCATTTGCTCTGGAGGCTAATGAGTTTACGGACGCTGTACTCAAGGGTAAGCCCGTGCCTGTACCTCTTGAGGGAGGGATGCAGGTTGTGAATATTGGGCGGGCGCTTCAGCATGCTTTGTTAAGCGGAAATTTGGTGAAATTTGATGAAGAGGGAAAATGGGAGTAGGTGAGGGAAAAGTTCAAGAGAGGATTAGAAGGCTAGAATGGCCTGGTAAATAGAGGATTAGTTGCGATGCAGTATGAGATATAGGATAGACTAATTGCTCTAGGTAAAAAAAGCTTACTAAGCTTTACGCACTGATATGTCTTTCTGATTGCGTTCAAATTATTGCTTTTCAATAATAAACTTGTCAGATCTCAAGTAAAACTACTTGATAAAAATTGCTGTTTTCTTTATGCTATATTAAATAGAGCATTATACAAGAAAAAGATTTATTGAAGATAAACAAGGTTAACTATGAAGAAATGAAAATATTAGCTATTACTAATATTCCTGACCCCGGCAAGGGTCCGCACATTTCGCGTGTACGGTGTACGGATACCCAAACTTAGTATGAAAAACAACGCAACGTACTACAAACTCCTTACCAATCCCCCATTTATAACGCATCGACACGGCAGCGCATCGCGATGGTGTTCTTATCAGCCTACGCGGCGCTCGAACCATATCTCGACATCCCCTTTAACGCGTCCCTCAGTGCCATTCTCCTGCTTACCTACTGCTGCATCGTCTCAAAACCAGGCCTCCTCTTAAGCATTGTGTTTGCTGCCAGCGCTGTCATAGCCATCTTCGACCGTACTTCTACCAAGGGTGAAATGATCAAGACCATGGCTGAGTTGCCTCTCGGTCTCGGCTCCGTCCTCCTCTTCATCGTTGCTAGTAGACCAGTCAAGGCGCGATGGCTGCGCGCCTTTACGATTTACGTCAACTTCGCCGTCTATGGCAATATTGTCATGATGGTCGCGACACCATCTGGAGATACTTTTCGTGGTCTTTGCTGCAAGGTCGCATGCCTCGCGCTGTCGGCTTGGATTATTATTCAAGGGGACAGAGTGCAGTGGAAGACTATCATGCTCCACGACAAGCTCTTCGTCTTCACTGCAGCGTCAAAGAGCTGGGTTTTTGCGCACGCCATTTATAGATTCATTCTACTCACGCTGCCGTGCTTTGGATCTGGGAGACGCCATCGGCTCCTGGAGGTGTATTCGCTTGGCCTGACGTATTTGTTGTCGCTGACTACTGGGCTGCCGTTTGAATACTGTTTTGGCATGGCTGATACAGTGGTTGCGCCGGCTGTTACGGCATTGTCGTCGATTTCGAAAACCTTTGAACTGATTCCGCGGGATGGAGGGAACGGTCGGCCAATTGTGAGCGGCATTACGGCTACAGGTGATTTGTATTTGGGAATTGTCGCGCTGGCTGTCGCTGCCTATGCATGTCTTCAGATACTATTCCAAGTGAGGGCAAATAAGGGCCTGGGTCACGGGAGCGAGAGAACTAGAAGGGCCTAGTTAAATACGAGACTAGCCTTGATGCAATGGGGGACATAACGTGATCACTCCGGACAGACAAAAACTCTTTGGAAGCAGGTGACATGATAATAGTAAATGCATAATCACTGAGAGATTGTGAGCATGTGATTTGATACTATTCCCAGCCACATTTATTTATGCATAAGGATGCATATTAATTGGTCGCATGATATGACGCACATCACAAACCAATCAAAAAAGTGGAGAGGACCAACATTTATCCACTGACCGGAACCGAAAATTGCCGACGCGCGGGCGGCTTCTTATCTCTCATTTTGATATCTTCACCTCAGCTCAGCTCATCTCATATTCATCGATCGTCAAAACCGCTCAAATCTCAAAATGGGCATCTTCACCTTGGCCAGAAAAACAGTCTTCACGGGCCTTTTGGGCACCTCGACGGCCGCTGCCTACCTCGCCTCTCAGAACAACGTCATCTCCCCGCTCCCAGCCAATGACCCCATCTGGTCTTCACGACTCTTCAGAAGGGCCAATCCCAACGGTAACCCTGCCACTCAAGACGTCGTCATCAAGCGTATTCCCGTGAGCAAGATTCGACCTGAGTTGCTCCAGAACACCAATGACTTGACTCTTGAGTTCTGTCGTGGTCTTTGGAGTGGTTGGGGTAAGTAGCTCATTTCACCTTATCAAATGACTATCGCTTATCATTACAGGGTTTGCTGTTCAGCGCAGATATCTCGACTTCAAGTGGCGTGGCCCCGAGACTGAGAATCAGCTCTGGGACAATGAGCAGCTTTCTACAAGCAACTACGACAAGGGCACCGCCATCACCGACCATTTCGAAGTCGTTGAAAAGACCGCCAATTCCATCACCGTCCGCTGCGGCGACTCACCACGCAATCAGACCATGCGTCCCTCTGACGGTCTGTTCCAGATCAGCGCTACTATTGACAAGACGCATGAAGAAGTTGAGCTGCGACTCAAGAGCGTCTTGTTCTCCAGCGAGGGCAAGATTACTGGTAACAAGGGACCTATGCCTCCATGGATGACCGAGCTGCATCAGTGGTATGCTCGAATTTGGTCTGAGACCGCTTCTTGGAGACTTCTCAAGTGATTGGGGGGTAATGATTGATGATATACCATGTAGATCGTATAGGCAGGTCGTGTGCAGGACATCGCTACGTGTTGACGAATTGAAAAACATCTATCTCATTTTCAGTGGCTGTTGACTAAAACATGAAGATGATGCATTAAACTTCTCAACGGTATGAAATCCAGCTGGTTGAAAGTTGAGAGATCAGCTGGAACAGTGAAGTAAAGTAGTACGAGTCACAAGTCAGCTCGTCCAAGTGGCTCTGTGCCTGTTCTTTCCAGCACTGGCTCTCACTACGAGTAGCGTCAATCTGCAGCACCTGTACCAAGTCATCGTCTCTCATTTCTTTCGCCAACTAGAAAGCCCGTTTGTCCTCTGCGTCAACAGCCTCCTTGTTGGCTCCCCGGCCTAGAAGAATTGGACCGCATTGGTTTTTGCCACAGCAGCTAAGTCTAGGAATGTAAGGCCATTCACATCTCTACTATCTATCTCATCCTCTTCATCAATAAGAAGCTTCACTGCCGATCCCTGGTCGGAACGAGCAGCATAATGAAGAGGTGTCTGACGATATACCAAATCTCTTGCAGATGTACATGCTCCCATACGCAGGAGGAGTTGTACCATTTCGAGATGCCCACGTTGAGCAGCCAGGTGGAGTGGTGTTCTCTTTAGCTTATCCTCCGCCTTGATGTCCAAGCCTTCATCGAAAAGTAGCTGCACCACGGAACAATGCCCCTTCTTAACAGCATCATGGAGGGGTGTCTGCTTTGAATAGCCATGCGAATCTCTTTTGGCGCCTCGTTGAATCAGGACTCGCACTGTTTCAAGGTGTCCTTCCCTTGCAGCTTCGTGTAGAGGTTTGTCTAGTTTAATCATGCGACCTTCAATCAAAGCACCTGCACTAAGCAGCCTTTCTACCACATCGGTGTGCCCCCGCTGCGCAGCCAGGTACAGAGGCGTTCGAACTTTGCAGAATGCATCGACTTCGACCTTCCAATCCAAAAGCACCTTCACTACTGCTTCGAACCCTCCACAGGCAGCCAAGTGTATTGGTCGCCCATCGACTTGTTCGGAATCTTTGTCTCCTCCTTTCCGAAGCAACAACTCAACCACTCTTGCGTGACCTCGTTCGGCTGCAAAGTGCAATGCATTCTTTGTGCCCTCGTTTTTAGCACCTTGAGCGAGAAGTAGACGAACAGTGTGATAGTGACCTGCTCTGGCTGCTGCATTTAGAGGACTTGGGGGGTATGAATTTGAGCTCCCATGGATGCAAGCCCCTCTTCGGATAAGCAGTCTTGTAGTGGCTTTGTGACCCTGCTCAGCAGCTAGGTGTAGCGGTGTATAGCCCCCTCCAGAATCCTCGGCCTCGATATCTGCTTGAAAGTCAAGAAGAACTCGAGCCACGTTGTAGTTTCCAGAGAGGGCAGCATATTGAAGAGGTGTTCTGCCCAGCGCATCCCTGGCATTGGTATCCAGCTTGAAGCTCATCAACTTTCGAATGCTCCCCCCCTTGTCTCGAGTCCCGAGAGCTGCAAGATGCAGTGAGGTTCTGCCGTGATTATTTCGTAATCTCCTTTGCGCGTCATTCCATAAATATTCAAATAGTATGTCGTGGCCGTGGTATGCCGCCCAGAGCAACGGGGTATTTCCATGACTGTCTGTGATATTGAGATCGGCGCCTGCTTCTACCAAAGCTTGCACGACGTCCTCGCGACCATTCTCTGAGGCGTGATGCAGTGCGGCGCGTCCATCATTGTCGCGTAAGTTGATTTCTGGGCGCTCTCTCAGCAGTTGTCGTACAGATTGCGCAGAACCCCGTTGACAGAAAACATGCGATGGTGTGCGTCCTCGGGTGTTTTGAGCATTCAAGTCAGGTCGGAACAAAAGAAGATCATCCAAGTTGTCCCTCATCCCGAGACCGGCAGCGTAATGAAGTGGTGTGCATCCAAAGACGTCTCTGCAATGGAGATGGTCCTTTTTCTTCGTCCCTCCCAGAAGACTTACCAAAGACTCATTTTTAATCACCGAAACATGCAGCTCTGATAGCCGTAGTACCTGTTTAAGAGCACTCAGCTGATCCTTATTCAAACGGGGCTGTCGTGGTCCTCGTGGATAGCATTTTCTGTTTACCTCTGGAGGGCGCTGTAGTAGCCGGCTTATAGCCATCCACCCTTGGCCTTCTTCTACAAGACCATCATCCAATTCAGATGGTTGTGTATCCATCGAATCTTCCTCTCCTCGTTCATGGCCAACTTGAATGCCATACCGTTGAACGTGTAGTAGTCCTTTCATTTGCGAGATGGAATTTTGATCGGCAGTCTTCAATTGATCGAGGAGGCTTTCTCTCGTCATTCCAAGTGTCATTGTGATTTCTAACAATGCCTACTTCTTTGCTAGCTTGAGCACGGACTCGACCGCTTGTAGGCACTCCAGTATCAGGGCAGGCGATTTCACGAAGATAGTGGAAGTGCTGGAAAAGCTCTTTGATATTTTAAATAGCTCGATATAAGCATTGGCGGCCTCGTTCCAACGGCCTAATAACTCGAATGGCTGGTTGTGCTTCCTCACCCAATGCACGATTTCGTCAGGCTCTGGTAGACACTTTGCAGTGCTTAGGGGCGGGATTGTGGCCAGATAGGTCTCTTCGAGAGATCCAATATCTGTCTTGTAAACCTCTTAGACCAATTCAGAAAGCTGGGTATTTTGTAGCTTAAATCGTCCCCACGTCCGACTAGTATATTTACTTATATACTAGTATATTCTCTATATACTAGTATATAGAGAATATTTATTATATACTAGTATATTCTTTATATACTAGTATATTTCTTGAAGGTAAAATACTGCATCTCCTTTATCTTAGGAAAGCATAGTAATACTATCTGTCTTTACCTAGGGCCTAGAACAGAGCCGCTCTCTTGAGAAATACTTCCAATGCCTAGACAATGCTAAGCCCGCCGTCCGGAATTCCTTTGAAAGATATCAAGCCCTCAACTTCAAAGTCGAAAACTTGTTTTCCAGTTTCACATCAGAACATGTCAGCAAACGGGACATATTCCTCTTACATTTCAAGATCACTCACATCGCGCCGTTCATAGCTTATAATCGTGGTCATCAGTCGACCCTCAAAAGTGGTATCCCTGTAGGTGCCGGCACCGCATCTCACTATATGGCCACAACACCATCCAATTCGAATCTTCGTCACAGAGCCACAGAGACCTTGGCGAGAAGGTTGGCTCCACCATACATCAGGTTTCTCGCCACAAAAAACGGCATTCAACTTTCCATGAAGGCTGTTGAAGAAGCGGAAGCCAGTACCTAGTTCCTCGTGGAGAACATGGCTCATACAGAAGAGACTATCTCACATTGCGCTAAGATTTGCAAAGCAGCCACAATAGTCGCTAGAAGTGTTACGTACAACTCCGTGGCAGTTAGCTGACACAGTAGTTGTCTTTGAGTCGAATTTGATATCTATGCAGAAGCGGTCTATATGGGCAAGTGCTGCATAGATGATGGACATGACTGCAATTGCTTTCTGCATCATGTTGTTTGGTGGACTTGGAGAGTGGCATTGGTTCTATGTCTCAACTTTTACGTCCCTACCTTTTCTGCCTTTAAGTACCTAGACAATGGATTATTCAGCTATTATTGCATCAGATTCGTCATGCAGGCCGATTATATGCGCTTTGATCTGACAGGTAAAACGCCATGTTACATTTCGGACTTTTTGATGCTAATAAATGGTGAATTTTCTTACTGAGTTGAGGATGAGAATGTCTCGGATGTCAGCTTCCGAAGACAAATTCAGCTTCCTGCGCCGCACTTATTCCCCGAGCCTTGATACTTAACGGTGATCCTCTGAAACGATCCGACATCAGTGATATGATTAGCTATTTACCTAACCACAGAGTCCATAATTCGGCCTTTTGGGTTGTGGGGGTAGAGGCTTAATGACGTTTCCCAGCGGCCATTACTGCATCCAATGCAGAGTCCGATTGCCCTACATATGGGTTTCTTCTAGCAGATTATGTCATCAAGACCAGATGAAATTTTAAACTCTACCCAGAGACAGTCGCGTCTTTTCCTCATTTATGAGACTTGGTTCCAATATGTGATTTCATAGCTCACAGCTCATGAACTCGGTCGACGAACCCAATGGCGTTGCTGAAGCACCCGTTTATCTCGTAATACGTTTGATATCTGAAGTTACCATTCAGATTAATGAAATCAGAGTTAAAGGTGCGGACAACTGTGAGATACGAAACCCCCATTAGTGTGGGGCGTGATTTGGATGAAGTTGTAAATAATTAACTAGTAAGACTTGATGAGATTCTATGACGGCCCAAAACGGCTTACCCTGATTCAGAAAGCTCGGTGACTAGGAAATCTTAATTATATCTATTATTTGCGAGTCAGGTGATCGTTCTCATAGACGTTGTGCATGTCGAATATCACGACATTTCCTTATTCTTTTCGTCATACCATTAGCCCCGCTTTATTAAACATACGACTTAGGGTAGCTGTGATTACTACTGCACATAATAGAATCTCACAGTCTGGGCAATAGAAGTAAAAAGAATCTTGCGTAGATTTCTAATACTTATTGTAGGGGAAAGTTTGTACGCAAACGGCGATGTAGCAATGGATCTAGCACTGTGATTACTTACTGTTTAAACGGAAACTCACAGTGTTAGAGTCATGGCCTTACTGTAGGCTAACCCGAGAAAGGCTGGTCTAAGTGGGTCGAAATCTGTCTTTTCCCATTGCGAGACGCTCAATGCCAACATCGTGAATTCTCTCAACAAACAAACATCGAATCAAAGAACTTCTTTTAATCTCCAGTCCCTCCATCTTGAAATCACAAAATGCCTCTCATCAACGCCGACACCCCGCCAACCTCCACCAACGACACTCACTACGTCGTCTACTTTGCCTCCGGCGAACCCTCGTGGTGCCCTGACTGCCGCGATGCACTCCCCGCTCTGAATGCCGTCTTTGGAGATGACTCTGCTCCCACTGCACACATTGTCCGCGTGGGCTCACGCGAGGAGTGGAAAGGAAACGCGAAGAACAAGTACCGCAATGCACCTTATAACGTTGATGGTGTTCCCACCGTTGTCAAGGTTAAATACGTGAGTTTGACCGCACCCTAGACATGGGTCACTAAAGCTAATGGTCAATATGTAGGGCGAGGAAGTCGGACGTCTTGGCGATGTTGAGAGTCAGAATGAGTCTGATCTTCGCAAGCTTGTCAAGCTATGATCGGCCATGTAGAGAACAGGTCTAGGGTTATTGTCAAGGAGACAGAAGCAGCAATAGAAGAAAGATTCTTTTGAAATCATGATCTACTCCATCTCGCGAGCCTTGGTCTAGACATTTGGAGAGGTTGTAAGATCCGTGTGCCCAACTGCAACGGCTCCTTTATTACCCTGCCCCCAAAGGAAAGGTTGCAATCTGTTGAGGCCCAATGACGTACCAGTAGCATGTCTATATCCTCCTATACTTTTGTTCTCTTATTGGAGAGTATCACAAAGTCATGCAAGCATACGATTATTGGCAATAAGAGCCTGCATTGTCGGGTATCAAACCGGGCGATGCAATCAGGGCTGAGCATCTTCGCTTTACCGTTTAGGAAGGAGATAACGTTAATGGATATCAAAATTTGACATAACGGCTCGTACCGTGAGTGATTTATCTCTCGATCGGGGTTGCAATGCGGGCCTTTTTTTTTCGCGGATATTACTACACAGCCCCCTTCGCGTATAAACCGATTGGCCTACGCGTACCTTAAAGTTTAAACTTCACCAGAGTCCAGACCTTGGGATTAGCGAGATGCAATTCACGGACCATACACTTTCGGAGCCCGCCTTTCCGACGCCGATTAGTAAAGCGGCAGTGCAACAGTGCCTGGTTTGATCTCCAGGAGAACAGGCATATCATTATCAGAATGCATGTCTAGGAAAGTTACTGAGTCAGTTCCATTAAGAAAAAAGAAATTGCGCAAACGCGTTCATTAAATCAGGTCATTATCTGTTATGGTACCGCCAAGTTTACCGCAGCACATACCAAGAACCCAATGTGTGTAGTCCTTCTTGTCATTCGGGACTCGGCTCTGATCTGCAGGTACCTGGATGCCTGATCTGCCAGCTTGGCGCTTGGCATTGACATACTTCCCTGGAAGCGGTGCTTGTCGCATAGTAAGTGGGCTTGTCGCCAAGGGGGCTGAAGCCCGCCTAGGAGAAATACGAAAGGTTGCTAGATGGATGACTCGGCATGACTCACCCCACATGTAAATTCAATTGCAACAGTTTCTTCCTTGGCTGGCTCGGCTTGTGTTAGTCTGGAAAGGATTTTCATTTGTGATTTCTTGGGTGCTGACAAGGGGGGAGAATTTCATGATATGGGTTTTGAAACTAGTATATCCGTATCACCTCCTCACTCCCTACCAACCATTTCGATTGAACTTTGCACTTCAACTTATCAAATCTTTACCTACAAACCTCAACACTTCGATGGAAGCCATTTTGCCATTCGGCCAATTCTTCGCAAATCTGGAGACCTCACTGCAACACGTCCTCCTCTTCAGAGGAACTGCCAAGTCTGAGCCAGCAGACTTTGATCCACCATAACAAGTTTTTGGCACAACTGCACGTATCCTGCGATTTGCAGTTTTAGGACGAGGCTTATGATTGAGAGAGTAGTAGTTGAGGAGTTAGGAAACGAGAGCCCAATTCAATCGATGTCAACGAACAGCCAACATGATGACCCGCCGCAACTTCAAGTTCTGGCCCTCTTGGCTCAACTTGGGTAATGGAAGCTCCCGAACCCGTACGGCGCCCTGGCAGTTGAGCCCAGACCGAGCTTCGAAGGACACGCCTGAAGATATTTTACGATGGATTGCCTCCATGGATGCAGACATGGCTCTTGGTCATCTCGTGTCAAGCAATGATGGCATCTCTGATGCTGAGGCCAAGGCTAGACTCGGTGTCCACGGTGAGAATGTTGTATCCTCCCGTAAGCCTCAGCATTGGTTCATGCTTCTCTTGTCGGTTCTTCCAAACCCGTTCAATATCTTGCTGGCTTTCTTGGCGATTCTCAATGTCGCGATGCCTAATCCAAGTTGGGTGAGTACCATCTCTATCAATATTTGTCGCGGGTGAGTATTTACTGACGGGATTGTTCAATCCAGAAAGGCTTTGCTGTTCTCATGATCATGATCTTCATCTCGGTCGCCGTACGCTTCTGGCAAGAATACCAAAGTGGAGTCGCCGTATTTCGTCTTCAATCGTCCATCATCCCCAAGATCCGAGTCCGACGACCATCAGACGAATCCCAATCTTCACCGACCGAGGAGACTGTTTTGGACAGCAACCTCGTCCCTGGAGATGTGGTCATACTGGTGCCCGGTGCAATGGTCCCTGCTGATTGTCTTATCCTTGAGTCTTCTTACCTGAGGATCAGTCAGTCTGCCTGGACAGGTGAAAGCGAGGCTGTTGCCAAGGAAGCAGGTCCCATTGACTCGAAAGAGGCTTTCTCCATCTTCGACTATGGCAACGTGGCATTGATGGGTACTAACATAGTCTCTGGACATGGAGTCGGTCTTGTGCTTCGAACGGGTGATGGTAAGTATCGAGCACCCCAGTGAAGAGGACAGTGGGCTGACAGTTCTAGATGCAATGATAGCGACCATGATCAAAGACGTTGAGAGAAAGCGACAGCCCAATGCCTTCCAAAAGGGTATCCTTCACGTTACGTATATGCTCATCGGGTTTATGCTTGTCATGGTTCCCATTGTAAGTGTTGCTCAAGCATATCCACCTGCATAGTTACTCACCATTTCCCAGGTCCTCGTCATTTCGGGCAAGACCACAGGAGATTGGAAGAACGCAGCGCTTTTCAGCATCAGTGTCGCCGTTGGTCTTGTTCCTGAAATGCTACCCGCCATCGTCAACGCGAATCTCGCTCGAGCCGCCCACTCTCTATCCAAGAAGCAAGCTATCGTCAAACGCCTCGACTCGGTTCAGAACCTCGGAGCCATGACGGTCTTGTGCAGCGACAAGACAGGAACTTTGACAAAAGACGAGCTGTCAGTCCATCGATACACGAATGCCAGCGAAGAAGAAACCCTGAACATAATGGAGCTGGCCAAAGTTGACTCTCAAATCCAAGGTAACAGCGGAAACAACATGGATAGAGCCATTCTCAACTTTCGTCTGCCTGACGGGGGCGAGGTTCCTGTTGCCCATTACGAACAAGTTCGCGTCATCCCATTCGACTTTGAGCGCCGTCGGTCAGGATGCGTTGTCCGCGGCATTACCGGTCAGAATCTCCTCATCGTAAAGGGTGCTTTTGAAGAGGTCCTTGCTCGCTGTTCTTCTATGAAGTCTCACGGAAAGAGTGAGCACTTGAGTGATGAACTACAGCGGCGATGGAGACAGATGGCTACTCAGATGAATATGCAAGGATACCGTGTTCTTCTCGTGGCAACTAGAACGCTTGGGAAGAGTTATGTCAATGATCTTGATATGCTTGAGACAAACATGACCCTTGAGGGTATGATCAGCTTCTCGGACCCACCCAAGGACGATGCAAAGGTGGCTATTGCGAGCCTCGCTGAGCTTGGTGTTTGCGTCAAGGTCCTCACAGGTGACACCCTACCCGTTGCTCTCAACATCTGCCGGTCTCTCGAACTGCTTCAACAACGCGATTCGACAGACGATGACACTGAAGCCATATCTGGTCCTGAACTAGCTCTGCTAGAAGATTCTGAGGAGTTTGACCTCGCCGTGGAGCGATGCAGTGTCTTTGCCAAAGTTACGCCCAAGCAGAAAGGCATGATTGTAACCAGTCTCCAAAAGGCGGGTCACTGTGTTGGGATGCTAGGCGATGGTATCAATGACTGCGGTGCTCTTCGCGATGCTGATGTCGGTATTTCTGTTGACTCAGGCGCCGGAGTTGCCAAAGACTGCGCTGATCTGATCTTGACGGAGAAGGGACTTTCTATCATTGTCCGAAGTGTTGTTTTGGGAAGGATCACGCATGGAAACACGATCAAGTACATCAAGATGGTGGCATCGTCGAACTTTGGCAATGTTTTTAGTATTTTGACTGCTAGTGCTTGGTTACCCTTTACACCGGCAAGTGTTTATTGTCAAGATATCTTTACGCTTACTGACTCTTGGTGCAGATGACCAGCATCCAGCTTCTCGCTCAGAATCTTCTGTACGACATCAGTCAGATTGCCATTCCTTGGGATCGTGTCGACGAAGAGTACCTCCGTGTGCCACGACGATGGCAGGCAATGGGTCAGTCCTCATGGCCTTTGCAACTGAGAGGTCAACTAACAAGCAATAGATATCCTCAAGTTTACCATCGTCCTCGGTCCAACAAGCTCAGTTATTGATATTTGCACTTTTCTTCTGAACTGGTACTACTACAACATCCGAACTGCCGACGACGAGCATGGCGTCAAGATGTTCCAAACACACTGGTTTCTTCAAGGGTATGTTGCTTACCAGTAGTATCAAACTATTTTACTTACAACGGGCAACAGACTACTCACCCAGACTCTTATCGTACACTTGCTCCGAACAGCCAAGTTCCCCATCATCCAGAGTCGTGCTGCACCGATTCTTGTGTTTTCGACTGCCGCGATCATGACAATCGGTTTCATCATGCCATGGATCCCAGGTATCAGACCTGCGTTTCATTTCGCACAACCAGCAGCTACCTTTGTTGGGTTTTTGGTGGCTGAGCTGCTGGGCTATGCCATAGAGGTTCAGGTGGTAAAGATGATATACATCAAGATCTTTGGTACTTGGCTGTAGATAATCTCCATTTTCATGGTCACTGAGTCCGGTCGTGATTATCACTGCATGCATGGGTGTTGGAAATGTTCAGGGAATCGATAGGGTTTTTCATCGGTTCGCCCGGTTTTCCCTATCTTGTTATTTATTGCATTTAATTCATGTGTTTGATAATACGGGTGACCATCTTTCTGTAAATTTACCATCCATTCACTTGTGAGCAAATTGAGCAATTCATCTTGTTGATCTGACTTAGGTACCCTATGCTCGTTCGGTTAAAGGCCCATGTTAGCATCCGTGTTTATCTGCCGTTCCGCGGAACAGTAGCCAATCGGATGTGTTTATTTATTAGTTGGAGTGAGTTCACGAAATGACGTAGTGGACATGGATAGTCTGGGCGATGTTGAAAGCCGAGCATCACAGCTGCATTCAATCTCCAGGAGGAAAATATGGTGAAATTTTCATATAATAATAGGAAAATAATAGCTTGGTTGAATTCTCTACATCAGCCATGAAATGTCCTTTTTGCAGGTATTAGAAGTGATTTAATTACAGAACATTGCCATGTCAGTGACCAATCACAGCTCAAGTAATCCAAATACCGAGGGATAAACCACACTAATACAAATGAAGAAAAGCTTCCTCGGAGGTCCGCCTGAGCGCTCGCTGCGGAGTTCACATCTGGGGTAATGTGGGGGTTCACTTGGTATCCGACTATCCCATGCAGTAAATATGTCTTTAATACAAATACTCACCAACTCTCCAACCATGAACTCCTCCGACTTCACATTCGTCAAGTTCCATTCAAGCAAGACACAATGGCTCTCACCGAACTCCTGATCTCCCCCTGGGCTCCAGTAGCCCTCGTCGTTGCTCTTGTTGCCTGGTATATCCTACCATGGATGAGCAACAGCAATCTTCGGGGCATCCCCGCACCTTTCCCAGCTCAGTTCAGTAACCTTTGGTTACTATCAACATGTCGCCGTGGAAAGCGATATGAGATTGTTGATCAGGTTCATAAGACGCTGGGCGTTCTTGTTCGCATTGCACCTAACCATGTTAGTGTCGCTGATGCAGATGCCATCAATACTATCTACGGTCACGGAAATGGCTTCCTCAAGGCGTATGTTGACCAAAACTCATAGCATGGGGATTCAAGCTAATCCTTTTTAGTGACTTCTATGACACCTTCGTGTCCATCCGTCGCGGTCTTTTCAACACCCGCAACAGAGCTGAGCACACTCGCAAGCGAAAGCTCGTGTCGCATACCTTTGCTCCCAAGTCTGTTCTGGAGTTTGAGCCTTACATCCGTCAGAACCTGGATATTTTCATCAGCCAGTGGGATCAGATTGCTAGCAAAAAGGAAGCCGATGGATATGGAAACGTTGATTGCCTCAACTGGTTCAACTTTCTTGCTTTCGATATTATTGCCGATCTTGCCTTTGGAAAGCCATTCGGTAGGTGAACCACAAAGAAATCGCTTGCACAAATACTTACACCATCCAGGTATGCTCTCTTCTGGCGCTGACATCGCTGAAATCAAGGCTTCCCCCACAAGCCCAACTATCTACGCACCAGCCGTCGAGATCATGAACCGCCGTGGTGAAGTCTCAGCTACTCTTGGATGTCTTCCCCAGCTCAAGCCCTACGCCAAGTACCTCCCCGACCCCTTCTTCAGCCAAGGTCTCCAAGCCGTCGAGAACCTCGCTGGTATTGCTATTGCCCGAGTTAGCGAGCGACTAGAGCGCGGCGGTGATTCCACTCGAAAGGATCTTCTGGCTCGTCTTATGCAAGGTCGCGATGAAAAGGGCGAGCCTCTCGGTCGAGATGAGCTTACTGCCGAGGCCCTCACTCAACTGATTGCCGGAAGCGATACTACTTCTAACTCTTCTTGTGCCCTGCTTTACCATGTCGTCAGGACTCCTGGTGTCATGCAGAAGCTTTACGAAGAAATCTCCGCTGTTGTTCCCGAAGACGTCGCAATTCCTGACTTCGAATCCGTCAAGCATCTTCCCTACCTCGGTCACTGCATCAACGAAACCCTCCGAATCCACTCTCCCTCTGGTATTGGTCTGCCCCGCGAGATTCCTGCTCACCACAAGGGCGTCACCCTGCACGGACGATACTTCGGCCCCGGAACTGTTCTCAGCGTGCCGACTTATACGATCCACCACTCCAAGGAAATCTGGGGCCCTGATGCTGATGATTTCAAGCCTGAGCGATGGGAGTCTGTTACAGAAAAGCAGAAGACTGCTTTTATCCCCTTCAGTCACGGTCCCAGATCATGCGTTGGAAGGAACTTGGCGGAGATGCAGATGAGACTCATTGCTGCTACTTGGATTAAGAGATATGATGTCCGTTTGAGACAGGATGTTATGGAGACAAGGGAGGGTTTCCTTCGAAAGCCCATGGGATTGGATGTTGGGTTGGCCCGACGATGAAAGGGGTTCACTTGTGAAATAAAATTTCATGCATATATCTCGGCGTTGTGGAATTGAGTTTTGGCACAAAAAAGGTGCTTCAGCTGCACGTATTATGATATCAATCAACCTCTAAGTTGACTAAAGCGTGTGAAAATCATGTCTTTTAAATGTTTCCCCTTAATCAATGCCATTAGAAACAGCCAAGAAAAACTGTATTCATAGAGCCTGTGAGAGGAATAGTGGGATAAAAAGAAAGACCAAGAGCCAGACATGCCTTGCGCTTCATCAGAATGGCAGCTCGCTGTCATTCAACTCCTGTTCGCCATACTCCAGGACCGCCTCTCCTGGACAAGCCTCTAAGGCACCATAAGTGTCAAAGATTTGGCCCCAGTACTTGACATCCTCATACTGATCACTAAGGCCGCAACCAGGCTCTCGATCCCGATATCTCCCCAAAATGAGATTGTCAAAACGTCCCGTACACCAGTATGAGAAGTCTCCGACTACAATGGCCTCTAATGACGCTATCCCATGGGGTCCAAAAGCCCATTCCGCAAATTGACGAAATTCGTCTCGTGGTCTAGTGCCAAACCACGGCCCGTCTTCGGCATTAGTCGGATCGTAGTGAAAACCTTTTGCAAGCTTCTCTTCATCATCTAGAAGATATCTTGCTCCTGGTCCAACTATCATGGCCCGCGATCCGCGAAGCAGGGCATCATCATCTCTTTGACGAATATGAAGAACTTTAAGGGACGTTTTCGAAGTGAAAGGAAGTAATATATATTTCTAAAGCAAAAGCAGTTAGCTATGGCTTCGAATTAGCATCAACTGTTCTTACTAGATGGCGGGGTGCACAAGCTAAGCCGATAAACTCAAGATCCAGCTTTGCGAGCGGATTCTGGGCAGGATGTTGTCTTAGAGATTGGACGCTGCTTTCCGAAAGACCCAGATCTTCAAGATCAGTGCGCACCATAAGATTGGAACCGGGTTCCGTGGCATAGGTCATTTGATGACACACAAGCGTTTTGATGGATGGCTGACATCGAGCGATTTCCTCCCAAAGCTCAAGTGGGTTAACTGGCCCTGGTTGACCAATGCAAATTTTTTCCAGTCCCTCAAACATCCTACTTAAGCTCAGTATGACACGAGGGTCATTGTCATGCGCAATAAGGTTGTCATAATGCAACTCGAGGGTCATTAGTTTGACAGGATGACCAAGTTTCTTGATACCTGCAAGAAATAGATCCCAGTGAGGACAATTACGCAGGGTAAGTGACTCCAGAGTATGGGAACTAAACAAGAGGCCCATGGTTCTTGAGAGGCGCATTTGCGAAAGGGATACCGAGCGGATTTCCGGGAAGAAAGGTGGTGGAGAACGCCTGTCAAGACCTCTAACTGCGTAGTTAAAGAATTCGGACAAATCAAGGACTTTTTCATTAACTTCTCCATTGTGGCCATGTTGGTCCAGATGACGTATGAGGTTTTCCCGGTTTACGAAATTCAAATCTAGGTTTCTCAGATGCTTCGCATTGTTCTCGAGCGCGATAGCAAGAGTGCCTATGCATTTGGCATCAGGACCCCACCAGCTGAGGTCTTGAAGATGATGGAATGAAGACAAGTCTATGCAATCATCGAGATTCTCTTGACAAGTGAAATTAGTCACCAAGCTTAATTCTTGAATTGAGGTTTGTTGACGCGAAAGGATACCATTCTTTCCTAATATGTCGGGAGAAATACATGTCCCTAAGTCCGTTTGGGCGAGGTGACCAACATATTTCTATCCTAAGTTTGAGGGAAATACAAGTTTTCAGCCACAGGTCTCAGCGCGTCTTTGTATTCAAATTGGGGCTGTTTCTTCTCGTAGCAACTTAGCAATTGTCATGGCAATTATGAAAGGGAGCTGATAAAAGACCTGAAAAGGTCCTTCGCTAGCAAAGAACCTTTGCAGTGCGGCTGATTTAACAAACCCTGTTCACGCTTCTGATTTGTCCAGGGTTGTCTCGTTCGGCTCCAAAAAGCAAACCTGCATGCCTATGCTGTTGCCTGAGCAAAACGAGCTTACCCCTCATCCTAAATAGGTGATAAGACTGACCAGTAGTCAGACTTTCATTGTATTATTGTAATTCTTTCTTCCATTTCTTCTCCCTTTTCTTTTTCTCCTTGATCCTTACACTTTACCATGTCGCTGAAAACAAAAGACTGGCCCAACCAACCCTCTATACCATCACATGGCATGCTGCACTTGGTATCGAACAAGTAGCGACTACTGCTTTACCTAACAAGCGCCACGAGGAGCCAAAGCTTTCGTTCAGCACAGTAAGGATGACGAATCGTACGACTAAGAGGGATCGTCAGTCAAAGCTTGATCAAACGTACATGGCCGTCCTAAACCAGCAGTTTGACGAGAACGACACACCAAAGCGGAGAAGCAGGATAACTGAAGAATTCCGGCGCATTGTTGCACCGACAATCTTACTCTCGACTCCTCTCACTATACTGTCATTGGCAAAGCTGCTGGGCAATGAAGATGATGATGACTTCCAGCAGGTGGTTGAGGATAGGCTTACCGTCTTAAACTCAGTGTTCACCATCCCCCCACCATCTGAGCGTGCCCTTTCTCCCGTCAGCCTTCTTGACTCATCATTTCGGGACTTTCTACTGAATCCATCCTACAGAGAAGAGAATCTGTTTTGGGTATCAGAAACTGAGACACATCATCTCCTCGGTGAACAGTGCTTGAGAGTGAAGAGATCATCTTTGCATGAGGACATGTGTGAATTGAACCGTCCAAATACGCTTATATCCAAAATCACTCAGAACAGATTGGATAAGTGTATACCATCAGAACTCCAGTACGCTTGTATCTATTGGGTTCATCACCTCTCACGAGGGCGGGTAAATGAGGAACTTGGCCACGTCGTTGTGACATTTTTGGAGGGATATTTCTTATTCTGGTTGGAGGCCATGAGTCTTCTGGGCAAGAGCTATGAAATTATCGACATGCTAGAAAGACTGCAGGATGTTGGCACGGTGAGCCTCAAATTCGTTATCCAACACTGCAGCATCATTGCTAATTACACGGCTAGGCCGGCAAAGACCCGCGTTTATCCGATTTCCTTGACGACGCGACACAGTTCATTCTCAGTAACAACAATGTAATACCTATTGTTCCATTGCAGATATACTCATCGGCAGTCATGTTTGCCCCGTTGGAGAGCAAAGTACGGAATTTGTTTTATACACACATTCCAACTTGGATCACTCTTCAACCAAACGTGGAGCAGAATTGGGATGACTGCCTTCAGACAATCCATTCAGACTTCCAAATATCTACAGCCGTATTCTCGCCTAACGCGAGATTCCTTGTGACTAGAGACAGTAGTTTACTGGTTCGCATCTGGCAGGTCAGCACCGGTAAGTGCTTGCAAGTGCTCCACGCTTTCGATCCAGAAACTCCGACTTTGGCAATTCGAAAAGAAGATATTGAATTCAACATTTGTTTCTCAGCTGATTCAAAGTTGCTATATACCCCATTGAAAGACCGTACACTGGTCTGGCGGGTTGAGACGGGCGAACGCATTCAGAAACTGAACCACCGATGGAATCGCATCTCTTGCATTGCCGCTCTGTCCTCGTATCGGATTGCATATGGGTTTGATGATGGAGCCATTTGCATCTGGGAAGCTGAGACCAATGCGTCTATTCTCCATTTACCAGGTCATGCGAAAGGTGTGTCACAGTTGATTTACTCTTCTCACTTGCAACTTTTGGCGTCCGCGTCCATGGATGGTAAAGCAAGACTATGGCATGCTGGCACTGGGGAGTCTTCAGATGTGCTCAAAGTACTCGGGGACGACCCCATTCTACACATCGCCTTTGCAAAAGGGTCTGAGTGCATTGCTGTCGCCAAACAGAGGAAGGTAACCATACTGGACGTCACCACAGGACAGCTTGTACGGGAACTCAGCTTTCGTGGAACACTCCAATGGATGAACTTTTCCAGTGCCTCCATGCTCAGTCTTATAGCTGATGGGAAGCTTCAAGTGTGGAAGTCTGGGATGACTAAGCTTTTACCCTGGATGGATCGGATAGATTTGAGAGTAACACCATCAAGCCATTCGGGGATTATTGCTTTGCGCAGAACCGGTGAGAAAGAAGTTAAACTCTCGCACATGGACACAAGAGCACACCTCAAACGCATTGCAACTCCTTATGATCGTAACCCGCCGTTATTCACATTGTCGACCAATGGCAAGCTGTTGGCAGCTAGCCTCGGCAACGCAACGGTGCAGATTTGGAAAGCAGATGCTAAGGAAGAGCCAAGATCTGAAGACTGTGAGGTGGTATGTTGTGTCATATCGCCGGATTCGAGGCTGGCGGCATCTGCATCACGAGGATCCAAAGAGTTCATAATAACAATTTGGACAGCAGCAACCGGACAACGTTTGCATCAAGTGACAACCAAGTCCACATGCTCGCAGCCAGTAGGTTCTCTGCACTTGGAATTCTCATCTGACTCGAAACTGCTACTGGCAGTTAATGTGGGCTGCGTGTGCCTCTGGATCGCCGAAAGTGGCACACAATTGCATGTTTCGAAAGCATCATGGGGATATTTCTATACTCATGCGACAATTTCGACTACATCAGAACTCGTTGCAACTAGTTCTCAGAAGTATAACGATAACAAAACATCCATCCAAATTTGGAGCCTGATTACCCGCAAATATATTTCCAAGTTGACGGTTCACGGATGTCCTCGTCCTGCTGTGAAATTCATCCATGGTTCCGATTCATTAATAGCACAAAGTGGCAGGGTGGTCAAGCTATTCAGACCGCTGGATGGGGCCTGTTTATTGGAACTACCAGGTGACGAGGGTACGTCACTAATATCTGCAGCCTTGTCAAGCAACTCCAAGCTATTGGCATTGGGTCTGACGCCTCGATCTTCTTCGACACTCATCTACGGATACAATGTTGATGTCTTCCAATGTGACACGGGCCGCTGTTTAAAGCGAGTTGATCTTGGCAATGTGCCTTTCGGTCTACGCTTTGGGGATGAGGACGCCCGGCTGTTTACAGGAATGGATGATGCATTTGATGTTACTGATATCGAATCGCTTCCTCCTATTAGCCCTAGAGCTACGAGGACAACCTGGAAAACTGGACTGGGATTCGGTAGCTCTACTGGCAAAAGTCGAGGGTGGATTACTTGCAATCAACGCCGATTTCTTTTGCTTCCTCTCAAGTTTCAACACAAGAATGTCGCCGATGCGCGAGGGTCGTTGATTATGTTTGCGAATAAACAAGGGCAGGTCATTTTCTTACGTTTTGATCTTGACAAGTTGTAGGAAGTCTGTAAGACATCGTGATAACAGAACTCTAATAGTTTGACTAATACCATATATATTTAAACAACTCTTATTACTGATCTTGAGAAACACAGCTGCGATCTTACATTACAGGAAGATGAGGACCCTTGTAATTCTTGCGACCATATATGAACCAATTAGCAGCCGAAAATACTGCCATGACTCCTACTACCGCACTCGTATAGTCTGTTCAACAAATTAGCTTTTTGACCATACCTATCCCTTCGGAATTTCATTAAACTTACTCATAGTTCCCGCTGTGACTGGCAGCTCGACAGGAAAACAATACATGACCGTAATGAGAGGCGCAAAAAGCAAGGTGACGACGTTGGCAACCCAACCAAGAACACCAAGTTTGAAAGATCGGGACGCGGGAAGGACCTTTTCAGCTCTACGGTGCCACAGAAGTAAAGCAGCGGGCATTGCAAAACTGCACTGCTGCAGAAGAAGACCATAGCCAACAAACGCATTGAAGGCTGAGGTAGAGCCCAGATAGATGCAACCGATGATAAATATGACGACCGAGTTGGCAACCAGGACCCATACAGGAACATGTAAGCGGCCTGTGAGATACACCTGAACCAAGTTGTCGTCGACACCAGGACGCATTCCATGCCTCAGACAAGAGCAAAGCTTGTGACAGATTCAATATGCCGGATTCAACGTTTCGTTGACAGGTTCGAGGCCTTCTCGGATAATGCCCCAGGTAAGCAAGTCCTTGTCTGGGCATGCTTCATTGCAGCTTCGGATTGTCGGCTCGCCGACCACAAAGAGTGGTTTTCCGAATTCTTCTTGAAAAGCTATGCAAGGAGCGGGTTTAAAAATTTGACTTTGGGATTAGATGCGTTACGGAAGTTATGGGCGCGAAAGCCAGAGGAAAGATGGAGTATGCTATTACCACAGTCAAAGCTTTTTGTTATGTAAGATAGGTGCTACAAGCTAGTGCTGCTAGTTGATTACGAAAGAAACGCCATAATATTCAAATAACCTGAGATCCTCGGTGCCTCTTGGTAGTCTAAGCGTAGTGTTGCCTTATACTTAGCTGAATATCTCCAGGCTCTGTAATACTTGTCGGTCCGAATAAAATAGGGGCCTGCTACAGGTCTTTGGTGCAGTCCCACGAAGCTAGGTTTCCAATATTGCTTATGTCGGTAAATTTGAGGTAGTTAACACTTTAATTTACTTGGTCTTTGAGGTAGCTCTGGTCTCTCGCTCTTCGTAAGGAGGAGGAGAAGCCGTAACATCATCGTCTCTGTTAGGAATAGAATCTGGCCGGACGACCCTATCATGACCAACCCCTTCTGCAGAATGACGGTCATCGCCGGCATGACCACGCCCACCCTTTTGTCTAGAAACCCGTCGCATGATGCAAAAGACACCTACGGCGCCAGCAAGCAGCCCTGCAATCGCTCCAACAACTGCTCCAGCAATAACACCAGCACTTGCACCTTTGGACTTGTCACTGTGCGATTCTTTGGAGTCATTTGTCTGTGTTGCTAAAGACCCTGAATCGCCGGTACTAGTGTCTTGGGTTTGGGAGACTACAACACCTGTAGCAGTGACCTCTCCCTTGGCAGCGCTGCAGTAATAGTCGATGATAGAATTGGCGGATGAAAGGTTTTCCATCATCCGTGTGCGACAGCGATTCCGAATCTGCCAGGTAAGTTCGCCAGAGACTAGCTTTGATACCGACGGTTTGATACAGAGACACGAAGCCAAGGCATCAGGACTTCCACCTGGACAGAGACTGGTGGTCTTATATAGGGCAGCAATACTAATACAGTCCTGGGCGCAGCTTTCGAGAGACGAGTAGCCAGGCAGATCGGTGATATAGTAGCTCATATCCCCAGGTGGAGGAGATGCCGTAGGAAACTTGGTCAACCCAGAATTCATGTTGCAGTAGGCGGAAAACATGGCTTGGGCAGACTTGACGTCCTCTCTGTTGCTTGAACAGGCACTCCCTACGACAGAGTTGATGCTCTCGCTGATTCTGAGAGAATTTTGGTTCTCCACGCATGCGCATGGTGCCAGAGCTGTTGGATCGGGTGGGCAAGGAGCGTCGGTCTTATCTCGTCAGCGTGATATTTTGCTGGACAGTTGCATGTTAGACTACTCACGGTCTGGCCTAATATTCTGGATAGCATAATCGAGGCGCAAGGTGCCAGCTGAGTCATGGCTGGAATTTCATCGATATATGACGAAACCAGATACTTTGGTGCTGGAAAACTGACTCCCCAGTCCTGGTCGCAATAGTTCTTTAGTACAGTTGATGCTGAAGATTGGTCATCGGTGGCTGTTGAACCACAGGTTGCACTGATCATCAGCGACATATAGGACGAGACCGTTTCGAATCGCTCGGTGCAGATACATGATTGCAAGTCAGTTACTGCCTCTGGACAATTCTTGCTGAAGGTTTGATATCGAATATTGTTCGATACTGCCGATGCAGCGCATGGTGCCTAGGCCAGACATTAGTGAAAAGGTAAACAACAGGAAGGTGTCGGTCTAATCTTACAAGGGAATTATAAATGGGCAAATCAGTCACGTAGACAACATTCTTCGCTAGAATGACTTGTGGTGTAAGAACAAAAAGAGAAAGTAGTGATGTAAGCAACTCCAGGTTAGAACGCCACATGGTTAATGAATGCAGAAAGTCATTTGTACCCGAATTTGATTAGCGAAACAACAGTATGTAAACGGTGAAACAACGACAGTAACGCAACGCGGACCCATCGCCCGGTTATGGTGCGGCTGAAGACGCCCCTTGTCAACCCAACGTTCGAATGTGGAGTTGAGCTTTTCCAACAACCACTCGTAGTTCGTGCCTGAGTCACGAGGCTGCAGATCTCATCTGTTGTCGGAACTGACAAGTCGGGGGTTTTAGCGAGTGGCGGCTTTATTCCGCGCGGACCCTGGACGAGTAAGACTTTTGGGCAGGGACGACCTTTGTCGCTGTAGGGTAGTTACTGCAGGTTTGGTAATACTATAATTATAGATGATATGATGATATGTACTGCTGTCATATACCTTGAAATATAAAAAAGGCGTTAGAAACTAAGACATCTGAGTTAGAAAATGGATTTGTACGAAGTTTTGAAGGAAAGACAAGCCTTCAGCTACGAGGAAGCTCAAATGACAACTACTCATGGATCGGAAGGTTTTTTGAATCAGTGGAAGCTAACATCATCCATCAATTTTACGCGCTGTCACTTTTAGCGATCACAGAATACAAAACCAGAACAAGTAAAAAAACAAGGCTGACTTCCGATGCTAAAGAAAATGACATATTACAAATGGTTGCGCCTTTCTTATAAACCTGCCAGATCGAGGGCCCTCTCTAACTCGGCCCCACTCGATCTCCCAGATCCGCTCTTTGCATCTCAGCCAATCTCACTCCCAAGGAACTATCGTTGCTACTTCTCAGGTGTTCCTCATCCTCACTCTCATGCGCAGGTGGCTCAGCTCTCCGGCCGTAGTTGATGACACGCTGGGGCCTTTCAGCAAGACTACCTCTGCGAAGTACGAGCCTAACCATCCAAGGTAAAACCCTAAAGATCTGGAATCGTATGAAGTCACGTTTTGGCTCGTTGAAAACTAAGCCAAGAGACTCAAGAGGCACTCGACTGGTCTCTTCAACAAGAAGAAAGATGAGAACGAAAGCAATGACGTTCAATCCCGAAAACACGCCAAGTGTTCCCCCAAAGTTGATGCCGTCGACGAGTAATGGCTGGAACCACGCAAGGAGGCCAGCGAATAGAAAGTTGATCGAGATTGCGAGTGAGGCGCCCTATTGTTAGGTTTTAGCTACCAGAGCCAGGCTGCTCAAACGGGAGGTTATCTTACCGTATCTCTATAAGCTAAAGGGAAGCTTTCCGCAGCTAGGATGAACGGAACAGGACCCATACCAGGGCTATAAAAGGCAGTGTGAACTTCCAAACTCATCAGTAATGCTCAGATTTGAAGATACGCAATCAACGTACGATAGATCCACACAGCCACAGCCTCATTACTTAGTCTATCAAAGCTTACGGCCGCGCCCATCAGGCAAATCGCCATGCCTGGCATCGTAAGAAGAAGAATACTTCTTCGGCCCCAAACATCGATGTAGTAGATAGCTGGTAAGCAGAAGAGGAAATTTATGAGTCCAAAGATCAAGTTGTATAGCATGGCTTTGGAGATACTAGACGATTCCGGAGAATCGCCTGGAGTGATGCCCACGAGCGTAGTACCGCCATAAAAGGCCATGAGGTTGACTAAGAAAAGTGAGAAAACGGGATTCTTCGGCTGCAGGGTTGATATAACTTACTACCAGAGAACTGCTGTGACAGTGCCACGATTCCGCTAGCTATCAATGCGTTGCGGAGGCGACGGATCTTCAGGATGTCCCAGTATCGAAGTATGTAGTGTCTGATGCTTCTAATCACCGGGGCCTTGCTTTCCTGAGACTTTTTCGTATTATCATCTCCTTCGTTCTCAATTTCTCCTTCTATCCCCTTGTAGGTCAGGAATAAGTCTCTGACGGCTTGCATCTGTAGCCTTTCGGTTAACTCCCTGTGTAGGCTGTGATGTGGTGCGGCATATACCATACCTTTGTATTACGCAATCTCAACAAAGATGCGTATGCCTTCTCAGGACTATACTTCCTTGACTCAGGCATCAGATAGTAACGGAACGACTCAGGGCATTTCATGACTGTATACATCAGTATCAGCGCAAATACAGCCGGAGATGCCAGAATCAGCCGAAGTGTCAACTCCTTGTCTTGAATCTGATTCAGGCAAATATTGACCACGAACGAGATCATGATGCCGAATGAGACCCTTGTCAAACAGCGATATTAGCATATACCTATAAAGGAGATCGGAGGAAACGAACCATAGCTGCCATAAGAGAACGGAAGAACCTCGCCATGCGCCTACTGAAGTCTCGGCGGCAAGGATGGGAGTACTCGTCGCCTTCAGGCCCATGCCAACACCACCAATCAGTCTGATGCCCCCGAGAACAGCCCAAGCATTGTCATCGAGATTGATACAAGCTGAGCCGACAGAAGCAGAGAGGATCAAAACAGATGCAATTACGATAGTGCCACGACGGCCAAATAGAGAACTGATTGGAGCAGCTAGAGGACAACCTCTGTTATCGTTAGTCCTGCGTCTCGCAATTGGGATGGGATATGGCGTAAAGGGAAACTTTACTTACAAAACAGCAGCACTAAAATAGACGGCCGCATTCGCATATGCAAATCGTGAGTTGACGGGATGATTTGCAGTCTCGCTAATCCATAAATCTGCAAACAGGTTTGCACCGTTGTGGCTGCTCTGAACAAAGCCTTGCAAGAATGCGCTGAGGCTGATGGTCAATATCACCATCCACATGCCCCGCTCAGAGAATGAATGATCGGCCTCTTTGATGAGTGCGAGTCGCTCTGCGTCGTTGACAGGAATTGTCGCGTTAGGATTGCCGTTCCGCATAGCATCCATGATGTTGTCTTGCTGATGCCAGACTGCTGCGGCATCTTGTACCTCTTGTTCGGTCGGATAGGGTCTGAGGCCGGTAAGAGTCTGGGATGTTTCCTGATGGAAAGTTCTGACTGCTTCACGGAGCTCAGGCTCGGTCATGCTGTCTATGCCATGTTAGATAAGATCTTCTTTACTGGAGTGATAGAAACTTGCCTAAGGCGTTGAGATTGCGCCGTGCCCGTCTAGAAGACACCATTTTGGGCTTTGTTTGACCTCGAGATAGTAGAGAAGAGGGAAAACTTTGACACATGAAACAGAGAGAAGTAGTGCTCAGCTTGCGTGGCCCGAGGAACAGAGTGACTCAACATTACCTGCTGACGGGAGTCTTTTGTGCTTTAAACCCGTAAGTATATGGCTGATTTTCAACCCCCTTCCATTCATTTTCCAGGGATTAGTCTCGATGACGGTCTGCTCTGTCTGCCTTACTGCCTCTTGCCACTGGTACCACTGGCACTGTTGCACTGAGACCGCCTCAACTGAGCTTGGCAGCAAATAACTTGGTTGAAATTAGCAGAGCCTCGACACCAAAAGCAAAAGTGCACCCAGTCATATCCACTAAGACGATTGTCTGAGTCATTATATCGACTACGTGGTCGCACAGAATATGACCTGCAGCTATTTCTGGGGGCTTGGCTGATATCCAAGATCAGGCTGGCGGTTAGCAATCACGCCAGCGCCCTCAAAATACGAGCCTCCAGTCAGCCTCATGTCTTCTGACTTGAATATACTGGGGCTATGTAAATGATGTGTCATGCTGTCCCTTGGGTTCCCTTCCCCGCGTGCTGAATGCCGCGACTCCAGGTTTTAATTTCTCTAACCCGGATTCGCTCCACATTCACTCCACATTGTTCCCGGTTTCTCTTCTTTTTTATTTAATTGTATTGCCGATTAAAACATTCTTTGGTGGTCTAATTTTCCATTTCTCTTTGCCCTTCCCACAGATCACAGTCACTCGCTTGAACTGAGAGGGAGGGAAGCGATCTTAGACCCAGTCAACGGACCACTATGTCTGGAGCCGACGTGGCTGGTCTGGCAATTGCCGCCACTGGAATGTGCTACGACCTGGCCAAAGCACTTCATTCTATTATTCGTGAAGTGAAAAGCGCAAGTGATGATGCTAGTGAGTCTCATTGAATCTGGAGGTGAAATGCTTTATACGACTTGAGATAGGACTGACAATTTTGATTTAGAGATAATGCAAGACTCTCTTGCTGCCCTTCACCGACGTCTAGAACAGGTTCGGAGCTTGTTCGATCAAAACGTTCCTCACGGCCCCTTAGAAAAAGACTACCGTGCTTCAATACTCAAGACACTTGAGAGAATCCACACAGATCTTGAGAAATTGCGCAACAAGCTCCGACTTGATCAGTTCATGGAGGCTAGAGGGTCTCTTAGGATGACTACATGGGCCGTTATCCAGACACAATTCGAGAGTGAGGAGATTAAGGGTCTTAAGGAACGACTTTCAGGATCTGAAGCTCTTCTCCAAACACATTTCGAGATGTTATCGCTGTATGTGCCATCACTCACCGCTTATACTATTCTGACCTTTCGTAGTTTCATAAACTATAAGACCAGAGATATTACCTACACGACGCGGGATGAGGTTGCAAACCTGACCACATTGATCCGACCGGTTTTGAAGAAATTACTTCAAGATGCCACAGCCACGGAGGAGCGTCAAAGACTGCATGCAACACTCACAAACTCAGTCGACACTTTAAGTGGAAGCCATTCTGAGCTTGGCTACCATAGGGCATATCAGAGTTGGAAAGACAGCTGTGAAGACATGATAGAGTCTATCAAAGACGTCCCTTTGGACGACACCAAAAGGTCCAACTATGTACCATCGATCTTCGAAGAGGGTTCTCAAGATGATGGCATGGCACCTGCTGTTCAGAATTCTACACAGATGAGCAGAGAACCTCTGTCACCTACATCCCTTCCACCTGTGACAGAGGCATTAGACGAGATGTCAAGCCATGAAGACCAAGAAGAAGTCCTCAACTGGTGCGCACAGCAAGGATATCTTGTTGATAAACCCAATTTTAGGTGCGACGTAAGCGATGACACTGCGCCTAACACTCTGAAAGGAGTATCCCCCATTCATCAAGCTATCAGGATAAACAATATGCCAATTCTGGAGCAGATGCTACGCTGGCCAAGCTGTAATGCGAACGTACGGTTACATGATGGTCGCGAGGATGCAACACCCTTTCTCCTGGCTTGCTCTCTGCGTAATAAGAGGGCTGTCCAACTCCTTCTGGCCAGCAATACTCCTGTGGATGTAAATGCAACAGATCAAGCCGGCCAGACTGGACTCCATCTCTGTCAGAAATCCACGCCTGGAGGGACTCGCATCGCAAAACTTCTCATTGAACACCCAAAGGCCCAGGCCTTGGACATCAACGCGAAAGATAAACATGGCAAGACGGCTGCACATGTAGCAGCCAGAATAGGAGACGCCCATATGCTAGAATACTTATTTGAAAAGGACGGCAAGAGGACTGCCGATCCTAATGCACGGCAGCAAGACGGCTCAACACCACTGATGGTTGCGTTGAGATCGGAGAATAGCAACGCTAACAAGAAATCGATCATTAACCTTTTGGTAACTTGTACCGACTTGAAGATCACAAATACCAAGGACGAGGACGTTTTAAAGATCGCCAAGCAATATACGGACAGTGATGTCTATAGGCATCTGAAAACGCAGATGTCACAGAACGAAGCATTTTCTAGGCGCACCAGCGAAGCTTCGACGGCATATTCGCGTGTGTCGACACAGGGTACGGGAGAGACTTGCATCGGTTGCCCAAAGCATTGTACGGAGGCTAGAAACTTCAGGCTTTCTGGGCCAAGCTCTATATTCTCGATGGATTCGAGCAATCTACCAGGCTGGTCCAGGACGTTGAGGAAGCTATCAAATCCAAGCCTTCATTAGGCTCAACGAAGTGGCTCAAGTATGCAATCGCAGAGATAGTTTTTCTTTATTGAGATTCTCACCAATTTGTAAGATTAAGCGTTTAGAGAATTTTGTATGAATAAGGCTAGCAGGCTAGCTGAATCGAAGCCACGAAGGCACCATTACAAAGATAGTCGAAACTTGGATAGCTGCAAGACGTAAGAAGACTCCTAATTCACCAATGTAACAGATCCCGAGGTCCTTGAATCTCGAGAGCTGAAACCAGCGCTCAGTTTGATATCGCCCTTGGGAACCACCCATTCTTGAGAGGCAACATCCCAATAACTCAGATCACGACGCTTTAGCTTGAAGGAGACCTTCTTGGACTCTCCAGGCCTTAAATGAACCTTCTCAAATCCACGAAGAGTTCGTACTGGGGTACCGGCTGGCGTGTTGTTAGGTAGAGAAGCGTAAAGCTGAACAACCGTGGCTCCAGCAACTCGGCCCGTGTTGGAAACCTGAACGGAACATCTGACGACTGTCTGCCAAAGATGGGAGTTGCCTCCTGGTGAGAGGGTCTTGTTGGAAGAAGGCGCACGACTGGGGATCTTCTTCGATGATGAAACAACAAGCTTAGAGGACAGGTCAAAGGTAGTGTAGCTGAGACCATATCCAAACTCGTAAAGTGGTTCCAGGTTCTTATTGTCGAAGTGACGATAGTCGATAAAGAGCCCCTCTTTGAAGTCATCTTGCCACGCAGAAGAATCCTCAGCTTCAGCACCCGTGATGTTGACCACCTTCACGTTATAGTCCTCTTCCTTCTTGGCGATAGTGTACGGGAGTTTTCCAGAAGGGTTCACCTTTCCAATCAAGATATCGAAAATGGAGTTGCCTGACTCCTGACCTGGATAGTGCGCAGCGACGATGGCGCTGACATTGGGATTTGCAGCCCAAGGCATGATATCAGGACCACCGGAGTGCGTGACAACGATTGTCCGACGAGGACAGCGAGATGCAACGCTGTTGACAACCGCGACGGAGTTATCATCTGCGACAAGAGTCTTGCGATCGAAACCCTCCGAGACGAATGACTTCAAAAAGACAATGCAAACTTCAGGCCATGGGTAAAGTCCAGGCATGGAGCCCACAATAGCAGTATTGTTGGTCACGTACTGAAGTCTCTTGTTCTTCTCCTTGGCGTAGGCCTTGAAAGCATCCAAGGGACTCACAATGTAGCTCGTTCGACCGCTTCCAGAGCCTCCGCCTGAGATGAGTGTTCCAATCTCAACTCCATGGTCATCACTGAACAGAGTGCCAACGGAAGGATCAGCGGCATCGTTGCCGAAAATACCAATGTTTGTGAGAGATTCATTCAGAGGGAGAATTGAGTTCTCATTCTTGAGTAAGACTGTGCCAGCGGCTGCGATCTCACGGATGAGGGCTGAGTGATTCCCACGAACATCTCGACCGACGGGAGCGGGTCCAGGATAAGGATACTTGAAGCCGTTGTAAACGAGAGGTTGAGAGGATGGATCAATGGAGGGATAGCCTTTATCTTGTCCGAGATAAAAGTAGGGCGTCAAGATTCGACGTGCCATCGCGTCCAACTCTTTTTCGAGAAGGGTTTCATTCTTGACGGCATCGACAAGGTTGTTACCCCAGTAAGACTCGATGAGAGGAAGCAGAGATACAGGTCCCGGCTGGTTCATGTCAAGACCTGCCTTGACAGAACTGAATCCTGGAGGCGTGGCCAAAAAGTCGGACATGACGTAGCCTTCAAAGCCAAGTTCTTTCTTCAACAAGTTGTTGATAAGATGCTTATTCTCACAGCTGTACGTCCCATTGACACGGTTATAACCGCACATTACTGATGAAACTCCAGCGTGGACTGCATCAGCGAAAGGCCAGAGGTAGAGCTCGTGCATGGTGCGATCGTCGATATTAGACGATACCGCCTCGACCATCTTTCCGTTGATCATGGTAGGCTTTCGCTGTGTCTCTTGTTCATTTCCGATGAGATGCTTAGCCGTTGCTTGGACGCCTGCGTCCTGGATTGCTCGGATAGTTTCATCCATGGCAATGCCAGTCAGATAGGGATCAGGCGAGAAACCTTCCCAGTTACGACCACCATATGGACTTCTTCCTAGAGCACCTGCAACAGGTCTACCTATGTCAGTAAAAGAACCACCAGAGAGTATATCACATACCCAAGAATGACATGGGCTCCTTTCGCCTTAAACTCTTCTGCCATAGCCTCTCCTCTTAGGGCCATCAGCTGCCTATCCCACGTCGCAGCTGTTGTGACACCAGAAGGGAAGACGCTGACAAGATCTCCAAGACGCAGTCCAATTGGCCCATCTTGAATGCAAAGACCGCCAAAGCCGAGACGTTTGATGGGTGCAATATGCTCGATGCAATTTCCGTCAAAGGTTCCTGTCAAAAGAGTAGATTTCTCCTTGATTGTCATTTCGGAGATCAAGGAGTCGGCTTTGTCACGAGCGTTTAGCCATCGTGTTCTGTCAATAGCTAAAGAGGTGAGTATGCCGCCGTTTTGTTCCCATAGCTAAACTAACCAGAAGATGAATCTTTGGATTGGTCTTGATCTGCCGTGATGGGCAAGACCAAAGATAGAAGGGTAGCAAGGCTTAGTCGGTGCATCTTGAATACTGGTCCCAATTAATTGTTCCAGACAATGCTTCTGCTTCACCACCCTTGTTACTCACCTTCCATGCTGTTTTATATAGGCCCTCCCTGGTCCACCCTTTCAGCCCACTATCCTATACTCGCCGAGTTCCGCACAGCCCCCAAAAAGAGCCCGAAATTAATCGTAACATGCCAAGATCTTTTTGAATCCCTCATGTATTAATCTATTTAACAATGCATTTAATGGGAAAAAATGGGCCGCAACGCCGCAAAATCGAGGGTTGGATCCATTCTCGGGCAGATCTTACGATTTATTGTTACATGGTGCTATTTCGGGTGACATGGGGGTGCTGCTGGTTTTGAAAAGATGTGATATATCGATTTGGTACCTAGATTACTGCTACTCTACCAAAAGTACTCCTCAAATCCCTCCCTCAGATCCATAGCTATCCCATTGACAAGCTCAGTTGCCTTCCCTTTGGGCACTGAAACTTGTACTTTGTAGCCCGACCGGTTTAAGCTATCTGGGCTATCCTCAGTTCTGGCCTTGTAAATCATGCACCAATTTCGGACTGGCAAAGCCTCCACTTCCAAAGGCTGGCAAAACTCATCTTGCCGCTGCCCGAAGTCGATCTCCTCCATAGAAACCTTAGTCCAGTCGTCTACATACAATGTGTCAGGATCAAACGCAGGTGTGAGATCCATCAACCCATTCACAGCCTGAATGGACTGAATCCACTCATCACCCTTTGCCAGCTTCTCCGGCGTCAAAGAAGTTACACCTTCACGGACTGCACATGCAATTTCGCTCAGACTCTTGGATGCTGGAAGATACGGGGTATCAACTGCGGTGATACAATTGCCAAAATACTCTTCTGGCATGTTTCGAGCTTTGCGTGCATCTACAATAGTAACAATCCGGGTAACACGCGGGTGCATGGTAAGCTTATTATACACGAAGCGGTTCAATGCTTTCAGAAGATATGCCTTGAATGCATCTTGCGTTGAACATGTCGCCGGGAGTAAGCGAGAGCGCGTCTTTTGAACTAGGATGCCGAGATCTTCTGCTGCGACGTCGAATCTTGCATATTCCAGGGTCTTGAAGACGATCGTGTGTACAAGTGGGGCATAAGCCTTGATCTTGGTGCTCAAAGAGGGAGAGAAGCACTGTGAACGGCGGGGAAGCCGTCGGGGAATGTCTTTAGCTGAAAGAGCGCATGTAGAAGGTTTGAACCGGGTTCTCTCAGTGAGGGGAGGCGATATAGATGCCGCCTGTTGAGTATGTATGTTTGACCATGTCTTGAGAAGGGAATAGAGTGACAAGGCGTCTCCAAGAACGTGGCAAAAGCTCACTCCCAGGACAGTTTGAGAGGTGAGGGGTAGATGCGTCACTGTGACTTGCAACAAAGGAGCCTGTCCGCTTAAGACTTTCTTTGTCGCGATGCGATTGACAAAGTTCTTCCATGCAGAAGCATCAAATCTTGTTTCGGGCTTTGTTTGCCAGAAGAGGGTGATAGGGTGGAAAAGGTGGAGTGAAAGCTCTCCCTGGGTAGCGGCAGAAGGTCTCCTGAAGCGACCAAAGACAGGTGGATACAGTGATAAAGCTCTAGATAGTGATTCGCAGAGTTGATCTTTGTCCAAGGAACTGTCGATGACTAAGACAACATCGACTGGCATAAAATACGTATCAAAGTAACTCAGCGAAAAGTCTGTATCGCCACGCCCCTGAAGATCGTGTTGGATGTCGATACGCTGCACCATGATGGGACGAGAATTGGAAAAGATGCTAAATTCAACTACTACTGACATAAACTAAGCTGATGGAGAAACAATAAAAGAGGCCTAAGAAACATGTCGGGCTGCTGACAGTGCTCTGAACCCCTCGGCCAGTTTCTCAAGAAACTCGCCGTTCAGCCCCCAAACACCACCCACAAATGCCCCGATCAACAACACAAGGATAGTGAGCTTGACTAGAACATTGGAATCTAACCAGACATTGGCAATCTGCATTCCATAATCTCTCACAGCAGCCCTGAATGGCGTGGTTCCAAAGAAGCAAATGTTCATGACAAAAGCACTACGCTTCCTCTCGGTGAGACGTCTTGCCCGCATCTTATCCACATACTGTCTTAGCATAGCCTGCCTCTTCTCAGCGGGAGTTTCCGGGAACCTCATGATGGTTCGGCTGAGGTCCACTGCATCCTCCATGGCGCATGCAGCTCCTTTACCCAGAAATGGGGCCATGCTAGACATGCATTAGCATCGAAGGATTAGAGGTGTTCCGTGAACTCACTTGAACGTGGCATCTCCAACCAATGTGACATTGCCCGAATCCCACGGCTCACTAACATCCACCATACGGAAGACATTGGCGTAGGCTGAGTCCGTGACGATAAGCTCCACTAGTGCTTTGATGGAGGGATGAGTGGGGTGGGTGTTGACCCTGGATATGCACTCGGCCTTGAGTTCGTGCGGGCTCATCTCTGACGGGGACTTTGACTGATCGGCGAAGTCCTTGAGGCGGCTGCCGAATCCTACCATAACGTACGAGGTTTCTGGGTCGATGTGGTCGGGATCGAGACCCTTGGCATAAGGCTGCTCTGGGTTTTGCCATGTCATGATGGTGATTTCCTGGCCGTTTGGATACAGGATCTAGTTGATAGCAGTCAGTACTGTTCCAATGGAGAGGAGTGAGTGGGATAGGTTTACCAAACTTCCAGTCTTGTACGGAATCATGCTCTCCACCTCCCGAGTGTAGGGGACTTTGAAGTAGATAATCACCAGATCTGTTTGCACCGTTTGTATACTCGGTAGCAAACCCCTTCGAACTCGTGAAGTTATTCCATCAGCTCCGACGATAAGATCACAAATGTGATTGGTTCCATCTGCAAAATTGGCCTTAATCCTTCCATCCCCCAACTCCTCGTAGGCAGTAAACTTCTTCCCCATGGTCAACCACTTCTCCGACTCATTAAGAAGACCTTTTCTGAGCCTAACTCTCGAAACTGCTACTGTCTTTCGAAACTCCTCCGGTAGATACGTGTAGAAGATGTGACCGTTGGGTCGCATGAAGCAAGAATGGTAGTAGCCCTCTTTGGGGGTCTTACCAACGCTAGGTAGAACTCTGGCCCAAGTTTCAGGCGGCAGATGGGTCCTGAGGAGGTCAATAATTTGGCGACTTAGCTGGATCCGATAGCCGGAGAGACTGTCTTCGTTTTCGTAGCGTTCGTAGACGTGGACTTCAATTCCTGGAGCGGAAGAGAGCAGTTGTCCGACGATGAGGCCTGCAATTCCACCGCCGATGACGGCTACGCGGAAAGGTTTAGATTGGTCGTTCATTTCGAAGTCTTGTACACTTGCTGCTAGTATTATAGCTGTACGTTCACTCTTCTCTTTATTTATGGCAACTAAAGCACGATATATATGTTTTATGAACTGGTGAGTATACTTTTCAACCCCAGGCTCACCTCGGGGAATTTCCAGTGCATTGAACCCAGCTATCACGCCACGCGCTTTCGAACACTGACCAGATATTCCCCCGAGGCAATGTACAGCACACTGTGATGCCGATATTCAATCTTCTGATCTGGTACGATTGAGAGATCAAATCGTCGCAGCAGAACAGCGAGGATAAGTCGCACCTCTTTCAATGCGAAACTGCCCATGATTAGCATTGCCGCGAGAGCCAAGGACCAAGGTAGTCTTACTGTTTTCCAATGCAGATTCGCGATCCAGCTGAGAAAGAATACCAATTTCTTTCGGTTGCTTTTTCTCCTGCGTGCCCCGAGATCCATCGCTCAGGGATGAACTTGTCGCTGTCTGGGTAAACGCGATCATCTCGGTGAAGAGCTGTGGTATCTGCTGTGATAAGTGTCTAATGCTGTCAGCTGGGTCACTCTCGTACAAATGCAAACACGTACACCCGCAGGAAGAGCGTAGTCTCCGACTATTACAGGCTCCAAAGTTTGTCTTGCAAATCCTGTCATTTTTAGTTAGCTTGTCGACACTTCTTAACAGAGATCTGCCTTACCACCAGCTGCAGGAGGTAGCATTCGAAGCGTCTCGTGGATCACTGCATTGAGATACGGCAGATTGTGCGTATTCTCATCGACAATGGGATCGCTAGGAGATGCTAGAATATCATCCAGCTCTTTCTTCAGAATCTGGTAAGCAGCAGGATTCTCCAGCAACTTCATAAGGCAGAAGGTCGCCGTGACGGCCGAAGTGTCGCTTCCAGCGAGCCTAAGCTGTCAGTAATCGCAAACATTAATGAGCAATCCCACTCACAGAAATACAAACATCTCCGCCTTTATATCATCCATACTCAACCTATCTGGATTTTCGGCCGAAGCCTCTAGTAGCATGTCAAGAAGGTCTCTTCGGTCGCTCTTCTTCTGGCTGTGCAGTCGCTTGTTAATGATTCCCTGCACGATAGCATCGAGCTGCTCATCTCGAGGCTTTCCAAACAAACTGAGAAGAGGTACAGTTTGGTATAGAGCTGCCTTCTTCATGTAATTCGTGATTCTGGTCTTGAGTGGATGGTGGCCTTGTCGCACGAGGCCGAAAGATCCACCAAAAGAGCACTCAGCCATGATGTCCTGCGCTTGTCAATAATGACACTCTCTTTTTCATGCAATGGCCTAATTTACCGAAGCTAGACTGCTCAGCAGATCATAAATGTTCACGACCGCTGTACCACCAGCAGCAGAACATCGCTCCTCTAGCACATCTTCCAGAACCTGCACACAGTCGTGCATCAACGGTTCAAGGGCTTTCAGATAGGTCATAGAAAAGCCATTGGAGAGAAGTCTTCGCTAGTAAGATGTCAGAAAACACTCCACCTTCGAATCTATCACTTACTCTGACACGGTACTTAGCCTTGTCTCTCTCCGTGAACAAGGTCGCCACATGCGGATTCTGACGATACTTTTCGTACAGAGGGCTTTTGTGCAAGTCCCACTCCACCAGGATCTTGTGCACAGAGACAGGATCGGAGACCAAGACTAAATTCGGGGCTGTGATGTCTCAGTCAATTGATAACAGAACTTTTATCTGGTACACTTACTGACTCGCACGACATCTCCATATTTACGATGAAGATCCAGTGCAAGAAACGGTGCAGTGCCCTTCAAGAATGCAAGACGCCAGGGTAGGGGAGACAGCTTGTTCCAGAAGGGCCCTGGAACTTTGGACAGGGGTCCAGTGAGCCCTATAATTAGTGCCTTTAGCACTCGGCGCAGCAGCTCCAAGGCCACTACGCAGAGAGCCAAAGTGATGGGGGAATACGTTACGTTCAGCATCATGACATATCTTGAGCATTCATGAAGCAATACTGACTCATTCTTTGCAGTGGCATTTATACGCTACAACCCGACTTATGGCGATACAGTCTGGTTGATCTTGCAGCGAAACGCGCCGAGACTGGCTGAAATGCCCCGAGGCTCACCTCAGGAGATATATCAGCCGAATCGCACCACTAAATCTCTCTCCGAGGGTTGAATCCTGCACCACCATAATGCAACTGAGAGACTGTTGAGAATGGCGGAACAAGATATCAGCGTGCAGAGCAGGACAATGGATGGCTATAGGCTTCATCTTTCCGTCATAGGGTATTCCAACTGCCGACAAGCTTTTGAGAGTTGTGCTGACTTTTTAGGTTGACATTTGGCCTTTTCCTGTCGGCGCTTGAAACGACCATCGTTTCTACGACGCTTGACACCATCGCGAAGCATTTTGACGATGAGCGCGAGTATTCATGGATTGTTACGGCGTACATGGTAACTTTTAATGGTAAAAACACTCATTGACTCATCGAATATCTCGTACTAAATGTTTGCAGGATTTCTGCTACTACATGCTAGGCTAAGCGATGTCTTTGGACGCTTCGTTGTCTACTTTGGCTGTCTTGCCATTTTTGCCTTATTCTCTGGTGTTTGCGGAGCTGCGCAGACGATGACACAATTGTATGTATTCTTATCCCTCTAACACAGTTAATTTTAGGGACTGACTTCTTCAACAGAATTGTTTTTCGAGCGCTTCAAGGCATTGGCGCCTCTGGTCTTTTCTCACTGACCATGGTGATTGTGCCTGACATCACACCAGATCGATGGCTTGGCTTGTACTCTGGTGTTGTCAGCTCTGTATTTGCCTTCTCGAGTGTCTTGGGCCCGGTGCTGGGTGGTGTGCTTGCTCAGCATTCAACGTGGAGATGGGTGTTTCTTCTCAAGTGAGTACATCGTTCCGACTACTCACTAAAGCTAATGCGTCTTCAGCTTGCCAGGAGCAGCAGTCTGCGCTTTCTTGCTTGTCCCATCAATCAGGTGGAAGAGCAACTCCAAGGCGCTACGAAGCGGGTGGAGGGAAATCGATGTTCTCGGCGCACTTCTCTTTCTAGCGGCCACTATTCTTCTCATCTACGCTTTGCAGAGTGCTTCAACCATCGGCGATGGGAACGGCTGGTCGAGCAAAATCATTATTGGTTGTTTAGTTGGCTCAGGAGTATCCTTGATTATGTTTATCGGTTATGAACTGGTCCTACCACGGTTCTCGTCAGTTGCACCATTCTTCCCACTACCGCTGCTTCTGCAACCTGATATAGCGCTTCTTATGATGTAAGTGTCTACGATTATGTGTTCGGTTCGCTTTGACTAATTCGAATTTCAGATCTGCATTCTTCATGGGCAGTTCATTCTACTCTACTATCATACAGCTCCCTCAACGTCTACAGCACGTCAATGACAAATCCCCCACGGCAGCAGGCGTTCTACTCCTTCCAGTGCTTTTACCATCTGCGGGTTTCTCCGCATTATCAGGAGGGCTCTATCGCAAGTTTCCGACAGCTACACCATTGCTTCTTTTCTGTGGAGGTGTCCTCCAGGTAGTTGGCGTAGGCCTGCTGTCCACTCTGCCAACTGGATTGTCAGTACCGAATAGCCAATATGGGTTTGAGGTATTGACAGGTGTTGGATTTGGACTCATGCTTCCTTCATTTATGATTCTAGCACGAGATTGGGTTTCGGAGGAACAATATGGTAAGATTTCATATCTTCTCGGAGATTTTCATTACTAACTCTGGTTCGCAGCAACTGCCATGGGCCTTGTCAACACATTCAGAACATTGGGCGGTTGCGTTTCAATCGCTGTCTGCGGCGCAATCCTAAACAAAAAACTAGATAAAATATCGCCATCCTCTTCAAATCTCCAGACTGCGTATGGGGATATCTACAATACGCAGTTCTTTGTTATGGCCATCTTATCCATACCGTCGGCGTTGGCCGCCTCCATCATCTTGATAAGACAACACATGAACAGAGGCGTTTTCAAGCTAGCACCCGGCTCTACTACCGTTAGCAGTTAGAGGCTAGACTCGTTTGCTGAATAAGAAATATTGACTGGTTCCGGCGGATTTCGTATCCCACTTTTAAACTCGCCGAGGTAAATATGTACCGTGCTCAGTGATAAAATGTCTTTGTTATTTCTTATAATCGCCAAACTCATTCTGTATTATACTCAACCATAGATTCCCGCAATTCAATTACCATTCAACATGCGCATTCTTTGTCTTCACGGTGCTGGCACCAACTCCGAAGTGAGCTTCATCAACTTGGCACAGGCCATTGCTAACATGTGCTCAGATCTTCAAAATACAGTTGGGTACACTCACCTCAACATGAACGTGATTGTCCCAGCTATTAACATTGTCAGGCCCTGTCATTCATCATCTCCTCCAGGATGATCCAACACTTTCTTTCGAGTTCTATGATGCTGAAACGGAGTGCCCTCCCGCTAAAGGTGTTGATGCCCGTCAACCTCTCAGCAAGCGACATGCTAACCTATAGCCAGGCATTGAGGCCTTGTCTGAAGGCCCTTTCTATGAGTGGTACTCCTGGGATCCTCTGCAAAGAATCCCACCAGCCGAAACAGCCACCGACGCGATCGATAATGTTCTAGATATAATTGCCGAAGAAGGCCCTTTTGATGGAGTCGTAGGTTTTTCCCAGGGCGCCGCCATCACAGCATCCGTGCTGGCACATTACTCGAAGCAGAACCCAATGGAACCCCAGACCAACTTGTTCAAATTTGCAATGTTTATCTGCGGATCTAAGCCATTTACATACGACGGTATGAGCCGCATAGATCACTCTCGTGAGCCGATTGTAAAAATACCGACGGCGCATGTTGTTGGCAAAAAGGACCAGTGGTATAAGGAGAGCTTGGGGCTTTTTGCGCTGTGTGATATTCATTCAGCTAAGATCTATGATCATGGACAGGGACACTCGCTACCTGTTAACAGTGAAACAACGGGTGCTGTGTCAAATATGTTTAAGAGATTGGGTGCGAAGGCGGAATTCGCTTGTTAATTGGATTTTCTATGTTTTTTAGAATAAGGACATACTCTAGTCAGCAACAGGTGACCAGAGATCAAACACATGAGGCGTACTAATTATTGATGATGTCAATTTTTCTTGCATCTATTTTGCGGCTGTATCAGAGCGCATGGAATTTCTCCTTCGAGTTACCTATTCGTCCAATTTCAAAGGATCTAGCGGCTCAACCAGAGCGCTGGGAATTTCTACTTCGAGTTAGTAGGGCAGCTGGAGCTTACGGCCGTTAGGGTAGCATCTCACTCCAGGACAGGTATATGACCGTCACAGATTGCCGGCTCATCCTATTTTTGCTTATCAGAATACTACATATTACAATCCTCTTGGTTTTAGTTTGTTTTACGAGTTTCTTCAGCTTGATTTCCTTGCATCTGACGTAAAAGCGACCCTGTCATGATCGGGTCAGCGGCATTTGGACTTGGCGATCGATACGATGTGTTGTCATACATCTGTGAACTACACTTGTGCAATGTAGATATAAGAACTCCTCTTTGCCATTGTTGAAATTTTCAAATGACCTTCAGTATCATAATCAACCCTAGAAGCATAAAAACACCCAAAGTCTACTCTTATATTTGTTGATCCCTTTCCGTCAATTGTTCAAGATGCGATTCTGGTCGTATCTTGGAGCCCTATTGCCTACATTCATGTTTGCAAACCCAGCATCATGTGGCAATCACAAACCGTCTTCGCACAACTACACGGCTCCCTGGCAGACATTCCCAGACCTCCCACCACTGCCGGAGCCAAATTACAACGGGACGGTCCCCGTTAATGGCATTGACCAATGGTACGCCACATTTGGCGCTCCGCTAGAGAACAGCAAAGCCAAAGGTCTCCATCCAGTCGTCTTCCTCCATGGTGGCTTTGCCAATAGCGACTACTGGGCCAATCAGATCAGGTACCTGAAGGACCATCCATATACCCTCATCACGATTGACTCTCGTGGCCAAGGTCGCTCTTCGGATGATACCAGTCGTCCAATGTCATATGACCTAATGACTCAAGACGTCGTCGCCTTGATGGATCATCTATGCATTGAAAGGTTCTCAGTAGTGGGATGGTCTGATGGAGCAATCATATCCTCTGATCTCGCAATGAACTACAGCCAGCGCATAGATCGTATCTTCTCTTTCGGTGGGAGCTACAACCCCACGAACATCAATACAACAGTCGCGAAAAGCCCCATATTCTCAGCATACATGGGACAAGCTCAGAAGGAGTATAAGCGTTACTCTCCATCTAATGGGACCTTCACCGCGTTTTTGAATCGAATGAAGCCCATGTTGGCGACTGAACCAGCTTGGAACGCAACGTCCTTTTCCAAGATTCCTACTCGATATGCCGATCCTAATGCACCCATTATTTGGATCGTTGACGGTGACTCTGAGGAAGCGATCAAACGCACAACGCCTAGTGAATTGCATAACATGGTAGGTTTATTTCAAAGCCTGTTTCCTACCAGTCGACTAATACATTTGTCTCTAGATTTGGGGCTCAGACCTTCTGATTCTTCCGGGAGTTAGCCATTTTGCGTAAGTCCTGCGCCACTGGGAGATACCCTACAGCTGCTAACAAATGACAGTTTCATGCAGGACCCTAAGACATTCAACGTTATGCTGGAACGTTTCTTGAAGATGCCAAGATTCTAAGACGTTGGCGTAATATGTCAACTGGGCAGGCTCTGGGCTACTACTAGATGGAGGAAGATTCTAAGCATAGATGTTTATCAATTTAGTCTCAGTTATTCTTAGAACAGTTCTGCAATCAACCCATCCACTTCTTGACAGCATCTCCGGCCCAGTTCCCAATAGCTCTCTTCTCAGTCCATGCCCACTTTCCAACGGCGATAGAAGCCAAAGGAACCAACCCAAGTGTGAACAGACTAACTAGCCAAAGATCCCAATTATTAGCCTTGAACTTGGACATGCGCATATCCGCCGTCTGCAGATGCATCGGTCGAAGCTCTCGGCTGCCATCAAAGCGTCCCTCTGCATCGTACATTACTTCCTCAATCAGATCAGCGCCTAATTCTTTGCGACGAGATGCAGCACGGGCAATGCGCTGCATTCGTGCGCAGTTACGCTGATACGATCCATCTTTGTCTTCGGAGATCAGCTTGATCTTGGAAAAGACATCTTCAGAAGTGAAGCGGAATTTATCAAGAGCTTCTGATGTTCCACTTGCGACGAGACGCGGCACATTGGAGATCTGGTCGAAGAAGAATCCTAGAGCCAGCATTGGTTTTCCATGGTATAGTCCTTCATTAGCGCTGGAACCACCGCCATGGGTCAGGTATATGGCTGTATGGTCGTGGTCCAAGATGGCACGTTGAGGCGCAAAGGCTGTGATAAGGAACGATGAGTGTTCGCCTTTGACCAAGGAAGCGAAACTGAATGATTTTCCGCTCTTGTCGGTGTATTCATGTTTGAAGTCGATGTCTTGACGTGCTGCCTCTGAGATGGACCAGATGACTCCATCAATCAGACCCTGGTCCATAGCTGCGATAAGCCCTTGAGTGAGCTTCTCTGAATCTTTCTTTGAGAGAATGATGTGGGTACCCAAAGCCAAGTACAATATTTTCTTATGTGTCTCCAAGAAGGACTCATATGGCTCTGAGAGGGGAGGGTATGTATCAGCGAGGATAGGACCAACCGCCTGAACGAGCGGCGGGATGTCCTTAGGCACCTCCAATCCAAAGAATGAGTTGATCAGTACCAGATGATTGGGTTTGCTTGGAGTTGGTAGTTTATAATTCACTCCAGCGTCCCGCCTCATCTTCTTAGTCCACTTGACCCAGCGAAGAATCGAGGGCAAAGCCTTGTATATGACCATCTCATTCCGGAAACGTAGCCACATTGAAGCATTCTCAGAGGTGAGAGTTCCCTCAATCTGGAAGCCTGGCTGACCAGGGATGTAAGAACACGGACACATCAAAGCTGGCATCTGAGGATACACCATCGCCATTGGGATCTGATACTGGTAGAGAATATCCTTGACAGCATCGACGAAGAAGTCTGCAATGAGCATATCCGGCCTGGTAGCAGGATCATCAACGATTCGCTTCAGGTGCTGATACGTCTGAGTCCAGTATGAGTCGAAGAGGTACTTGGAGTCCATGACGCCGGCCAATCCCTTTGAAGCATCCCATCCACGCATGCGCAAATAATGGGCTTGGAGATCTTCATGTGAAGGACCAGTGCCCATCAGGTGAAGCTGGCTGATGTACTCGTATCCTTTAGTCCATGATTCTTGGCCTTCGAGAGTGGCGAAGTCAACGGTATGGCCTCGTTGAGCAAGAACCTCTCCCAATTCCAAGACTGGGGCTACAAGAGTGTTAATGATGCGCAGGAAATCTGGGAATTGGAGTCTTACCAGCGTGAGTGTAGCCGCCCACAGTAACAACCATGAGAATCTTACGAGGTGGATTCGAAGCAGCCATAATTGCGATAAGGATCACAGAATCAAGGGATTCTGTCGAGGGTCTAACTGATTAAACAGCGCATTCATCCAAATGTTGGGTAAAACAGTTGTCGGCGAGATGGCGAATTGTGGTGGTCAGTGTTCGGAGGAAATAGGAATAAGAAGAAACTCGCCGAGCGGAAGTACGTATTCGAATTATCCGAGATCCCTGTCGAAAATCCTTCGGGCAATCCACTTTCTCTGCTGAGCGTTTGAGATTGATTGTTGGATCGAACGATTCGTGAGGCGGAACTGGCCTAAGACAGCCAACCAATTAAAATACACGATCTGAAGATCCCTGAATATCTTGAGAACACCGTGTAAGTGAGAGCTTCACTTTGATATAGAAAGACTTGACGCCCTCGATGGACTTGTTAGTTTAGCTACCACATTTAGATTATTCATCATATTGTAACCATTTACAAATCCTTATTCAACATGAACGGAAACGGCACAAACGGGCACTCCACCTCCGCCCACGGCACAAACGGCAGAGTCAACGGAGTTCACAGAGCTTCCGTTGATGCCAACATGCCTATTGCCATTACCGGTATCAGCACCAGATTCCCTGGAGGTGCTGATACCCCGGAAGGCCTTTGGAAGATGATCTCCAAGGGTAAAAGTGCCTGGTCCAAGGTCCCCGAGGATCGGTTCTCTCTGGAGTCGTTCCATCATCCTGACCCAGACCGAAATGGAGCTGTAAGTAGGCCCTTGTGAGTTAGGTGCTAAGCTAATTTGATTAGATCAATGTCATCGGCGGGCATTTCTTGGAAGAAGATATCGCTTGCTTTGATGCTCCCTTCTTTGGCATCAGCCGCAATGAAGCAAAGGTAACCCTAATTCACTTTACACTGTCAAGTGTATATCACTGACAATGGCAGGCTATGGACCCCCAACAGAGACTGCAGCTTGAGTCAGCATACGAAGCTCTTGAGAATGGTAAGATACCACGATTAATATCAAGACAGAACTAACACACAGCAGCCGGCATCTCGATTGAGCAAGCCTCTGGCACAAAGACATCAGTGCACATTGGTGTCTTTAACAAAGACTACGCAGACATAATGTGTCGTGACCCTGAAACCGGCCCGTTATACCAAGCTACCGGCAACGGTCAATCCATCTTATCCAACCGCATCTCATATTTCTTTAATCTCAAAGGTCCCAGTGTCACGGTAGACACAGCTTGCTCATCCAGTCTTGTCGGTCTTCATCTCGCCGTTCAGGGTCTACGCATGGGCGAGGCCGAACAAGCCATTGTCGGCGGAACAAACCTCATCTTCAGCCCTGATATCATGGTTGCCATGAGCTTACTCGGCTTTTTATCACCCGATGGTCGATCTTATGCTTTTGACCACCGAGCAAAGGGCTACGCGCGAGGCGAAGGTATCGCCACTATCGTTCTCAAGCCATTGGACAAAGCTATCCGTGATGGCGATCCCATCCGCGCTGTCATCCGTGGCACCGGTGTCAACTCAGACGGTCGAACAGCGGGAATTACTCTTCCCAACGGCGATGCGCAAGAAGCTCTGATCCGAGAAGTCTACGCTAATGCCGGTCTTGACCCTGCTGAGACGGGATACTTTGAGGCGCACGGCACAGGCACTCAAGCTGGAGATCCTATGGAGGCTGGTGCTATTCATCGCGTCTTCACAGCAGATTGCCATCGCTCTTCGCCTTTCCTCCTGGGAAGTATCAAGACGAATATCGGTCATCTGGAGGGTGCGAGTGGATTGGCTGGTGTTGTGAAGGCTGTCCTTTGTCTTGAGAAAGGACAGGTTCCGCCGAATATGAACTTTGAGAAGCCGAATGAGCGACTTGATCTTGAGAGCTGGAACATCAAGGTTAGTAGTGATACAAGAGACAGACAAACTTGGCTAATCTCCAACAGGTCCCTACTGAGCTCACCAAATGGCCAGAAGACGTCCCCCGTCGTGCGTCAGTCAACAGTTTCGGCTACGGTGGCACCAACGCCCATGTCATTCTCGATGGCTACGACGCATCCCAACACGACATCAAGACCATGGAAGACTCAGACATCCACCGTCGAATCTTTGTCTTCTCAGCTGGTCACCAAGAAGCAGCGTCCTCGCTCTTCAGCCGCATGGGCTCTTACCTCCGCGACATCCCCACGGAGAAACGCACTCACGTTCTTCAACAACTCGCGTACACTCTTTCCGAGCGCCGTTCTCAATTGTCTCATAGATTGGCTATCTCTGCTGGTTCCGTGGATGAGCTTATCAATACCTTCGACAATGAGAAGCTTAGTCTCGTCAAGTCTCAACGCCTCACTCGTATTGGCCTCGTGTTCACGGGTCAGGGTGCACAAACTGCGCAGATGGGCGTTGAATTAATGACCTACGGCGTCTTCGCTCATAGTCTGTACCGCGCGAGCAGGACCCTCAAGAACATCGGATGCTCTTGGGATCTAGTCTCAGAACTCCACAGAGACGCTGAGACCAGTCTTGTCAATGAGCCTCTTTACAGTCAACCTCTCTGCACAGCTGTGCAGGTCGCCCTTGTTGACTTGATCCGCTCGTGGGGTCTGCAGCCTACCGCTGTTACTGGACACTCCAGTGGTGAGATCGCTGCTGCCTACGCAGCTGGTGCCCTTTCTCACGAAGCTGCTGTGGTCGCTGCTTACTACCGTGGAGTCGCCTCGTCGCAGCTAGCTGCGGATTCTAGTGTCAATGGTAGCATGGCAGCTGTTGGTCTATCCCCCGAAGAAGTGGAGGGATACTTGGCCAAGTTGACGGCTGGAAAGTTGGTCATTTCTTGCTACAACGCCCCTAGTAACGTCACTATCTCTGGAGACGTCCCTGCTCTTGAAGAGCTTGAGGCACTGCTGCAAGATACTGGTGTTTTCTTCCGTCGCCTCAAGGTTCCTGTGGCGTATCATTCCCATCACATGCAAAAGATTGCGGACGTTTATCGCAAGTCTCTGGAGTCCCTCCCCAAGCAGAATGGCTCAGTCGATGCGGAAGTGCAGTTTTACTCATCTGTCACTGGCACTCTCATTCCCATCTCTGAACTCGATGCTGAGTACTGGGTTCGAAATATGACATCGCCAGTTCAGTTCAACTCCTCCCTGAAGAACATGTGTCTTGGGCTCAAACCCGATGGAAAGCGCCTTTTGCGTGGTAACAAGATGAACGTGCAAATGTTGGTCGAAGTTGGCCCTCACTCTGCTCTCGCTGGACCCATCAAGAGCATCCTCAAAGATGCATCCTTCAGCGGCAAGGCCAAACTTCCGTACACATCTTGTCTTGTTCGAAAGGAGGATGCTGTCACCTCTATCCAGAAAGCCGCTGGAGAGCTCTTCATGAATGGATACCCGATCAACATCGCACGCATCAACGAGCCAATTGATGGACCTTGCCCTCGGGTTCTCCCCGATCTTCCCCCTTACCCTTGGAACCACTCTCAGCGATACTGGCACGAGTCGAGGATGAGCAAGAACTATCGCATGCGATCTCAGCCTCGGAAGGATCTGATCGGGGCACCAGTAGCGGATTGGAACCCCACTGAACCACGATGGCGAGGCTTCATTCGCCTTTCTGAGCTGCCATGGATCAAGGACCACAAGGTTGAGGGCAAGATTCTGTATCCAGCTGCTGGCATGATTTCCATGGCCGTTGAAGCGATGCGACAACTGGTTGATGCTGATCAAGTCACTGAGTTCGAACTTCGAGATATTCAGATCGGCAAGGCTATCATGATCAGTGAGGAGGACGGCGACTTGGAGACCATGTTCACTGCTCGCCCTTGGAGCACCTCAGCTGTTGAGTCTTCCAAGAACTGGTGGGAGTTCCGACTTTTCACTGTCTCTGAAACTGAAGGTTGGAGTGAGCATTGTCGTGGATGCATCTCCGCCGTGAAGAGTTACGCCTCTGGTGAGTTGGGTGGCACCAAGGAGATCAAGCTGCGTGCCGAGAGATCGCACAAGTTAGTCACTCAGCATGATGAGGTCTGCGGTGATGGCGTCAACACACGACGCATGTACGATGACCTTGAGAATGTTGGACTTCACTACGGCCCCTCATTCCAGAACATCTCCAACTTGCGAAGCGCAAAGAAACAGCCGCTCGTATACGCCAACGTCACTGTCCCCGACACAGCACAGCTCATGCCCCGCAAGTTCGAGTATCCTCATCTCCTTCACCCTGTGACTCTCGACTCTGTTCTTCAGACCATCTTCCCAGCTCTTGCATCTGGTGACAAGGATTTGTCAAGCCCTCTTGTCCCTACCTTCATCAGGCGCATGAAGGTTGCAAACAGGCTATGCAGTTCACCTGGTCAAGTTCTCAAGGTTGCTTCCTCAGCTGTCTGGAAGGGCTTTAGGCATGCAGATGCTGATATCACTGCCCTGGATGGTAGTGATGGGGCCATGGTTGAGATTCAGGGTCTGCGATGCTCTTCCATTGCGCACATGGTCGCAGCTGAGACCGCCAACGACAACCGGAAGCTCTGCTTTGATATGGTCTGGGATGATGACCTCAGTCTCCTGGATGCCAAGAACATCGACAAAGTTCTTCCACCAACGACCGCCACCACCGAGATCTCAGCTGAGATTCGCGACATGGAGACTGCAGCTTTCCTCTACATGAGGGACGCCATCGCCACTATCCAACCTGAAGAGCGTGCCAAGATGTCTTCGCATCACCGTCTCTTCTACGATCAAATGGTTGGTGTTTGTCAACGCGCTGAGAAGAACGATTTCGCCCTACAGTCTTCTTCCTGGAGCACTTGTTCCGACTCCCAGCGCCAGGAGCTAGCCAAGAAGGTGACTGCTTTCAGCGCTGAGGGAGAGATGATCTGTCGCATGGGAGAGAACCTGGTTCCTATTCTACGACAAGAGGCTGATCCTCTCACTCTTATGCTGGAGAACGACCTGCTGTACGATCTGTACCGAACAGCTTTGGGAACAGATCGCTGCTACGAGCAAATGTCCAAGGTCATCCAGAAGCTCTCCCACAAGCAACCAGACCTCAAGGTCCTTGAGATCGGCGCTGGCACTGGCGGAGCTACGAAGCCAATTCTCGAGACACTCGATGGACATGAGCCTGGATCGTACCCTCGCTTCGCGCAGTATGACTTCACCGATATCTCAAGCGGTTTCTTCGAGAAAGCCCAAGAGAACTTCAAAGCCTGGGCTCCATTGGTGAACTTTAAGCGTTTGGACGTCGAAGGCGATCTCCAAGACCAGGGCTTTGTCTTTGGTTCTTATGATGTTATCATCGCAGCCAACGTCCTCCACGCCACCGGAACCATGAAGAAGACCATGCAGAACGTCCGCAAGCTTCTCAAGCCAGGTGGAAAGCTCATTCTTATGGAGGTTACACATCTTCTCCTTCGAGGATCAGTCATCTTTGGAAACCTGCCTGGTTGGTGGCTTGGAGCAGGCGAGGGTCGTACACATGGACCTACTTTGACTGAAGAGTCTTGGTCTGAACTCTTGCGAGACACGGGATTCTCTGGATTGGATATTTGCTTGAGAGATTTCCCTGATCCCGAGGAGTGTATGTACAGCGTCATCGTAACAACCGCTGAGCGAGAGGAGCAGAGCGCCTATCCACCTGCTGTCATCCTGGATTCTTTCCAGTGTGATAGTGTTGCTACCAAGCAACTGGCTCAAGGACTCTTGAACATGACGGGAGTGAAGCCGGAAATTTGGTCACTGGATGAATATGCCTCGGCTGATATCTCCGACAAGGTCTGTATCTGTCTCGATGAGATTTCCCGACCTGTGGTCCATCAGATCAACGAAGAGGCTTTCTTGAAGCTTCGCAGTGTTGTCTCGTCCAGCAAAAGCCTTCTTTGGGTTTCTCGCAACGGCAAGGCTCCCGAAGCCAACCTGATAACTGGTCTAGCTCGCTCTGTTCGCTCAGAAGATCAGACCAAGCGCCTAGTTACCCTCGACCTGGACGATCAAGCCCGACAGACAGCTCCAGAGGCCGCTAGCACCATTCTTCATGTCTTCCAGGGCTTGTTCAATCGAGATGATGATAATTCCAAGAATGACTGGGAGTTCAGAGAACGCGATGGCCGACTCATGGTTCCACGAGTCATCGAGGATGTTTCAGCCAACCAGTACATCGCTCATGAGACTCAAGAGCCAGTTCCTGAGTTGCAGCCCTTCCACCAGCCTGGAAGACCTTTGAAGCCTGAGATTGGTATTCCAGGCTTGCTCGATACTCTCCGCTTCAAGGATGACTTGACCTTTGAGACTCCAATTGGCGATGATGAGGTCGACATTCGTGTTGCAGCTTCAGGTGTCAACTTCCGTGATATCATGGTTGCTATGGGTCAACTTGTCGATAACTTCCTCGGCTGTGAATGCAGTGGTGTCGTTACTCAAGTTGGTTCCAACATCACCCACGTCAAACCAGGAGATCGCGTGTGTACCTGGACTCTTGGAAGTTATAGCACCTTTGTGCGAAACCCAGGTACCTTGGTCCAGAAGTTCCCCGACGACATGACCTTTGAAGTGGCGGCTTCCATCCCGATCATTTACTGCACCGCCTATCTTGCCATCATACAAACTGCCCAACTTCAGAAGGGTGAGACCATTCTTATCCACGCTGCAGCAGGTGGTGTTGGTCAAGCTGCTATCATGTTGGCAAAGATGATCGGCGCAGAGATCTACGTCACTGTTGGAACACCTGATAAGCGAAGCTTCCTGATCGAGAACTATGGTATTCCTGATGATCATATCTTCTCCAGTCGAGATAGTTCTTTTGCAGACGGTGTCCGACGTATGACCAACGGCAAAGGCGTCGATGTCGTTCTCAACTCGTTAGCCGGCGAGTTACTTCGCGAAACTTGGCACTGCATCGCCATGTTCGGGCGGTTCATCGAGATTGGCAAGCGAGATATCGAGATCAACACAAAACTCGACATGGATCCTTTTATCCGCAACGTCACATTTGCATCCGTTGATCTGACGGTTATCTTCCGCCACCGCCAGCCCCTCGGTGTCGCTGCTCTCACGGCTATCATGGAGCTCCTCCGAGAGAAGAAGGTCCACGAGATCAGCCCTATTACTACATACCCCATTTCCCAGATGGAAGATGCGTTCCGAGTCATGCAGGCCGGTAAGCACTTGGGCAAGCTGATCATCACGGCTGGGGATGAAGATCTTGTGAGAGTTCTTCCCAAGAGTGAGGAAACTCTCCAGCTACCCGCTGATGCTTCGTATCTTCTTGTCGGTGGTCTGGGAGGCTTGGGTCGAGCGACTTCGGCTTGGCTCGCTGAGCATGGTGCCAAGAACCTGATCTTTGTCTCTCGATCCGGTACAGCGAAGCCCGAGGCAGCTGCTCTGGTTGAACGCCTGGAGAAGAACGGCGTCCATGTTGCTGTTCTCAAATGCGATGTTTCCGACTATGAGAAACTGTCCGCTGGTGTGCATGATGCGCTCAAGACTATGCCGCCAATCCGCGGTCTTATTCACGGTGGCATGGTTCTCAACGACTCCATCTTCGAAGCCATGACCTATGCTCAATACCAGGACGCCATCCGTCCCAAGGTCACTGGAACCATCAACCTGCACAACCTCACCAAGGATATGCCCCTCGACTTTTTCATCATGCTGTCTTCTGCAGCAGGAGTCGTTGGAAATTCCAGCCAGGCCAACTATGCAGCTGGTGGTGCGTTCCAAGATGCATTTGCGCACTACCGCACCGAGCAGGGTCTTCCAGCTGTGACTCTCGATCTTGGAGGCATTGACGATGTCGGATTTGTCGCTGAGAATGCAGACTACGTTGTCAACCTGGAGCGATGGGGATACTTGACCATCTCCCAGGCAGAGTTCTTCTCCATGATCAAGCAGGCCATTCTCCAGCCTCAGAGATCTCAGACAAACTGTCAAGTCGTCACTGGTCTTGGAACGCAAGGAATGGCTGAAGAAGGAAGCGATGCAAGCCCCGATGAACTACCCTTCTGGTTCCGCGACGCCAAGTTCTCCCATCTTCTCCAGATGGGCAGAAAGCAAGTCCAAGCCACCGATTCAGAGAATGGTCTTCGTCTCATCGAGGCCATCCCTGCAGCTGAGTCACTCAGTGAAGCGACCAACATCATCTGCGATGCCATCATCGAGAAGATGGCCAAGATGTTGGGGATGCCTGCTGAGAGCATCGACGCGTCACAAAGCATGGCTGCTTATGGATTGGACTCTCTCGTAGCTGTCGAGTTGCGAAACTGGCTGTTCCGAGAGGCGAAGGCGGATGTTGCAGTGTTTGAAGTCCTTGGCAAGGGCTCGTTGATTGCCTTGGCGGGGGACATTGCGCTGAAGTCCAAGATTCTTCCCGCGGCGCTGCGAAAGGAGGTTCTTGATGGCGATGCTTGAGTTGTTTTTGACTACGGTTTATAGGCGATTGGTTGGCGCTTTGGTGATTAAGTTGTCATTTCTATCAAGTTTACTGGTATCGTTAGTCTTGTGTTTACCTGGAGTTTGGAAGGCGTTCTGGATAGTTAGTGTATATTTACTCTCTGTCTGCAATTTTATTCCACTGCAATGCGTCGAAATCACGAAGCCCGTCCAGGAACATCACAATCCAATAGCAAGCCAACTACGGGAATGCCTTCATTCCAATGCCTGCCAGCATCATGAACTTCTATCGACCCAACAGACCCAGTTAACCGAAATTGATACACATCATTGAATCTGAGTCTCGAAAGAATATTGATAAATCCGCAAATTATCTTTTATAAGTCATATTCATAAACTTGGCCTCGCGTTCAATGACAGAAGCTATAAATTTGTATATGTTGGCTAAAATACAGAAGGCATCCCTGGTGCGTCTAATTAATGATTTCCCGGCATCACCTTTTCTTCTACGTCTCCTGCGATTGTTGCAGGGTGTTTCTAGTCACCGACAACAACGAGCGAATGGTAGACTGCACCTCCGCCATCGTACTCGACGACATGCAATCCGCTATCCCCAAGTTCCCCGAGTGCATAAACCTTGACTGAAACGTCCTCACTGTATGGTACAGATGCTTCAGCTGGTAATCCACCACCGTCGCTAGTAAAATCAGTCGCAGGGGAGGGTCGAGTCGTAAACCTGCAACTTGGCAGTCTACCGAGTCAAATGCCTTGCAGCTTTGGTTCTGCGTAGACGATGAAACTGCATTGCGGATCTCGTGGAGGATCTGGTCGTATGTAGATAATAATAGTGACAATGGTGTGAGTACTAGATGAAGAACTGTTTGCCAATTGGAACAAACAGAATCCATTTCATCACCGCTGTTTTTGACACATTGCTGCAATAGCTCCGTTACAACGCCAAGAGTCTCCTGTACTGGCTTCATGGCTTTTTCTATACACTTTGCCGGTCGGGGTTGCGCATTACCCGTCCTCGTATGAGCGGATGGTAACCTCGTGCGTAATAGCTCTTGCTGCAGGCTGGATAATCGCTCGAGTGGAGTTTGTGTTTCTTTGCTTTGCAGGCGGGGATCAATGATGGACTCGTGCGAACCAACAGGCGGACTCTGGGGAACGGGCCATGTATCTTCGTTCATGGGAATATCGAGGCATGGATGGGTACCATTGAAGTTACCTAGGCTGTCTGTAAAGTCGAAAGAGTCAAATAGCGAAGTGTCTTGAAACTATTAGCATGTGAATGCGTCAGGGACCATCGTAGATCTCACCTGCAATGCAACTATCCCCAAGTTGCGGAGGAGATGGAGGCATGGATATTCCCGAATCCGCCGTCAATGCATCTCCATCCACCATGCCATAGAAGGCAGTTTCAGAAATAGACTGTGTCTGTTGTGTCTCTCTTGGAGCCATTGATGCTTTACTAGGTCTTCCAACCTTAAGTGCAGGGCTATACGTGCAGACCGAATCGTCGCCAACACAGCGAACGCATCCATTCAAGTCCCCAGAGCAGCGCAGTTTACGTGAATGACAGCGGTCGCAGGCAAGCCTCTTTTTGGGTCTTGTTCCCGAGGGACTGTGCATTTTTGCGGAGAAAGCGACAAGGACAGACAGAAAAAACGGGTTAAACGGCGATTGGGTTTCACTTCACTGTCGGAATTGGGAGTACAAACGGGAGTAAAGTACTCTCCGAAGGGTTATATCAAGACACGATCTAGCTGCATGCTAATGTAGCAACAATGGAAGGATTCGGTGCCCATTTGGACGCGCTTTTACGAGTGTCCTAGTTGAGATGTCCATGGTTGCTTTTGGCAAATACAGGCCATCCGCTGACTGTGCTTCTCCACCTAAGGATCTTCACACGGCGCTTGAAACCACAAAGGTATACACCATGGGAGCTAATTCAGTTCCGGGCATATTCTAGGATTGAGGAGATAACGCGCTCATCGTACCATCAGCAGCAAAGGATTGAGAACCTTGAACGGCAAAGTGTTCGGCATCTTCCGCCACAGCAATTCCTTTTCTACTGCCCAGTCCAAGGCGGAAGGCGAGAGCTATTATCCGCTGAATCACCCCACAAGCTAGGCTCATCCATGCGCTGTTTTACGCGACGTTGCATTCTTCCAGGTACTGGTCCTACTGGAGATATCACGAACTCGACCGGAAGTACGGCATTTGCCTGCTAGCTCCGGGCAATTATCTACTGCTTGCTTGCGCCTCTCCCGCTTTCCCGCTGAACTAGAACTGCTGTGGCATCGTAGTGGCAGTTCAACGGTAGTTGCTAGGAGCACCGTTGGAGCCCCTTGAATCTTACCGCCAAGAAAATTCATCTGGAGGATTTGTTAGCGGCCCGCCAATCTGACCAAATAATCACCGAATTCTCCATAAGGAATAGGAAGCACCGCAAACGTCGCAACATCAGCCCTGCGCCGCACTAAGCCTGCTCTAGGCAATCAAAATTCTTGGCATGCTGCGGAAGAAGCAGGGAGTTTGCCAGTGGCAGCGCTAGAAATATTCTTTGCGCATGAAAGACCATTATCAAGTCACCTATACTGCTTGATGACACGTCGTTATGCACAGTGGCTAATTCTTATAGCTATCGAGTTTCTAACTCTGACAATTACTCGTCGCAATTGGAGACAACTCCACGTTGCATCGCGGAGTCGTAGAGATTCAAGATCTCTCCTCAAAGTTTATCGCAGATACGCCAGGAATACGCCCCAACAAAAAGGTTCTATCCACCATAATCACCAGTCGTAAGCCTCCAATCGTACGTTTTAGTTATCGTGAATCCTTAGTGGGTCATTCTCAAACTCGGCCCATAACTAAGCGGACTCCATATTCGTTCCCGTTGGCGAATCTATGTATTTGGCCTCCATTTGGAGTCATTTATCGATCGCGGAGCAAAACTTCTTCCTGCACTCCGTCCTTCTGTGGGTGGGCGCCTGGATAGCGGATTCAGCACCAATAAGGATGCCGTTGATGCAATCCGCGGGCTTTAGCCGTTGGTTAAACGTGCGTTGGTTGCATGGAATGCAGGGATACCTAGATGACAAAAGGAGGCTTACAATGCGTGTCAGACCGTATATCCGATTGATGACTACCTGAATCGCCACGCGCAATAGCCAATTACGTGGCTCTCTGCAAGACATTTGTTCATACGGACAAGTCCGCGGCATCTTGCAGTGTGTGTAGGTCTTTGTGTTAAGTTTGTCCAATATCACGTCCACCTGAAGTTATTGCCAACCTCTCAACTTGCAACCCCGGGGCGAACAAGGACAAGCCTGTCATTTTTATCTTCCCATTGTGCTGTTCTGAGGGTGTTTTGGCCGGTTAAGCACCCGTGGCCCCAAAGCCCTGTCTGTGAAAGAGCTGGGCACAACCTAGTTCTTCCAAGCCAGCTATTTCTTCGCCATATTTAGCAACAAATGTCACAGAACGGCTGTTTCTTATGCCATAAGCAAGTAGAGAGCTTATAACATACACAAATTCCATTTGAGAGTGGGAAAAACAAAGCATTAAGCTCCCTTCAGGGTATCTAAGATATCGGCCATTAACCAAAACGGGCCCAACCCATTTATTTCACTTGGCATGAAAGCTGCCCAGGAACCAACTGTTAACAGTGATGACCTTGACGTAATCAACCAATCTGGATTCCCTCTAGGAAACCTCACCCTTCACAAGCGCACCATCACTTAATATGCTTGTGATCATCAACAATGGCGTTATGTTCCCGGTAGCCAAAGTTTTACTTTTTTATAATACGTATTAGCTAACAAGTAGATATCGGGGAGTCACAAATTTCATTTCATGCCTTACTATGCCAACCAAACAGGGGGCGAAGCGCACGTTTACATTTGGAGACGTCACAGATTATGCGATAACGGAGCCGGCTCGGGTGTGGCGGGTAGTAGACAGAATCAGAGCAATAGCGTGAGATTACAGCCATATCAATACAGTATTATTCAGAATGGTCATGGTGGGTTTAGTAACTCCCCCTTTAAGTGATTTTGCGGTAAGACAATATGGTCACGTAAGGTGGAAGGGTGCAACTGAGTATTACAAGGGCCTCGAAGTCGAGTTGTCAATGCTAAATATACTCAATTGCCAATTTTCGACTATATGCATCTATAGGAACAGATTTCCTTGTCATAGGAACATATCATAAGGACATTGCACAAGCCTTCTTTAGTCTCAATTACACTGAAGATATCCCATCATGAACTGAAGACGTACGCCTAAATTAGCAAGCTTGATGCGATGGTGCAGACTTCTCCTCAGAAACTCACTTTGAGTGTTCGTACAGGCTCTCAACAGAAGAAAACCTAACAGCCACGAATGCAGGCGCCGTTGCAGCATCGAATGCCCTGGATGCAAGCAGAGCAGCCGCTCTGACGAATAGCAAGCTCAAACTCGTCACGGGAGACAAGTTTGCCAGGGATCTCGACTTCAGGCTCGGGGAGAGCAGCAGCCATGGCTGTAGAGGCCGAGATTAGAGCAAAGACAGCAGAGAAGAACTTCATTGTGAGTAGATTGAGATGAGATGATAGTTTAACAGGATGATGCTGGTTCTATGTTTCAGTCGGATGATGGTGCCCTTATATAGGCAGGAGAGCGGCATTCCATTGCGCTCACATAGTGATGATTACTGTGAGTACAGGGAATATCCGAATCAGATAATCTGATTAGATGATCAGATAAGCGGCCCTTGTACTAATCCTTGCTCTCCAACCGTACTATGGCCTATCACAGCAGCGGATCATATCAATCAGTGGAATGGTATGTCATAAAAGCTCATTTTAACAAGCACCTTTTCGTAGTTCTTACTGCCAAGAAGACTAGAACAGAGGTTAATGGTCAAGCGTGAGTGGTTTAGCTTTTCACCATGCAGCTAACCATTCAAGCCGTCATTATTTAGAAGACTAATGATGACTGTTAAATAAGTTGCATGTCATGGAATAACTGCAAGAAAATCTCTCCAGTAATAAAATCTGACCAAATAATCCTTATACCGCCATCGAATCATTTCCTCAACTTCTGTGCATTTAATAGCCAAGATAAAACATCTTCTAGAGAGACTAACCCGTCTGACTTCCTGCGGGCCAACTCCGGTAAAGGGTGAGGCACAGGATGCCAAGACTTATTGCCTGCGACAAGAATAACCTAGAATAGCCTTCTTAGCTTTGGAATCTTCAGGGAAGCTCCAATTATCATTCATAAAAGGTATTGCATGATCGGAATTCACGCCAATAAATTTTCCTGGAAGTGAACGAACGCTAGCAAATGCCTAAAATGGACTTGAAAGAAGATAATTTGGTGACACATACTCTAAGAAAGTTTCAGACCTGCCAGACTGGGATAAAAGTGGTTGGTGGATCAAGCTGCCTATGGATACCCTTAACCTTGAGCTCGCACGGAATCCCGTTTTATAAACCACGAAGTCAATCAAGATGGTTCATAGCATTGCCTTGGCAGAGCCAGCCGGTCTCCTGCAATCGTCCTGATATACATTCCCATGATCCATTGCATCAGCCCCATCAACCATATCCTTCCACTATAACTCAACTTGAGCGCACCTGGAGGGAGATTCCTCCTTCATATCCTTCAATAACTCAAGAATTTTCCTGCGGTCGTTGATACGGGTCAGATCCGGCATTTCCTCCCCATGAATGCAATGAACCTTACCCCGCTTAGACGAAATATCTTGCATGCATCAAGGGATCACCTACGGGGTCATAAAGCCAAGATTCATTGACGTTGGCAGGGAAAATGTCACCGAGAACAGTGACCCATAGCATCGAGGTGCAGCTTTCAAAAGTACTGAGACCTTCGGCGAGAAAGTTTGTCAAGCGTCGAGCAGCCATTGTGGAGAACGAAGTGATGAAGGTCAGCCTCAATTGAGTATGAGAACATACTTGTTTGTGTAAGATTGGCGGCTGTTAAGCAATAAACCAAAGTGTCAGTTTCCTTAGTTATGTTATGGGAGCTGACAGAATACCTCTTCGCAACTATGCATGGTTGGGTACACACAGAAAGCGGTGAAAGAGATGTGCTGTTTTCTTTTCAATGAGAGGCTCGCGGCATCTCGGGATACTTATGGCTTGTAGCACAACCAATCCATTTTCTCATGTGATATTAAATACGATAATTATATGTACATAACCGTGCCGTGAGTAGCGTGTCCAAGCTCAGCCTTATTTATTCTGGTTTGGCAATGTCATTCGTTTCCGGCATCGGCAGTAACACATAGGACCTGATTCACAGTGCCGCAAAAGGATTTTGGTGTATTCTTCTAGGCTTGTATGGTTGGGGTCCTGGGGACCATTCATGCTTTCAGGACACTAGATTGGAAGCCTTTCAATGTTACAGGCATGGCATATAGAACAGACACCATCTTTCACCAGAGAAGTTGGGTTCCAATAGTGAATAATGAAAGATCATATGTCCCACGGCATTGGTCCGCTGTAAATACCTTCATCGATTCACGACCCATACAGCTCTCGGTAGCATTTTAAACAGCATGTCGTACCATCCATGACAACCATTCAAAGCCGAGTTTTGCAACACAGCCTCCACGGCGGCTAACTAGTCACAGCGAAGAATCAACCAGACTTGGCTCCAGGTCAGGGAGGTGGAAATTCTTTCTGTGATAAGTTACCAATGCCAGGGTATATAAGCATTTTCTATCACCAAATTTGACTTTCTCCCAGCAATCATTGAGCCACCGCAGCAACAACTTACAGACCACAAACAAAGTGTGAAATCACAAACAAAAAGGGATATCTAAATGTGCACGCAATATAGAAAGCAATATCAGTGTCCAACATGTGGCGACAACCACAGAGCTGACCAAGACTACCAGATGTGCAGTATAGGTCGCAGAGAGAACAAATGGGGTGCTTGTCATAAGTCGACGGTGGAGCTTCAGACCGAGGACGAAGAATGTAGGGAATGTATCAAGAAAAAGGAGGAGAAGAAGAAGAATTCAAAAAGGTGAAGAGGGCTTGAAAAGATTTGGATTTGACCCGATCATAGGAAAAGTGAAATATACCTAAGTAGTTAACAATGTTATGGAAAGGCAAATTTTCAACGGAAATATCCTATAGAAATCGTTTTAGAGGGGATCTGCGACAGCGCTATCCAAGTCAGAATAAAGATGATATTGTCTCCAAGTCTCTGCTCTTCTAAGTGCATAAGTACCTGGAGATAGATATCAAGCCTGCCGTCCGCTTCAAATCAGATCCCTTGTGCTATAGACTCTTAATGGCTACAAGCAATATCAGGAAGCATTACAGTAACCGGACATAAATATTCACTTGATCAGTCAATCTGTGACATTATACTACCCTGTATCAGTGATTCAAGTTGCGAGGTGCTTGACCCATGCTTTGCAGCGGTTGACTGCACACAGCGAGAGAAAAGTGAGGTTTAATCACGTTGCACAAGGGTTTCCAGATCAGAGCTTTGAGAGATTAGTTATGATGCACTGCGTCCCCCAGACATAGGAGCCTTTGTTCCTATCAGTCCTTCCCTTCGGCCATCGACAACTGCTTTTAGCTATCAATCCAATATCAGACAGCATCCCGCATAACACAAAGCGAGCTATGTGCACCGAGATTATTGCATTTTGGGAGTGCCCGGTATGTGGGACAGATTACGACACACGCAAGAGGTACTTTATGTGCAGAATAGGGTCGAGGCAAAACAAATGGGGTGCCTGCGGATTAAACGACCAAGATTATCAATACTGTATGGAAAAGTGCCCATCTTGTGTCAGGAGAGAAGAATACATAAAAACCCTGGGAAGCACCGAATAATTTTGGCTAAGGGATGGACTTGGTGAAGTAAGATACCTATACGCATCGAAAATAGGAAAGGTATTTCACTACTGATGCTTTCAAGATTGACATAAAAGGTACGGATAAGTGAGTAATACAGCTCTGGTTCAAATCAACCACCAGTAAACATATCTCCAGCCACATCAGTAGGCTATAAATCTCGCTCCTGTCCATCTACCTTTTCGCGTCGTCGTTCTAGCCACCCCAATCAACAGTCCATCTTAATGTTTTCTCTGGCCTATTGCTGTCTTCTTTCCTCATCAAGGACTGGCCGTTGCTCTACCGGTGCCTTCTTCTGCAAGGTCACCCAAATGGCTGATCCGATAATAAGAGCGCTACCGATAAAGCTCGTTGGGGGAGGAGTTGTTCCCCATACAACACGCTCGATGATGAGAGCAAATACCATTTGAACATACTGTTTTCGCGTTAGTTTTGGCCAAATGAATTTGGCAAGAAAGAACCCACGATGAGATTTGTCGCGCGGCCAGCCTTCTCTCTTTGCAGACCCTCTGTAAGGAGGACTTGGAAGAGAAAGCCCGAGACACCAATTGAGAGGAGAAGAACCCTGAATATGTGAGTTAAATCGTGAAGAATAGCGATTAGGATACTTACCATTCGGGCACACTTTTAGGTATCTCAAACTTCAGAGTGGGATGGACCATAATGATCATAAACGAGCTGAGAGTTGCAGTTGTAGCGAAGTAGTTGACACTCACGAGGGAGTGAGCTCGCTTCCCTATGATACGGATGGTAGAATATGCCGTCGCCGCTGCAATGGAACCAAAGATGGAACACAGAATAGCAAGGGTGCGTTCTTGAGGTGTTGCCTTTGGTGGTGGCAGGATACCCCCGTCAACACCGACATCTGAGTCCGAAGACCTGGGTGTTGGCGATCGGCGCAGGCTGTCAGGAAATAGAAAGGCTGGGCGCGCTACGAAGAGTACACCTGTGAAGGCGATGAAGCCTGCGGTAGCTTCCTTGATGGTGAATGGTTCCTACAGTAGTGGGTCAGACAGGCAGTCTCGCTATATGACAGGGTTGACTTACACGCAGAGCAACCCATGCTATGAAGGCAGTCAGAGTAGGGACAAGGAAAGTGATAACTGTTGCGTCTGATATATCGAGATATGACAGTGAGTCTGGTAAGGTTTGTTAGCATAGCCCTTCCTCGTACTGGGCAAACAAGGATGAACCTACAGTATAGGCCAAATAGTCCAGCAGATCCAGCCATGCCTCTCAGGATCAACAATCCTCTGACCTCGCGTGGACCAAAAGGAAAGTCGGGTACTTTCTTGCACCACATGTACAGGGATCCGATAATCGCTGTGGCCAGCATGCGAACAAATATGATTTGCAGGGCATGATACTTTGTCTCAAATGCAGTTGCCAATAGCCGTGTTGTCATAGACATCTGAGTTTGTTAGCGTACCGGACGGTTACATGCCGAACGGGAGTGGCTGCTTACGATGGAAGCGAAGAATTGGGCGACGAGAACATAGAACAAGCCAATGTTTCTGGAATAAACATTTTGTAACTTTGCCCAAAAGGTGTCGGGTTCTGGTTGGCTTGTCTCGGTTTCATGGGGTGAAACAGAGGCTGAATCTCTGTGGGGGAAAGTTGGCGACAACAGGGCGTCAGCTTCTGAGTCTCCAGCCTCATTGGCCTGCATCTTGCTTTGAGACATGTTTGAGGTTGCGGAAATAAAGTTGCATAGAGTTGTACGGCCAGCGCAGTGGTTATGCCCCGCAACACCCAAGTATCTCGACTTTCACACCCAGTGTGACAGAACAAGATTACAGTGCATCAATCAGCCCAGCTCAGCACACAGAAAAAAACTGACTGAAGGTTTTTTTTTGCTGGTCAGGTGGCGCTCAGCTAAATACTAAGCTTAAATTAGATCGTCTCTCCACGATAGGGGCATTTTCCACCAATCAATTAGTGGAGTCGATGTGAAACCCGGACTAAGGTTATTCCCGTTGTCCTTAATCTCGTCAATCTTCGTTTATCTGATTCACTGTCACTATTTCTACCGTTTTTTCTCTGTTGAATAATCACCATTAAGGTCTTAATACCTGATGGTCGTGGATACTACATTTTGAATAAGGATTGCCCAGAGTAAACGCGTGGGGGGTATCCAGCAGTGTGAGGATGTATGATCTGTATGACTATGTATTACCGTTAATTTTCAATAAAGTAACTGTATATTCTTCCGGTGATAACCAAACTAAAGATGCTAACTGGACCATCTTCATCAGAGGGGTGGGGTATTTCTCAAGCAGCAAGTAAAAACATCGTGACTCCAACAAAACTCAACGTCATCAACACGGAGGCTCTTTCACCAGAACCCCCATTGTCGTTCTGGCTTCCACCGCTAGCTGCAGCCGTAGATCTCGTTTCTCCTCCAGTTCCCGCCTGGGTCTGGATAACATCTTGCGCAGTGCTTGTAGCCTCAGCTAGAGAGAACGAGAATGCGCATTCGGCGTCAAGAGCTAGCACATCACCAACGTCATTAGTCACTTCCATCTCAGGGCAGGAGAACGTTCCGTCTTCCCCTTGAACTGTAATAGTCCTTGTACCAGTCTCAGTAGACGTCTTTGTTTCCCATACTGTTCTCGTGAAAGTCGTAGAGGGCGTGCAAGAAGCCTGCCGGACTAAGAGACCCAGTCCTCTGTTCGCATCGGCAGGGGCTGGGGCGGCATCACGACGAAGACGAGCTCCGGTATTTTTCGTTGTTGTGGTTTGAGCTGGCTCATAGTGGAGCGTACATCCCTTATCAAGCTCAAGGGTTGCACCCTCGTCGTTGGTGGCTGTCATGGGAGCACAGGTAAACTCAGGGGCGTTGCCAGTATCCGGTTCGATGTCTGTTGTGACTCTGACAGTCTTCATCTTGGTCGTGGTGACAGTATCCGTCGACGTAATGCTGCGGGTGGCCGCAGGGCATATCCTGCAGAACCCGTCAGAGCCACAGTAGGCGTTTGACCGACAGCACTCTTTATCGCAGCATGTCGTGCCTTTCAAGCAAGATCCATTCTCGCAACACTTCTGTGTTCCAGGATTGGCGCAGGATCCGGAAGAACAGCACTCACTGCTCTTAGGACATGCCCAAACAGTTCCAGGGCCAGTGCAGCAATTCGATGTTCGTGGATTGTAGCACTTACTATTTCCACAACGTTTTTGACCTGACGGACAACATCCGCCACCTGGCATACAATCGTAGCCCTTGGGACAGTTTCTTCCAACACCTCCACAGCATACTGAAGTGTCTGGGTTGTAGCATCCAGAAGAGCCACACTTGACCTCTCCTTTGCTGCAGCAACCTCCATCGACACAATTCTGGCCCTTGAGACATGCTATGCCGCTACTACAGCAAATCTGTGAGGATGGATCGTAGCATTTTGCCGATCCGCACTGTCTGGTGTTGCCACGACAGCATCCGTTGGGGACACATGTGCTGCCTTGAGGGCAACATCTAGCACCGTTTGAACATGGGTCTAAATGGCTGTTAGGAATCGGGATGCAGCTATACGGCGAGGGTTCATACAATATCCCGCATTGGCGCATTGTTGTTGTCTTGGATGCAAACCAAAAGACTGTAGCTCCGAGTCTTCCCCAATCCACTCTGTAAAATTGGCCACTGCATCAGGCAGTAGAATGTTTTCCACCGCAGCGTCGGTCAATGAGACCATGTTTGGTGCATTGTTCAGCAGGAAAGCCTCACCGCCAAACGCCACAGACTGCTCGGCCCAGAGGGCGAGCGGAAGGATGAGATAGGACAACATGAGTTCAAACACCAAGATCCCGTATTGAAACTGTCAGGTGAATCGATAGAAGTCAAGCCTGATTATAGAGAAACAAGGGCAAGGCTGTGAAGTGGCGCACCAAGAGTGATTTATAGCTCATTAGCGACTCATCCTCGCATTACCCCTCTCCCTCAATTCGGCCTTGTGATGTCATGGTGTTCTGCTAGTTGAGGATATCCCCTGATAGTAAAGCATGCCAAGGAAATTAGGCTGTGAAACAAAGGGGATGCAGCCTTTATCTTGCCTGCGCTATGCAGTGCTATACCAGAAATGAACGATTTATGGACCGAAGAAGTAACCTTAAATTAAGGGAGCGCCTAAGCTTGCATTAGTCTCTCTGGATAGCGTCTGTGGCTTTCAGGTGCCCTGAAGATAGGTCAGTATCAATCAGGCCGCGGCCAAACTCCTCAAGTAGCCAAGAGCCGACATATTTGCCTGTAGTATCCCTCAGACTATAGAGACTTATTTCCTCTATTTATTACAGAAAGTGCTTCATTCGGCATAATTTAATTACACGTACCCATCGATCATCTGACAAAAGTATGCCGACCTGTCTCAGCCGCACCATGCAGGAGCCTCAATAGGGAAAGTCGTGTGACAGGGGATCGACCCAAGGCTGAATGATCAGCACACAGTGCTCACGCCCGATTACAGTTGCTGGTCAGATTCGCAGTCGGTCAGCAATATCTGCAAGAGTTTCATGAACCCCATCTCATCCAACCGATGCACATTGCAATGACAGCTATAGCCACGATAGATATATTCCACTTGTTAAAGACAGCAGGCTTCAAAGATGGGGAGCCACAAAGATGTCCTGCAGTGGCAAACTTTTGCATGTTTGTGTTGTGTTGGTCTTGGAAGCTGGGGTAAAACTTGGCTTAGGGCCTGGGCAATCGAAGATCCTTGGAAATCTTGGGTTACAGCCAGGCCACTAGTAATTAATCACTTAGAATGCAAGTCGATCAAAGACAGGGGGATAAAATATCGCGCGATGGATTCCGCATTTGGCCTAAATGATGGAAAATGAATGGTTGATTGGGAGGGCAGACACAGGCATCGCCGGTTAAAAGCTCTATGCAGAGTTGTATTTTGGCCAATCAGTGGGAGTACCTGGACATGAGCTCTGGAAATTTGACTTGCCCCATTCACATGTACTCGTTGCTCACATTTTTTTACTTCTCTATACGGGAATTTGGTACTATGGTAGTAATGACGCCCATGCAGACCATGGTAACGTGGGAACTGATGTTTAATTAAGAATCAGAGAAACCTTTTCCAAATTTAACTTTTCCCATTCCGCTGCTACTACTTCTCCACTTGCAAGTCGGTATGCAATACCATCCTTCCACTCAACCCAGAGTACAAGATATGAATCTGTCTTGATCATTGGTTGTTCGAATTCCTCTTTCTCTTGTTTCCATGTCTTGGAGCATGTTTTCAGTTTGCATACCGCTACTACATCGACCGGTAGCCCTCTCTCAATCCCATTTACGTACTCCGGGAAAAGATCCCACGAATCCTTATTAACCAGGTGCAACTTTCCGACGTCTTTCCCCGATCCATTACAGAGCTTTGCTTCGAGATCCCACGAGTATTTTAACTGATCCGAGTCCTGGTGGTATCCTGAAAGTCTGGCTTGGAATGTCTCGCAGAATAAATATTGGGTCTGCTCCGGCATAAACGGAGGTCTTGATTCCTGAATATCTCCAACCGGGAATGGGTAGTACCACTCTAATGGCCTCCCACAGTATTCTGTCATGGCTTCATGCTTAAAGACATATCTGTCGCACCCATCAGGGTGAATTCGGGGCTCGGTATGATGAATCGGCATTGTGGTAGTATCTCGGCGCGTCCATCCAGGGGGCATAGGTTTGGTGAAATCCTTATAACCATTGCGTTTCTCGTACCAGGTCGACCGAACTTTTCGTCTTTGCTCCGGCGAATTGGTAGGCAATCTGCTTGTATACCACTCGGTGATGGGGAATGCTTCTTCAACATAGGCTTCCCCGGAAACGTAGTTGCTATCAACACGAACCGCTGTCTGGCAGCGCGTATCAACTGGACCTTTCCAGCCCAACCACGACCACGATGGAAGACCAGAGGACTGGAATTGATTCTCGATAGGTCTTCCTGATGTGACGCGGCGTTGGAGACGTCCTTTCAAACAAGGTCGCCAACCTAGACTGTGCTCGAAGAACATCTCTGGAATTCCATAGAGGAACCCTCCTTCAAAGGATCGACTGAAGACCGTTAAGAGACCGAAAATAGCTGGAAGTGCATCCTCTGCGAAAGTCAATGACCTCTGATTGTACGCATCAATATATCTGAGAAGAGACCAGTCATCCGGGAATCCAGCCATTATCATGTTGGAGTAGGGTGTGCCTTCATCATCGATCTCAGTATATAAAGTCAACTCCTCATGCCACACACTGCACGCACATACCCAGTGCAGCTCAAGGTTGTTAAAATGATCTTTCTCTTTGCCATTGCATATTCTTGAAATGTCCAGCCTCTATCATAATAAGGTTGGGGTTGAGAAGAGAAGAACACCATCTCGTTCAGATTCCAAGTGTTCCGGACAAAGAGTCTCTCATCACCAAAGGGAATGATATCTTGGCTGATCCCTCGTGAATTAGAAATACCATTGAGGCCAGATAAACCAGACTCAGAGTCACCATCTGTAGCGATGATACTCACCACCGCATTAGCATAGATGGCTCCCATGGATTGTAATTGCTCAGAAGCTGCCTCAGGGTCGTGGTGAGTGATACAGAGAGCATCAGCCCATAGGTACCGCTCATCAATGGCTGCAGTAAGATACATGGCGCGGTGAATGATGGGTGAGACATGGGCTGAGAATTCTGTGGCTTGCAAAGCGAAAGGCTCCTGTAGCCTTGTGAAGTCGCTTTTGGTAGTATTCTTCTGGGCATGCTTTCCATAAGTGTAACTCATTGCCACATAGTTGCCAGGTACATGGCCAGGAACAATGCATTGCCTCTGCACATCAACTAGCCACGCAGGTCGAGTAGGCCAGACTTTGAGAGGGTTTTCGCATCTATCGCCATGAGCAAAAACACATTTGTTCTTCCATTTCTTAACAGTTTCAACATCAGCCGAGTCGGGGTTTAGCAGGCGCCCATTGCCTGGGTGGTTGGCAATATGGACCTTTTTCTCCAATAGCAAGTTCCAGGTATAGCCTCCCTGGGACACAGATTGAACAATGCTTGCGCTACAGCCTTTGTGTGGTTTTTTAAATCCCAAGTCACTAGTGTCATAAATGTCACCAGGGGTTTCCATGGAGCGAACATAATCAATGAAGCTTTGCACTAGTGCCTTGTGGTTCTGACATGTGGTCGAGAGGGCTTCTTCAAAAGATCCCAGATTGATCTCAGGCGCAGATTCGGGATCTGCGAATTGGTGCCAGATGGCTCTGCAAGTTGAACAACTGAATGCCCATTTTGGCACGTTGTTTGCAAGATTTGGTGTATCAGGCATTAATGGGAGCCAGAATTGATAGGGGGTGAAAGGGGATAGGAATAAAAAGAAAACAATTTGCTCAACTTATGTGCCCTGGAGTGTTTTCCAAGTATGAAAGAGGGGTAGCTGGATGAGTACCTAAGTACCGTAGTAGTTGTGAACATGCCACTGACTTTCTAACCCCGCCATCCTGTCATTCGGTCTGGCCTTGATCTCTTATCTAGCAATATAGACTACTACAATAATTAATTAAATTAATTCTCTGAATATTATGGACAATACCTGAAGGACATCCAAAAGAGTAAATATTGGTTGATGATTGCTTTATTGTTCCATTCCATCCCAGCCGTTCGTAGGTAGGTGCCAGCTACAGATGAGTTAGCTTTAGGGTAGGCTGACTAATATGCATAGGTAGATAAGATATCGATAAGCTGTATATCCTATCGATAAGAGTGGGCATAATTTAATTTCGGTTGCCAGGCAGATGGGCGGCTGCCTCTCACGGACCCAGCCGGAACATCAAAGTGAATGCTTAGATACTTTTTATAAAGGATCATCATATTCACTGGCTTGAGAAGCACCAACTTTCGTGAATCGGTTCATTACAGCAATGGAAAAGCACAAGACCTACCTTCAGAGCGTCGCAGATGAGAATTCTGCATTGACAGACGAGATCAATCAACTGGCCGCTCACTCCCAAACTCAGCCCAATGAAGAAGTCAACGCGGCCGTGAAACAATGCCTCTTAAAACTTTACGAGTCCATCGTCCGAATGAGCAACCACCGCGGACATCCGCGCACACCAAGACTAAGAATTCTCAACGCGTGGGAAAGCTTTCTGAAGCCCATTAAAGCCCTCAGTTTGCTGCCTTTCGGAGATTTCCTCACTGCGCGAATGCTGCTCTACCTTTGCAGTGGGCTATCGTCCCAACAAGCCCTCGATATGAAGTTCCCTGAAGCCCGTGCTTACAGTGTCGACGTTCCCTTGAACCAGATAGACATAGCACTGGACGATGCTTTACTGGATAGTCTGAGAAGCATGTGGACCAAGAGTGACAGATACGAAGAATTTGACTGGGTTTTCGGAGAATGCGAGGTCAGGCATTGGAGGGCCGAAGACAGATCCAGCGAGAGAGCACAACGCTGTCACCAGATTGTCCAGGCCCTCACTCCAGTTGAGCTCGTGGCCCTGGGTGGCAACCGAGGAAGATATTGTACTTTTGCAAAAAAGAGCGACGTGGGTATGGAAGATGAGGAAGGCTGGCAGCCGTTCTTAGGAAGCGTCCCGGGAGACCACTACGAGCGAACCCGGTCTTCAGTCCACATTCCAGATGATGAGGAGGTAATGACTGATGAATGGGTCTTTAAGATGACCGGCTGGGATGGCCCGATCCGTGACAGCTTCTGCTATAGCATCAAGGAAACGGACACAACCTCGACTCGGGACTTGCCCCTTTTCCCCCGCTCGCTCCAGTTCATTTTGGATGCGAGACGAATTGCACAGCCACTGACGGCTTCAAAAAGACGCATTCTTGCGGAGAAGGGATTATCTAAGGCTGGAATTCCCCCAGAGATGCGAGCGATGATTCTCAGCCACCTTGATCTACCAGTTAGACATCCGTATCTGTCGTCAGTCGATATCGCAGAGGCATACGCTCCGTTTCCAGAAAGGCATCGAAGCTGTACTGAGTGTTCAAGGAGCAAAAAGGTCGTCTCAACATGCCCTGTCAGGAGCATATATGTCTGGAACATCCCTCTTCGCACATTTTTTGTTTTTCATCCGAGCAGAACTAGTGGAGCTTCATTGTGTAGGTATGGCGCAAAATGCGAAGGACATCACGACAATGGCGATGGATGGAAAATCGTGCGAGAAAAGGAGCTGAACGCATTTGTGGAGAGGATCGTCAAAGAACGACACGGAAGTACCACGACTCTGGCTGATGTTGGATTTGCCCCACCGACGGACTTCACACTCGATGGCGAGGAGGAGGATCAGAAGCGAAGACACAGGCTATTCAATAGCTACGGACCGCTGGGGGATAGCTCAAATGAGTTGAGGATGAACGGAGCACTCTTTGGACTGACCTCGTCTATGGTTCATAATAAGTTACTTATCGGATCGTGGCAGGGTGAGTCGACAAGTGGGAGTTGCACGACTGATGCCCAATGGGCTGTAGCACGTTGTCTTGCGGATAACGAGTGTGCTCAGCGTGCGCTTAAACAGATGCATTCTCGCTGTCACCGGTGCTGATGTAGGAGCATAATATCGCGCAGTGGATTCATGTAAGGTTGTATTCTTACTAACCAAGAGGAGACTAAGGCAGAAAATGAGACAGCAAACGATTATCCCTGCAACTAATAAGCTTCTGTGATAGAAACATCTCACTGTACTATCCGTAGTGGAGACGCTGAAATCTTGATGCCTTGCATAGCCCCCATGGGCTGACACGGTTTATATATTGCCCTATCCGGCCAGAACAAAAAGTATCTTTGACTCTTTTTAGACACCTTCATTCGAGCACCAAGTGTCTTTTGATATCCGATCCCAAGCTACGAGCTTTGAGCCCACCGCCCAAGCAACCGCAACCGCCACAATGGCAAACACCCTGGGAGAGGCTAGAGGGCTGCCATACCCACAGAAGCTGAAGGCCGGGTGGTCCATCACTGTCAACGAACTAGAAGCAGCCAAAGACGCCATTGAACATGGCTTGGACCCGAACACTCTTTGGACAGAGGAAGACCTTCTGAAACCTGCTCCCAAATCTGGCTGTGTTGAACAGCATTATATTGAGGATTCAGCAACCTGGCCGCACTACAATACCCCGCTTCACCGTGCCATACACTTTGGAGAGTTTGGAACAGCAGAGTATCTGCTTCAGCACGGCGCAGACGTGGACCTGTACAACGCCATCGGGCGGACGCCGTTACACGAGGCTGTAGCGAACCAGAAACATGAGGCTATCCGGTTTCTCCTTGGTCACAATGTTGACGTCAATAAGAGCACTCTCGGGGCGTGCGTGAGGTACGAAGATGGCAATAGAGATATTCATGGGTCTGAAGGGGATTTGTGCCTTAAAATGGCTCTTTCCATCTCAGATCTCACGTCAATGCAGCTCTTAGTGGACGCAGAAGTCGACTTGTGCCCTCCCTCACAGCACCCTTGGACGGCTCTTGATCTGGCACTGTTATCAAGTGACCGAAGGATTATGGACCTTCTGCAAGCTCAGGGTTCCAACCTGCCCATCGGACGATCGACTAGAGGGAGTTCTTCGGCAGAGAATGGCTATCGAGAGGCATCACGAGACCTTCTTGCATTTACGGGAAACGGAGATGTCGTACCACCAAAAGAACTTTACGACGCGTATCTTTTTGTATTGGACATGATTGACGAGGTTACTTCCGCGAACGTCGATATCCTGATTCAGAAGTTCTTCGAAGTCCTGCATCAGACTGCCGACCAGATCCAGCACAGCCAAAACAGGAGAATATGTACTTCCTGCAAGAATTTCCAGCTCGGAGCCAGAAGCATCCATGAGAAAAAGACTGCGTTCGAGTTTGAACTTCACCAAAACAGAAAATGCCTCGATGATTCCGCAAATAACGGATGTCTTCTTTGTTCCATCATTGCTGACGCTCTCGATCAGGATGAAAGTAATATGAGGAGCAGACCCAGAGTTTCTGATGGACAGAGAAATCACAAGTCTGATCGTGTACAACTGTCAATGCCGTACCCAGACCATCTAAGGGTTTCATGCGACGATCTCGAAACCTATTTCGATGTCTCAAGAGTTGACGACCCTCTGATTTGTCGTCTTGAGAATGACGATGGACCGGATACCAGCACCGGTTCACCAAACGCTATGAAAGTAGCAAAGTGGTGGCTTCAGAGCTGCCAATCTGATGAGAACCACAATGAGTGTCAAAAGGTATACCATACTCGACAACAAAGCACCATTCTACCGAGGCGACTTCTTCAAGTTGGAACGTCCCAGAGTCAACCTCGCATTGTTGAAGTCCAAGATATCCCGGTACCTTATTGTGCATTATCGTACTGCTGGGGGGCCAAGGACTTTTTCATAACAACACGAAATAATCTCGCGCAAAACATGACCGGCATTGCAATGGAATCTTTCCCAGCCGTGATGCGGGATGCTATCTCCGTGGTTCGGTCTTTGGAGTATGAGTACATATGGATAGACGCCCTGTGTATTGTGCAGGATGACCAAAAGGACTGGGCTCGCGAGGCCGCCATCATGGGTGCCGTTTATTCCAACGCTGAGCTCACTATCTCTACTCTGGTCGGCAGTGACTGTCACACAGGCCTCTTCCAGCCCAGAACTGTCCGAAAGGCTCACCCTGTACTCTTGGACATATGGGAGCCAAAGTATAGACGTCGTGCTAACACTTCTATGGCTGTAATGCCCGAGTGGTTGCAAAGCGAGTTAGGGATTCATGGGCCTGTACACTCTAGAGGCTGGACGCTACAAGAGCAGCTTCTAAGCACTAGAATTCTCTACTTCGGCGATGGAATTTTGCATTGGGAATGCCTTCACCACTATGTGGATGAGGCAGACCCTAATGCAAACTACATACGGGGCTACGATTATAGATCTCTCCTTGAGGGACGATGTGAGACTAAGAGAGCAATTCACGGTGCTGCGTCTGTCAACCTACTGCGGAGGAGACAGGAGCCATTTGAGTTATGGAAACAACAGGTTGAGGAATTCACGAAAAAATCCCTCACAAACCCGAGTGACAGGTTACCTGCTTTTGATTCTATTTCTAAAAGTCTAGCCAGTGCTCTCGGGAGCAACCCCGTCTGGGGAGTCTGGGATGGTGAGAAGTTGCTGGAGAGTCTTTGCTGGAAAGTTCAAGAACCTCTTTCAAGTCCACCAGGAACAATTTCGAATATACCATCTTGGACATGGGTAGCTGTCACTGGCGAGGTTTCATTCTATCTGACCAATCGCACCGGAAGAGAGGACGTCCAGCCCTCCTCAAGTACGAGTGTCGTCTCGATAAAAGCCGGAGCCACGGGCGCATCAATCACTCTCAAGGGGACCCTCCACCGTAAAAGACCTCTGGATTCTTCAATATTCAAGTCGTGGGAAGAACTCAGCGAGGATGGCATCATTCTAGACCGTGACGTGGGAAATGATCAGGACGTTTATACATTTGAGACACTGACCTTTCCCCGAGGACTGCCGTATAAAGGCTATGGCTACCCACGATGGCCCAGGAGTCGACCTCCTGAGACTTTGAGACTTTTGCTACAGAAAGTAGAGAACGGATCAAATACATTCCGAAGAATCGGCATTTGGAGGGCATACGAGGAGCCTGTGAATACTTTGGTGCACGGGGAAGACTCAGAGATGGGGGTGAAACCCGTTGACCATGCGATTATGACTCCAATGGATTGGCTAGTGACGAATGAAGAGACCCTTATTAACCAGGAGTTTATCCTGGTATAGGAACTAGTTATATAAGGTTTTTAGGAGTTAAAAGAGACTTTAAACCTAAAGTATAGATAAAGAATAAATAAAATTGCATATAAGAGTTATATTAATTTTCTTGTAATTACCTCATTTAAAGCTTTTAGTTAAAAATTTAAATTACTTAGTATAATAAAGAAAGCCTTTTTAATAATATATAAATAAAAGGCCTAATACCTTTATATATAGGTAAAAATATACATTTATATTTTAATAACTTAATACTTAATAATAAAGCCTATAACTTTTAAAAATATAATTAAAAAAGCACTATTTTTCATAAAGAAATATAGTTAAATCTAAATAAGAAGTAGTAGGATATAAAATCGTTTTAATATTAAGCAGAAAGGTCTTATAAAGCAACTCTAATAATTCGTTTTCTGTCTACTTTTACACAAGCTTCACTGTCATTCTCTTGGCTGATATGAATGTCCTCTTCGTGTCGCCCCTCTTGCACCCGATTCCAATCCGGCGAAACACGGGCAGTTCTTCCTTACTACCCTGACTTGAGGCATCACATACATGCTCCAATATCAGGAACACTTCCTTGAACCTCCCCTGGTCACTGTGCTTTCGGGTTCGTACCAGCAAGCAAGGGTAGTCCATGTACTTCTCACGCGAGGGCTCCTCGGCATCAAACTGCCCGCCACATGTCCACGGAAATGGGTCGGTTTCGTCCAGCTCTTCCCCTTCAATTTGGAAATAGGGGCGGTTAACTCTTGCCCTGGCTCTAGGGTCTACCCTGAATCGTAGTGTTTGTAAAGGACCACTGATCACTAAACGTGTAGATTGAATCTTCGATGTCATCGGCGGACCTGACCAGACCACTGTGCCCTCTAGCAGGGTTACATGGTCTTCCTTTGGATTATCATCAACCAGAGTTATGACGAAAGGATCAATCTCTATGGGAGCATAGCAGGACAGCCAAGTCCAAGAGGGGATGCTTCGGCAGCTAATCCCTTTGACGTTTCCAGTACGAATCCATAGGAGGTCTCGAGTAAATGTTTGCTCCCAGAGTCCCAATAAAGCTGAGTTTCCAGATATATTAGCGTAGTGATTTGTGATGCCTGCGAGAGCTGGAACTCGGTCATTTATGAACGTAAAGTCCCTTGTCGAGTAATCTGTCACCCAGCCGCACCAAATGCGCTCTCGCCTCTTTGATCGTGAATGAATAAAGTCATGTTGGTCTGCAAGTAGGTTATCATTATCAATTACCTGTCCGCTCTGAGTTTTGTATCCATGGCGGCACTGCCAATGGAGATCAGACTCCATACAGTAGATGATCCGATTTGATAGTAGTTGCTCTTGTAATACCCATCCGCGACTGCTTAAAGGTTTGCTGCGTTGGTTGGACCAGGCGGTTCCAGTCTGAACCCGGACCATGATCTGCAATTCCCGCCTGGGAATACGCAACGAAACTATACGCGCGTCCTCGGGAGATGGATAGCTTGGAGTTGCATTGTTACCAGAGTGTTTTCTGTGATTCTCGAAGCATCCTTCAGTGCTATCCTTAGCTTCACTAGCAGCAATGGTCAAACAGCTTCCAGAATAGATATGTTGCATCTTGGCCGCCTCATGTTGCCACTCATCAACATCGTCTTGCACAATGCACAAAGAGTCGATCCAGATATACGGGATATGCAAGGCGCGCGCTATTTTTACTGCATCGCGAAAGGTTCGCGGCAATGTGTCCTCAGGAATCGACTCTTCAAACGCAGCTCGTGTTGCTTGTGACGTGACTATGGGCGGCTTGCCTCCCCAGCAATGACTCAAAGTCGCATATCGTAATTCTGAAGACGGTTGATTTCTCGAAATCACGAGCCGTATGTTATCCTTTGCCAAGTGCAGTAGCCGCAGAGGAAGAAACTCTGGCTTAATGGGGAGATAGCAATCTGGATGGGTCTCTTGACATTCCTGGAGCCAACTACTCATGAGATCGATTTGTTCTCGCATTCGGTCGCTTTTTTGCATTTCTACACTGGATCTTAGCCAGTCTGGATATTGGTGCAAAGAATCTTATGATAAGTTAGTGTTAGATATTATCATGATCTGTTCATCGGGTGCTACCTTGTGACTGAAGACAGATCCCAATAGTGTCAACCCTCCTGATAGAAACTTTCTCTTTTATATCTGTCAGTTCAGTTAAAATACTCGCCCAATGCACCCCATTGGCTTTGCGATGGCTGCCAAACTTGAGCGACACGTCTAGAGATGTGACACCGCGATAGTCTGGCTGAACTTCTTCCAGCCGGCGTAGGATTACCGAGTGCCAAATGGTCTCACAGAGGAGGCAATATCTTCTAGAGTATTGGATCATTTGAACCTTTTCATGCCATGGAGGTTGACTGATGTTTGTTTCGGTTGATCCCTCGGCTGAACTGCATGTGATATAGTCGATAATACCGCAACACAAGCTGCAGGGCTCTGTTGGATTTTGGCGCATCTGTGTGTTCATAGTGAAAGATATGTCCCATACTCGTTCGATACAAGGGGAATGCGAGCTGGTTGATGATATTTGTTTAATTGAAAATCACGCAAGTTGCTGCCTGGAGGGCGTGAGCGGCGAATGTGGGAAGTTAAGCGCTGGGCTGAGCTGCAGGCTGACTGAGATTGTAGCCTATGATAAATTGCGACGAAAGAAATACATAATAAAGCTATCTATTCTTTTATTGCTTTTAATACTTATTTTAAACAATATGTAGAAATATAAAATAATTTTCCTTTCTTCCCCATTCCCTATTTTGCCTTATTAACTAAATACTAAAACCCTCTTATTCTATTCTGCCTTATTAACTAGCAGTATATACTTTTCCCTAAATGCCAAAAAGAACCTTCTTTTCCTCTCTATAATAGTCTTATAGTAACTATATATTCCTTAGTAGCCTTAGAAACTAATAGCTTTATATAACTAATACTATATCCTTTATCTTATTAAACTATTTCTTATATCTTTTAGTACTTTTAATACTCTTAATAAAAGCATATTATAATAGTAATATTAGCCCTTTCTTTTTAAGCTAATAAGCTAGCTTTTTTAATACTTTTCTTTATATTATAATAGAAAAAGCTAGGTAAGTATTTCTATTCCTAAGATTTGCTTTAAAGCTTATTATAAAGATAAGGCAGCTAAAAATTATAAGATTTACTTTCTATAATATCCCTAGCCTTTTAGGAGTACTTATATAATAATATATAAGGTTATTATTATAAAAAAAGTAATTTTACTTTTTATAAGTATAATTACT